>JAXCLR010000001.1:3326742-3360410 GCA_035584095.1 Annona squamosa
GGATTTATGGGAAATGATCAGGTGGGGCCCACAGTGCATGGACTGCACGGTGCAGTCGCATGCACTGGATCATTTCCATATATATATATAGCATGAAATAAAAGCCAATGGCCAAACTCAACTAGCTTTGTTAATGTCATATTGGTACTTACGAAGGTAAGACAGCAAACTTAAATGCAATTCTAGTTTCCAAGCAATATGTAGGAAATAATACACAATATGTTTTTGTACTTCAAATTTCCTGTTCATGCCCAAAGAAAGAACTGGAATTGAAAAGTAAAACTGGTTCTGCAAGGCACTTTCTTAACATATCAGCCTGTGAATTTCTGTCTAGAAAAGTAAGATACAAGCACTCATTCTAATTACTGGCTTGAAAGTTCAATAAATTTTGACAGAAAGGTTGAATCGAGGTATAGGCAAAGCTACTAGGATCAGTATCACTGAACAGGGAATATTGTAACATGCATCAATATCATGCAGATACCATACTTGTCAAATGCTCAAGGCATGCTAAGGAGCAAGGTGGACCTAGGGCCTAGGCACAAGGTGCACTCTCAAGGTGCAGGCTTGATTGAAAAAAGGTGCACCTTATATAAAATTTACCCCAAAAGAAGTGCCTAAAACTAGTGAGTAAAAAATAGGATTACTCTTCAAAAGGCAAATATATGTTAAATTATACTTATCAAGAGCAAAAACACAGTTCTAACCTAACATATAACAATCATAAATTCTAATTCAACAATTAATAGGATTCCAAAGTATTATTAGATTCATAATGCAAAGGAAATTCAAGTTTATCATTTTAACAAATATGTTTTAGGCTTTTGAAAAATATTTTTTGGGTTTTTTGATAAAGCCCTCAGGTGTGTGCCTTCGGTGGGCCTCATCAAACAGTTACACATGGGGTGCATGCCTAAAGGTGTTCCCAGGTGCACCTTTGAAAACTATGGTAGACACATACATTGTATTGGGAAAATATTGAGGAAACATAAAGAAAAACATCTAATCATTAGTCAGTTCAAGAAATTGCAAAGCACAAAAATATACAAATTAAAGAATGAAAACATAAAAAGCTGAGACCTATAACAAGATTCCATGATGTACCCACCTAAAATTTTAGATTATTCTTTCCATTCAATGTTTATGGTTCACTTATGCATTACTGTTTCACTAATGTTGGTAACATTTCATATGTATTAGGATAGTTGTATGAAAAAATGTGAAATAATAATTGAAAATATAGGTAATGCTAGTAACAAGTAGGCTAGTTAGGCAGTTAGATGTCAAAACAACAAATGAGTGAAGAAATAGCTGGAAATTTTCTTTTTTCTTTCTTCAATGCCAAATACACCCCTAATGTATGTACGAAGTAGGCCTTTGACTTCCTAGACAAGTTCCTAGCTACAATAAGAACTTTATTGCATTTGTTTTCAGGATCCACTTTGACTATTCATTGCTGATTGGAACCCAGTTCACCATTACATCAAAAAGGGATATGGTACTTCAAAAACAACTAATTCACGATGAATAAGATATGAAAAAAATGATAATAAAATTTGGAAGCATATGCATACCGTGGAGGCGCTATGTAGATTTGATTCATTGGTCAGATCAAATGGATTCATAGACTTCGATGACTGGGGAAGCATTGACACTTGCTGGGGAAAATTTGACACTGACTGCAATGGGAAACCCAAATACGCCAGGTCATTAATTGCCCTTAGCAATTAATTGCAGAGAGAGAGAGAGAGATTTTTAGTGATTGAGATACCATTGAAGTAGGGTATTGAGACACCATTGAAGTAGGGTATTGAGACACCATTGAAGTAGGGTATTGGATGCCAAATCCCATTCCACGAGGACCAGTTTGCCAACCTGGAACTGGTCCTGTTGCTGGCCCATACATTAGAGTAAAAAGGTCCTGCAAAGCCTTCATATTCACAAAGAGAAATAAACAAAATATAAAGGAACTGAGAGAACAAGAAAGATAATGATACCGCAGGAAGTTCTTTTCTTCCACCGGCCTTAGCTTCCCCAGGAAGCATTCCCATTGGAGCCCCTGAACTTGGTTCTTGAGGCAGCTTTGATGCAGATGTAGATGGCTGTCCAGATGAAGGCCCAACAGGCCCCGGTAAATTATCAGTAATTGATGAAATCCATGGCTGCAAGGGGTAAATAACAACAATGAAACTTTAGCATGTAATTTAAAATAACAGAAAATAGATAAAAGCCATCAATTGGAAATGGATTGGAACCAAGGGGTAACTGCTCTGTGAGAGCAGTAGCATGTAATATTGAAACACATGCCTCTTTTGCTAAACAGAGTTATATGAAACTTTTGAACATGCTTAAACTTCTGTAATTTCCTTTATAATTTGAACGTGATGATATCTTCATAGAAGAAATCTTTTTTCTAATAGTTTGGCCAAAAGACAATTCAAGTAAGTGTACCAATCCAAGGGAATCAGCTCCCTGGGAATTTCCAAGGAACACCTTGGTTCTATGGCTAAATGGTTTAATTTATAAAATCCAATCTGTTCATTATATTTAAAATAGTGTCTTTTAGCTAAGAATGTCAAATCATCTTATTAGAAGTTTTTTTTTATGTCAATCTTACTAGAAGTTTTGGTTAGCCACAAAACAGCATTAACAAAAAAACAAAACAAAACTTCTAACAAGAAGATAATTACATTCCTAATTTTTAAAAAAAGTAGTTTTTAAATTCAATGAATGGATTGGATTTCATAAATTAAATTACTTAGGGCATGTTTGGCCATTCTAAATTTGGATTTCATATTTGGAATCGTTTGTATTTTCTACTCCCAATGTATAACATCCCTCCTTTCCATCTCCAATATATAACAACCCTATTTTTCTTCATTATTATATCTATTTATCAAATCCAACTATATCATGCAATATAGTTCTACCACAACAAATCTATTTTTCCAATCTCCAATCCTGTTGGGTTCCAACTGAATTACTCCTTAGGTGTTTATGCAAGGGATCCCTATTTCCAAGGAATCGAGTCCCTGGAATCATTGCCCTTCAAATAAAAGCCATATGAGACTCAGCGAGTCATATCATTTTTATATAATTTTGACCATTATCATCTTTAAGGTTGTACAACTATACTCTTGTTATAAACTCTTTAAAATGAAGCATATATACTGTAGTGTATAAATTTTAAAGATATTTTAAATAAGATGATGAATAATGTTAATTGTATATAATGGAGTTATAAACTACGATTTTGATTTTTATAAATTATATTTATGAAAAAGTCTCACAAAATTTTTTCTATTCTTACTTCGTATTTTTTTTATTTCCTACATCCCACTTGATATTTTCGAAGTTGTAGAACTTTATTTTTATTAATAAAAATTTTAATGTGATAAGTAGATATGCTTTACAATGATTCAATTTTATACACCCTTTAAAATTAACATGTATAGCTGACACCACTTGGATAACCAAGCAGTTGACGTAGAGTGTAAGGGTATGTAAGGTGGCAGGTACAGGGTTCAAAGTTTGGTAGAGGCACTTGCCTCATTTACTCCTCCCCCGGGCTTGTCCTCTGTCAATTGCTTCATCATCCAAGGGAATGACACGATATAAAAAAAAAATAAATTTAATTATATGTATAGTTTTTTTTTTTTTTCGAACATAATGAATACATTTTTTTTTAAAATAAATTATCTAATAATTTAATTCTCATGTGTTGTAAACAATAATGTATGTCATAACATTACATATATACATAAGTATAATAGAAAAACATTATGTAATTGATTTTCTAATAAATAATACATTAAAAAATAACCATAATATATTCTATTTTATTGAAACTCTTTATTTTGAAGTCAGAATTAAGAAATACTATTAACTTTTGTGGTGACTGTTTTATGTTTCCTTAGTTTCAACAACTTTTAGATAATATAAGCTATAATAGAATATTCATGAAATTATTTAGCTGTTACAGGAATTATATCTTATTTATATTTTTCTAAAACAATTTTAAATGGTTTGGATAAATGTTAATATAAAAATAATTTAGATTGATTTTAGAGGAATTTTTAAAAACTGGATAAGAGCTAGAGTCCAAACATGTCTGAAAGACTTATTTGACTCTCATTAATTTTCCATTTAGCAAGAGACGTGCTATGATAACATAAGCTACTGTTCCCACAAAACATAGCCCCTCATTTCCAAGCCAGCTTTGCAATAAATTACCTGATTCTGTGGAGTTACGCTAGCGGGAGCAAACTGCTGTTTAGCTTGCCACTGCCCTCCATCATCAGTTCTCACCACAGATTGGAAACCTCCTGTGATAATTGTTGAAACGCTGCTCACAGGTGCAGTTGCTGGAACTGACAATTGTGCCAATGCAGAATCCAGCGAGTTGGCACTGGAAGGATCTGCAAGAACCTTCTCTTGTGGGGCAGAATCAAATGATGCCCAGTTGCCACTGTCAACAGCAGGGCCAGATGCTGGTTGCTTAACAGATGGAATGGTGACTGGTGTAGCTGGTGATACAACAACAGGAGGTTCAGGATCGGAACCCAAGTCAATCAAGCTTACAGTAACTGCATGCTTCACTTCCGCTGAGTTTCCATCAGTGGATCCCAATGTACTGGATGATGCAGTCCTCTGCAGCAAGTTCAGTGAGTGCTAAGTTTATTAGAGAAATCTTAATGAATACTTCTGAAGGCAGCAAGAGCCCAGGGCAAGAAACTCTCTAGATCATGCATAAAGAACCAGTAACTGGCTTGTTATATTAAGGGGTACACATGGGTTGGGTTAGAAGCCAAACCAAGCCAACCCAATTCCAACCCATGTTCATCCCAACCCAACTATGAACACACTTTTCAACCTAATTTGCCCAAGTACAAATAAATCAAAAAAATTTCAACAAAATTATATTATAATCATCCGTTTAATTAAAATCATATTATATAAAAATTGACAAAATAAGATAACTATATACTACAATCATGCCAATGCTGCTCAAATAACAAGATAACGTACAAATAATTTTCTTTTTTGTAAAACATAAAAAATTGAAGGCAAAGAAAAACCAAAACAAAATCACCGGAATTTTTTACCAATGTGGGTTTTGTCAAAAGTTTCTGCTTCTCTTGAGATTTGTATATCATTAGGGCAAAAACCTCAAAATAAAACAAGAGACAATTGCTATTATAGGAATAGCAAACAAGAGTCCACAAAACAACCTAGCTGAAGCAATTTCAAAAATTTCACTGCAAAATGGTAACAAGAAACGTTACCATACATTTCTTAAGTTCCATATGAAAAAAGGGCTGATCCAATGCGGCCGGCCACATGAGAACCCCATGCATCCGGCCATGGAACCCTTTTTTACTTTTTTTTTAACAAATCTTTTTATAAACATGTAGAGTTATGTGTACTTAACCTATAAGCCAAATTTTACCATTTTCAGATGCATTTAAGTATTTTTTATTTTTAAACACAATGACATTTTTCATAATTTTTTAGTAAGAAAACTACAAAAATGCACTATGTTTAAAAATAAAAATACTAAAAGCATTCAAACATAGCAAAACTTAGCTTATAGGTTAAATACACTTAACTCTATATGTTTATTAAAAAAATATTTTTGTGGAGGCCACATGGCCGGGACGCATGGGATCACCCCTCTATGAAAAATCATGCATTCATATAGGTTAATTTAACACTGTTGCACTATGCCCTTGCCAATGCAAATTGAAATTCTTCAACAAAGGTTGCGACTAGCCAATATACTATACACAGAGATTGTTCAATCAAAATTTTATGTCAGCTACAGTATCAACTAAAATCGTTCAAATTATTTGGTTGGTAGTAAATTTTCTAAATTTGTAGTTAGTTGTGTCTACTTTAAAGCATTTTCATCAAAATAAATGACTTTGGGGAATCTTGGCCTCATAGTGTTCATATTTCATATATACTTCTTAAAAGAAAGCAGAGCCCAAATGACTTATAGATTAATTATCAACTAAATTGTGATAAAGAAGATAATTGAATTGGATCTCATATAATTATTAAAATAAAGATATAAGATTTCACTTATTTAGCTGAATCGTTTCGTAGCCAGATTAGTCTCACGCCTTGGTTACCAACTTTCATAATTTTTTTCTAGCTATTATCTATTATTTTACTAACATTGTTTGTCTTTTTGTAATTTTAGTTACCATTTATACAATCAATGAAGCTCATATATATTTTCTTTTGAAAAAGAAAATTTTCCCCTTTGGATGACCTGGATTCGACTCAGGCATTCAGCATGGCCATACGAAGAGGCAAACTGCGATGGCACTACAAATGTGGCAATCTACCTTTCACCCCACTAGCCCAACCAATCAGCCACCTCATGTGCAATTGAGTTCATCCCATGCCATCTCCCGGTTTTTAGGATGGGTTGACCCCAACTCGACTTTCCAACCCGAAATCAACCAAATTTAAAAACGGTTTGAACCCTACCCTAACCCAGTTTAAATAGGTTGGGTTCAACGGATTGTGGGTTTAACCCAACCCACATCACCCCTGGTTATATTGTCCTAATTAATAGTCACAGGAAGTTCAAAAGAGAACCATAAAAGCAGGAGTTATATAAACACGAAAGAACACAATTATGCAAACATTCTTTTTATTTTTTATAAGCTCCAGATATCAAGGAGGTGGGAGAACCAAAATTAGTAAGATTCAGCATGTGCAACAGGTTATTGGAAAAACAACAGCCACAGGGTAAGCATTAACAGTGGGCATAATACTTATGTCAATGCATACATAGATAACACATTCTCATTAATTAGATCATCATCATCACAAAAAGTAATATAACAGCCTCCTTTTGAATGATTATTCAATTCTGCCTTCTCAGTGTCCCTTGCCTGTAATTCTAATTGGGAATCCAAAGAGATCACCTTATGACATCAACAGTCTACACACAACAGACTCATTTATCAACAAATGATGTATGAGGTGTTTCAACATTCAATTTTATAGAAGGAATCAAGCAAAATGTTTCATTATGTGAAGAATAACAATAGCAGTATTCACATAAAAGACACTATTAGTTGAGAAAAGACTTCAATGATGAGCACGACAATCATGATGAAGTTTCTGAAATCCAGCAATTAAAAATGAGAAGTTAAAATTAATCTTGACATCAACAATTTTAATAAAAATATTTTCATAAACAAGTGTATGCTAAAGAATCAAAAAGCATTATTACACCTGCGTCTGTGGAGAGGCATTTGCTGGCTTGCTACCATTCGTTTTAGGAAGTTCACCTACTTGAAGTGGGGGAACGTCTTCACCCAGAATCTCTCTAACAGGGCGTACAGTTGGGGGACTTGCCAAACTTTTATCTTTTTGATTGTTTGGAGATCTCCCCTCATACTTGAGCCCCCCATCAGGATACCTACTGTCTTCAAATCTTTTATTTTGGTTTCCATTTCCAAATCTATCATCTCGGCGCCAGTCATCCTCAAACCGTGCAGGACTTCTCCTGTAATCATTGTACCTTCGATTTTCTTGCTCATATCCAGGACTTCTTTTCTCATCATAGGTATATCTACTATTGTTCCTCTCATCATTCCTTCCCCCCGGACCAGATTGTTCACTGTAACGGTGGTCATATGCATCATCATATGGTGGGCTCCGAGACCCACCTCTATATCCATCGTCCCTCCTCACATCACTAGAATCCTCCCTGTCATTCTGTATGATAGATGGAAGCAAAAAAATAAATAAATAACAACTTGAGCAGTCAGGAAATTAAACAAGCTGAAAAAAGGAGGAAGATTCTTGAAGAATTCCTAATATCATAATTCCCATTAACAGCAAGCATGTCATTTAAGTCCATAATGTGTATAGACAACCTGCACTCTTGGAGGCCTGTCAATGCTCCTTTCCCCAGTATATCTTCTATCGACATAAACATGCTTGATAAAATCCCGAAGTCTATCAACATTGCTGTAACCAAACACTTCGGTCAGAGTTCCGTGACATCAAGGACTTTCTCTAGCAGATGAAATATGATTTAATAGTTACCTGCTTTCTGGTAAAGAATGACGTTGTGGGTCCCATGCTTTAAAATAAATTTCTTTTGCACACTGTGAAAATTAGATTACGAATAAATCCACTTCAGTGATTTGCAACTTCAAAAAACTAGAACATATCAAAAACCCTACAGCTGCAGTAGAATGGTTACACGTGTACCTCATTTCCTCCTGCTTGCAGAGCAGCAACTTCTTGTGAACTAAATTTAGCCATAGATACTGACTTCACACGATGCGTAAACTCCCGACTGGAAATATTTTTCAACAAAAGTCAGTCAGGAGAAATAATAATAATAAAAAAAAAGATAATATGCATTAACAAAGAGAAAGCAGCAAATCAGTCTTGCAAGTTCCTCCCAGGAAAGTTGGCAACATGTCCAAAATTCCATGCATGCGGCAAGTCAGAATATATGAGCATAAATTTCACATGCCAACAAAATTGGAAAGGTTAAAAGAGAAACTAAAAACATAAACAGTAGAAAAAAGAACAAAAGCTAGAGCAGAAATAGCAATGTTATTAAGATTTCCAACAGAGCTTACTGGATTCCACTGCAAGTTGTGCAAACAAATGTCCAGAAATTTGTGCAAACATATTGTGGTCCCTGCTTACAATCAGCTGTTAGTTAGTCATACTTGTACTCACTCCAATCGGATCACGAAAAGCACTTGAAGTTAAAAACGCAAATTGAAAAATGTCGGAAAATGATCCATGTTATCATCATTTCATAAATTTCAACACTATGAGGAAACTGAATATAGAAAATGCTAAATGCTGCGAACTCCATATTTATAATATACACTCTCAGTCTCACATATACATATTTGAGGCACACTTATAGACATGATGTACTCTTATACATATTAACATGCGATCTTACTGCATCATCATATTGACAAGAATTGAGTTACAGAGATGAGAAAAGACAATGATGGAAAAAGATTATAAAGCCTTGTCCTCAATATTGACAGTCAGGGACAATGATGGTAACTAAAGTATTTGCATAGATTGTTGGGCTCTAATAAGGTGGCTGCTGAGGATAAATATATTTTTCCAGTTACAGATAAGCAGATGAAAAGCTAGAGTGTTTTTCAAGATTGATTTGAGCCCAGAGAACACTAAATGCAAGGAAAACGTACACAAACTACTTTCCAGACTCGACAGGGGCAATCTTGAATTTTTAGTAATGCGATTGCAATTATTAATGGTCCAGCAATGTTAACCAACTATGAAGTATATGTTTAAAAAATTTCTCTGGAACTTTGTGATAGTGATTCCAGACATTAAGAAACATGCACCAAAATCTTTTACCAAAAAAGACACCAATTTGAATGTCGGAAGATAAAATATGTAGATCATACAGTCTCAGGCGAAGGACCTAAGGTTGTTTGAGAAAAGATGATGGGATTGAATGGTGGACCGACATTGAAGACTTGAAGAAACTAACTAGTTTTGTAAGTTTAGTACAATATTGTAACCGGTTAGTAAAGAGTTTCCGCAAAAGGCCATAGAGTTATTGAAGATTTATTGAAGGAGAGAGTTTCACATGGAATTTGGAAGCACTGAATGGTCTTGAGCAAATGGAGCAGAAGATGGCAGCTACCCATTGTGTAAAAGCTAACAGTTTTGGAAACATAATCTTCTCATTCCCCTCTCTCTCCAAAAGGGAAGGAAAAAGTCCATCCTCAATAATTTTTTTAGTGTTGAAGATAACATAAAAATGAAAAGGGGATGGCAATAAAACTCAAGTCAATATTGGGCTATCAAAATATGCTTTGCCATCAAGCAATTTCACAAATGACCTGCTTGAGATTTAAGCTCAAAATCCAAAACTGATATTCTAAAGTTTCAACATCATGGTAAATTCTGTCCCCTTAATTCGCACTTCTACTAATTAATTCTAGAAGTCCCATCTTTTTCTGACACAAGCGCTAGTGTTTTGAAATCTTTTGATCATTTTCACGTTTGATGCAACACAAGCTGCTTCAATCGGAGAAGAAAAAAAACCAACCCACATTTGCAAAGACAGTTCAATCTCAACTGAATATCAATGTGCGCAGAACTGAATTCCTAAAATTCGAACGCAGCCCAATTCCAAATTAACGGACTTGGGTGAGTGAGTTATTCTCAAGCTTGCTAGATAGCAAAAGAAAATTGCTGTCATCGAATCTAATTTCAGAACATCTTCAAAATGCAGCGACACAATCTACAATCCGATTTCAACAATTAGCAACAATGCATTTGATTTGACAACTAACCAAAAAATTCCGCTAAATCGTGGAACGAACTCTCGACCGAGCAACTTAAGCTCAACACTTCACTTACCAGACTGTTGCAGTTGATGCATCTCCGATTCGCTGGCTGCTTCAGCAGCCCCCGGATGATCTTCTCGTTCTTCTCATCCTCCTTCATCCGATTCGCCATTTGACAAGAGCTGGAGCAGCAGAACAAGAAAGCTTTACTTTGAGTTGGACTTACACAGCCAAGCTACCGAATGATCAAGTAAAGCGCATTACTAGTCACGATTTCAAGGCGATGCTGCAAGATTCACAGAAAAATGGAGCGGATCTGACCTGGCCCGGCTGCGGATGGCGCGATGATCGGGAGCGGAGATTCAGCTTGTGAGGAAGAGATCTCCCAAGAACACAGGCATTTAAGAGGAATTTGTAGGGAATTGGAGTCCTATTAGGGCTAAGAAACAGGAATCTGAAAGCGAGAAATCTCGGTTTTTCTTTTTTACTTCTACCGTTTTATAAATGAGATGACAGAGAGTCTGGTCTGGCTGCGGCTGCAGCTTCAGCGCTGCGACTGCTGCTTGACTACGAGGCGGACGCCGCTTTTATGCACGCATATAATAACTGTATGCTCTGGACCATCAATCGCAGAACTGGAAAATAATGTCTTCGAGGTAAAATCCAAGTCAAATAACATGGGATCCGCTTACATGAAACCCACTTCTATTAATGCTCATCATTTTTAATATTTTCATGGTTGATAAAAAATCTGCTTAATATATTGTATTTAACTCTTTTATTTGTTTAATGTCACATTGTACATGAGTGCATTTATTAAATCTCATAAAATCACAAGTAAAATTATTCATTTTAAAAATCATTTTTAAGTTTTATTTTGCACTTCTAAATCATCTAAAAAAATAATTTTGCGTAGATAACTGTTTCTATAACGTATTATTATATTTTAATATATATTATAAATGGATCTAAGTATTTTTTTCTAATTTACATATAAATATATTTATTTTTAAGCAAATGTGACCGATACATATATCTAATGTGGATAAAACTGTGTTTATCACTTAGACAAATGATGTTAAATACAATGAATAAATTAAATTTTATATTAATTATCAACATCTTTTTTTTTATGAATATTATCAACATCTTAAAAATAGATGGGAATACATAAAATTACTTTTATGTAACTTGGTTACTTAGAAATGGATCACAAATAACGTTATGAATTACCTATCGATGACTAATATAAAAATTACTTTATCCATTGCATTTATTATCATTAATTTAACTAAAATATCATTTTTTTATCCAAATCTAAGATGCATATAGTCACCTTTTCAAAAATATACTAAGGTTTTGTTTGTTACATCAATGGTACAAAAGTAAATTAATAGGATGATAAAATTTAATTTTATCACTATGTATTAAGTTGAGAGGGAAAAATTATGTTAGTTTGCATCATCCTTAAAATTAAGAATTATTTGATTTTAAATCTGTTAAAAATTATTTATTTATTATAAGTGCCCACAAGGTTTCAATTCAACATCTAAACCATAAGAAACATTTATTTTGAATATTGATTCAAGAAAAAAATTCAGAATACTCTAATTTTTGATGCATAAATACAAGCAATTTTCTAAATTTATAAATATTTTTATACATTTTTAGAAATGTAGCCCACACAAAACTTTGATTAATATTTTTTTAGTATTTTAATAAAATAAATAGTGTTGAATTTAATAGATAAGGGATGAGGTCCAAGATTGAACCATCTTACCAAATTCACTTCCATATTTTGTATTGAAGATAGTTTTTATAAATATATGTGTAAATTATAAAAAAAAATTATATATATTTACAAGTATATTATATTATAATGTAGCAATACTTTCCAGATCATTTATTCACACAATATTAATAAAAATAATAATAATATTTTAAATGGCTTAGATGTTGCAAATATAATTTTAGAATTGATATTTAGCATCAAATATTATATTATTATGTATTGATTTTATGTACTTTTCATCATTATCCATCCCTTTTATTGTATATAATATACAATATATGTGCCACACTGACTTTACTTTTTTCCATCGCAAATTGCATTCCAAATCCAATCGGATCCCACCCGAAAAAATGATTTCGGTCTTTTGGAAAAAATAAATTTTCGATTAAAAACATAATTTTCATTAATGGAGTCATAAACAAATATATATTTAATTGTATGATTACTGTCTTCAATATTTTTAAAAATAATTTTGACTCAAAAATATAGAAATATATGGGTTGGTTGCATTGAATAACATTGCATTTACGTTTGATCAACGGATTGGATGGTGCTTGTACTTTTTGTTGTTAAAAAAATTCTGCTGCAAATTCAAAGAATGTCAAGCGAGCGAATGCGTTGGCGAATTTCGCAAGGGAAGTGGCTTCTTTCCCATTGGATCTGCGTACCGGTTTCTACCCGCAGTTGATAACATAGGGCCGCGTTTATCGCAGATATTTATCTCACATTAAAATAATGATCTTGTTAGCTTATTAAAAAAAAAAAGCTTAGTTGATATATATTTTTTCATAGGAAGGTGGGTCCAAGTGTATTCAACTCATATGTCAAAATTTAAAATTCTTTTGAAGATCTGCATGCATTGGCCGATCAAGTTGACAGCAGATATTATAGAAATGTCCTGCACATGTTTCTTCGTGGATTCTAATACTTTAAGAAATCATTAATGCTGGGGCATTTTCTGTAACATGCGTTGTAAGTTTGTAACAAAACTCAACTACAATAATAAATGAGCAAGAGTTGCTAAAATATTATTTTCAAAAACGAGATGTTCAATTAGTACAACGAAAAATATGCAAAGGTAGGTTGTTTGGGCATCTCTAAGAAGCAATATTTCACAACTACGTCCACTTACAGTGAATAATTGACAAAAATTTTCACACCTTCGTAGTTGCTTCATAGAACATTGGAAATTTTAAAGGAAAAACATAAAAGTAGTAAAGCTATGAGAAAAAAACAAATTAATATAACTTATCTTCAAGAGACTAAATAGAAAATAGGGTTAGAAAGGTTTAATGAATTTAAATTATGGTATGTAAGAAATGACGAAAATAGAAATGACCTAGAGATAGTAGTGGAAAATAAATTTATAACTAAAATTATAGATGTTGATAAAGTAAATGATAAAATTAAATAAAACTTGTGTTATGTAAAGAATTTGTAAATATGATCAATGTTGATGCAATACAAGTAGTATTCAATAATAGAATCAAGAAATAACTTTGAGATTAAAGTATAATTAAGATTTTAATGAACTCATAAAACATGAGAATGTAGGATATGAGAAAATTTATAAAAGTTTAAGTTATGAAATATGGAAAGAAATGAGGAATACAATTGTAGAATTTGATCTGACATATGATATTTAGTTATATTGAATACCTTGTTTCAAAAAATCTACCATTTGATAATTTGCAAAATAGATTTATTTCTCATAAGAATATCTTATAAGTCTTTTATAGTTATTGCAAGGTCGTCCAAGGCAACTACCATTCGTAGCTCACCATTGGCCATAAGCAATATTTTTAAAATTTGCAAAAACTAGATTAAAATGTTATACTAACAAGTTATATAAAATACGTGACATATTTTAAACTAAAAATCTATAATTTGAAAGAATGAAAATAATACACATTAAAATTATAATTTGAAGAAGTTATAAAGAAATAATGTATTTACCTCAAAAATTATATAGCCTATTCTAATTTGATGTTTGAAAGTTTACATACTAACAAATCAAATATAAAAAGGTATCTAAGTATAATCTTGATAGTATGATCTACTAAAATTTAAGTAATATTAAAATCCAAGAACAAAAATACACATTTTATCTTTCTCGAGAGAATACTTGCTTTTATCCTAACATATCTTATACCTAACTAGAATATGCCTTTTGAGTGAAAATTTTTATTTTATGACTGTATTTGGTAAGTGATAAAATTTGTAGATAAAAAAATTTTTACATAAAAGTATTTAAATGAAAAATGATTTGATATGATAGAATAATTATTAAAAAATAGGGTATTTAGTATAAAAATTGTAAAGAAATAATTAAAAAATAAAATAATTATATAGAAAAAAGTAATGAAATGATTAAAAAGTATAACAACAGTGAGAGAGAAAAATTTTAGATAAGAAAGCTTCATGTTAAAAAGTTTCATAGCTAGCTAGCATAACCTGTATGAAACATATACAATGAGACTTTCCAAGCCAAGCAACCACTTGGCAAATATCTTTACCACAACTTGTTTTTGGTGCATTAGAAACTAAGTTGTAAAACTTCAACAAGAACAACATGTCAAAAATCAAGGACCTATGTTACAGACAAGCAAGAGAGTTTTCAATGGGCTTGTAATGAAAAAATAAATATCTCAAGAGCATGCAAACATCTCTAAGATTGGATAAGTCAATTTTCATATTCATGCTGTCAACATTGGAAGGAAAGGTCAAATTATGTCATATGCAAAAATTGAAAGGGGACTTTGTTGCTACTGTAAAAATAAGGAGGAAATAATAAGGTAAAAGAGATCAGTGGAAGGAAAAAAAAAAGAAAGAAGAGATGAGGATTTACTGATTTCTTATTTTGCATAGGATCAATAAAATCGGAAGTACATTTCCCGTGAGATCAACAATATTAGAAAAGAAAATTAAATAGACTAGCGTGCAAAAACCTAAAAGGGATTTCATTGCTACTAAAAAATGGAATGGAGAGAGAAAGAAGTATAATAAGAAAAAAAGGAGGAAGAGGGAAGATGACTTATTGATTTCCTTTAGTATTGTAAAAATCGAAAGCAAATTTTGCATGAAATCAATAGAAATGAGTAGGGATTTCCACCACTTTTGATTAGAGGTGCAAATTGGCCAAATAAGTTAGGTTTAGGGTTGACCTTACCCTAACCTATTTTAGGTCGGGTCAATTCTAGGCATATTTTATCCTATTTTTAAAGTTGGATTAGTACCGATTACAGTTCCAAATCAATTCTTTAAAATAGTCTTTATACTATGTTTAACAATTATAATTTTATTACTAATGTTACTTAAAATCTAAAATCAAGATAATAGTAATATCATTGTTGAAATATATTCATTAAATTTAATAAATCATTGATAAATTAAACAAATTTCTATATATTTTAAAAATATATTTATATCTTTCACTATAAAAGATATTTTATAAAATTTATATTAAACATATATTAATAATTTGGTTCGGTTTTGACTATCCAACCCTTGAAATTTCCCATAATTGAACCGAGTATTTGTTTTTTAACTTAGAACTTGCCCTACACTATAGGTACAAAAAAATTGAAATTTATCCTACCAATTTTAGAATACTTGATAGATCAATTTGCGGATACCTTGCTCAAGTCGCAATCATAATTGGCAATAAGACAGTTCTCAATTGCAAAAATATGTAATTTCAAGTTAAAATACCAAATCACAACCCTTATACTACCTAAACCCCTCAAAATCTCATCAGAACCCTAACCCTCTTAATCTATGTTCTCTTAAAACATCTCTAAATCCATAAATCAAACCATGAGCCCGCATGCAATGTTGTAAATATAATTTAGAAAAAAATCTCAAAAAAAAAAAAAAAATCTAGAAGATAATCATCAACGAAGGGCATTTTAGGAATTTTAGGCAACAGGAATATTCGATGGAATTTGTGAGCATTTATTAACCAGACAACTTCACGTCTACATATAAACAATTGCTGAAGTATATTCCTAGAGGATTTTAGTATTTAATGCAATAATTTGGCATCGTGATAAAAAAATATATATATAAGGTAAAAAAAACGAGAAAAAATTTATAAATTTTTTTTTGAAAAGTGACGAAGTGATATAGTATAGTAGGGATAATGTTTATGAGGAAAAAAATTAATGATAAAATAGACAGTAATGTCATGAAAAGTGTGAATTTTTTTTTTAAATGTGCAGAATTAGAATATTTAAATAGTATTTATAAAGAAATGAATAGATAAGCAGTTTAAATGTCGAATCTTAACCAACCGAGGCGTGCTCGGTTGGTCTGTTCGGCTGGCGCAAAAACGGCAGCTGGCAGTGGTCGGGGCTTCGAGTCCCCGTGTGGCCAAAAAATGTATTTGGGAGCGTTGGTCTCCCGTTTAGTTGTTGGACGCTGTGTCTTCCTGATTATTTAGTGGAGCAGTGTCTCCAAATTTGTAAAAATGTCTCAAAAAGCCTTCAATGTAATATGTGTTGAGATGTATGTACATCCCCATTAAAAAAAAAAAAATGTCGAATCTTATAAAAGATGTGGATGGCAACATGAAGGCGTTCAAATATGTATTTGCGAATACACCCAGACTACATAGGAATGATGTCCTATTTTGAAAATTGAGTACAATTATGATCAAACATCTGGGATATTTGTAAATTAACAGTTGGGCCCACATAAAAATGGAAGAAGGAAAAAAAATTGAAAAGGGGATGCCGTATTAATTGGATCAAATCCTTGTATATCAACCATATTTTAACGAAATTTACTTCTAACGCATTTAATAATTTTTTCTAAAGTTCATAGTAATTATACACTTTTTCTAGTAATTAACCTTGTTACTGAACTATTTCAGTTTAGCCTGATTTAATTGGAGCATTATTTAATGCACCCAGGTGCATATGATGGCTTTTTTTATTTGTTTTTGAAGTTCTTAATGAAATTGTTAATCTAAATTTATGCAATTTTTAAAAATGAGTGAGATTTTTAATAATTTGTAAAAATGTCATTGCTTTTTAAAAATTTTAAATTCTTCAAAAATAATAAAAATTGATACACGTGTTAAATAAATCTATATTAATAATTTTATAAAAAAGTTTAAAAATATATATATACAATGGGTCATATGCACGCAGGTGCATACGACCGGGAACGGATTTAATTGCTGTTAACTGATTTAACTATGGATGTTTTGTAAGCCAGGCGAACAAAAGTAAATTGATCATTAACGATGCAATTATTGGACAATCCCAAGTTAATTGGCTCCCTAAAAAATGAAATACAATACAACGATATTGAAAATTCCCTTAATGGAAATTATGGGTTCAAAACTGTTAACTCTTTTTGACTGGATTTAGTGAAAAATTATTGTTTAACTCTGCTTAACACCATCATTAAGCTCATTTTAACACAGCCATTCAATCCAATTATTAAGAAATTTCCTACTAATTTTTACATGTGGAATTAGGAGTGCCGACAGGTCAGGTTATAATTTCCGGGTTTGGAGTCAACCCGATCCGCATTGGGATATTAGAGTATAACGTATTGTTTGTGGACTGAGAAATGAAAAATTGTAAATGGAAAAAAATATACAATAATTTTAGTCATGTTTCAACAATTTAGAAGGATAAAATACTCTTATATTTAAAATTCAAAATAAACATAACACATCTCTACAAATGATAAAACTTGGTTTATAAATTAGATATATCTAAATTAACAATCTTATTAAATAATTTTTTTCAAAGTGAAAAAATATGTTTTGTTAGCTAGTCTAAAATTATCAAAGACCATGCTTAAAATATTTAATATTTTTACATTGTTGCAAACTAAAGACATTGACTATTAAAATATTTGATTGGTAAATTTAATTAAAGCACAAGTTATCATAATTATAATTAGGAATGAGATATTAATTTTAGTATTCTTTCTTTTAAAAATGAAAATAAACATTGATAAAACTGGATTGCATTACATTAGGATAGGATTTCCTTAGATGGGGTTAAGGATACTTATTAACTCAAATGTTTTACTTTAGTACCAATTGGGAAAAACTTGCCAACTTATGCTAAGCGCAGCTAGTAACACCATTGCCTGCCTTGCGTAAGCTTGAAAGTCGAATCTTTGGGATGACGTTTTTGGAAGCATTGTATCTCCTTTGCATTTTACAATTGTCCCCCACAAGTATGGAAGTATTTACAGGATATTTCTTCAGGGTGTGGGAGTTGCAAATAAGCCCTTATTTGTAATATTGGATGTTATACTGTGTAGATAATACCAATTAAAAAAATTAAAGACGACCAATACCTATTTATACCCTTATGACTTCAAGGTGAACGCAATTTTTTCCCATTAACGCAATTCATCTTTTTTAAAAAACTTTATTGTTTTTAGTTCTGATTAATTGTTATTAACAACGTTTAACAATCTTTAAATTTCATTGATTAATAATATTATTAACCGTATTAAATAATTTTAATTAGGATAACTTGTCCAATTTGGACGCCGTTTTGTCATCATGTGGGATTCGTTTGGCATGCTGCGAGCGACGGGGTTGGCACGTGCGGGGAACTGTGCTCGGTTGTGCTACCTCTGGACATGCTGCGAGCCTTCGACTGATGGGGGAACAAGCATGCAAGTGTAGCTGCGCTGGGTTGGGCTTTTCTTGGAGGAAGACTGCGGCCGAAGTCCAGGTGTTGGCTCGGACTATTCTTCGAGCACGTAACCAGTCTCATCTCATCGGGGCTCCGTATCTAGAAATGAACTTCAAATGATTAAATGTATATGCACTACTTTATATAATATTAATTACTATTTTTTAAATCAAACCCACAATTTCTAACATAATAAAATATACTAATAGCAATAAAAATTAAAATAATATAGTATCTATGGGATTATATATCACCCTTAAAATAAATATTTTAATAAATTTAATTCTTAAAAACTCACATAAATAATCAAATTTTATGTTACGGTATTCAATTTTAACTAGGATATAATTAATAATTTATATATTAAAAATGAATTATATATCAATTCTTAAGTGTTTCACAGTCTCCCTACTCCACTATTTTGGAATTTAATGCCTTTTTATGGATATGTTTAACTAACATTGAAACTTTTAAAAAAATTGAAAATTTATAACTTTTCATTCTTTATTATTATCTTATTTTTCATATTTTTCTATACAATTATCTTACTTTTCAATTACATGTTAAATATGCTAAGATTAATAGTTGTATAAAGTATTTTTAAAAATATATAAAACAAGATAAATACATTCTGGTAAACCAAGGTTAAGTGCACCTGGGTACATTTAGTCATAACCCTCATAATTCTTCCCATTCACATAAAATAATCTCATTTGATTCAATGTAACCATTTTGTAAATCAAGTAAAAATATTTTATCAGAAAGTTGTGGGATAGTTGTCAGCAAGCTACAGAAAACAGACGGAGGGCCCACAGTTGTCAAAAAATCATATTTATCTTTACATGCTAGCTCAAAAATACAGGGCGTACATACCAATTGACTGAGTGCTTTGAAGCAAATTCTATAATACTACGAGTAGCAAATTTCCTAATAAATACATATATATATAGAGGGTGTCTTTGTTTAACAACAAATTTTTTTAAATTAAAGTTTTTAAATTTAAAATTTTTCACTCTCCACAACTACTTTATTTTTTAATTATTTCTTTATTTTTTTTGTATGCAACTATTTTACTTTTCAATCAGTTCTATTGTACAATTAATCTATCTATTTTAATTTTATTCCTTTAAATTCTCATAATTATTTTTATTATATTTACATCATGCTCTCATATTTCAAAATCTTTTATACTAATAATTTTTATTCAAAACTTGTATCACTTTCTAAACACACTAATAGTAAAAATTTTGGACGCATTTGACCAAGCGTAATTTTGGACAAAAAAGATAACTGTATATTATACTTTTTATCATAGTATAATAGAATAAGCAGTTTAAAATAATTTAATAAATTTAAATTTTAATGTATATACCATCATTTAACTTATTGGTTATCAAGATTAACATGATATGATTTAGAGAAGTTATGATCTTGATTGTATGTATGCTGGTTACAAATTTTATTCAAAATTGATTTAAGTGAAAGGCAGGGAGCATTTTGCAAATATATTTTCGAAGTTTAAAATATTTTTAAAATTAATAGTTATGAACATAAATCAAAAAATTGAAGAACCTTAGAAGGTTATTTACAACTTACCAAATGTCAGACATTTTAAAATTTTTAAAAAATTTACAAATCTTCAAAAATAGTAAAATTTGATATACGTTAAATACACTTAGATTAATAATTTTACAAAAAATTTTAAAAATATAAACTAAAATTTTGCACCCAAGTGCACTAGATCAGCACTAATAAATCTTTTTTTTATTATTATTTTTCATCTTTACCTATAGTTTCAAAGATCATTTGTTAAATTCTTACAACAATGCATGAGAAAGGTTGCACAAGCATTCACTCACCTTTATCTTAGCCTGAAATCGTTGATTACCTAAATCAGTAAATCTATGGATAAGAATAGATAAGTTGGAAAGAATTATCCATAAAAGAAAAATATATTCAGAATCAAAAGATACGATATTGAAAGATAAGGAAGCCATGTCCATGATTATATATGTGGCTTACCCGTCTTTGATTATTGGTACAATATTTAATTGCTGAATTGGAACATTTCAACTGTTATATTTTTATCTGTGAAGCAATTAATTAAATAAGGCCGAAACAATTCTTCAATTAATACGTAATTGGGCATTATTAATGCATATGTCACTGTTCAAATATTCCATTTTGGATAGTTAGTCAATCATAGAATTGTTTGCTATAATTAAGCATGAAATCTATAAACTGAAATTTTTATTTAATCATTTATTTTATTCTAAATTAACATTCAATACCTCTATTCCACGTATAAAATCTGCCATTGTTCACTTCATTCTCATTCATATTCACACATCACCAACAAAGCTTTGAGGGAGTAAGGTGACTAGTTGAATTATCATGTCCGAGTTTCTCTACAATCCCACTACAATAAGATCAGTCTTACTAATGATTCATGCAGCTGCTGCTGTTTTCACGCTTCTTCTGCCGAGCTTCACCGTCATCACAGCAGGTCTTCAATTCTAAGGGCCTGTTTGATTCGACTTATATGTTTATTTGTCATATATTTTAAGTATGATATACAAAAATCAATAATGTTCATTGGGGATTATAGTTTAATTCTTATTTTGAAAAAATTTCGTAGTATCCATTAGGATTGTCTAACCCTTGTTCTCAAGAATAACATCATTATGAATAAAAGACTATGAAAGGCTGCAATTTAGTATTTAAAATTTTTTAAAATTAACCATAAATCATATTTTAAATACCGAAAGTCGATTATATTGAAAATTCGTATATTATATATTTATTTTTTGATGTTTAATGGTTACACTTTTACTTTCAAATAGTTTTAAAATTTTCAAATCCGTACACTTCAATGAAAATAAGTTTAAATAAATATGTATTAGTGAATGTTATCAATAAATTGTTTTAGTAACTAATACTTTTAAAAATAAAACTACCAGTTATATGGAGTCACCAATAAATAAATATAATTGTAAAAGTTTAAATGAGTTAGTTACTGACTGTGTCATTTAAATATAATTATAAATATTCAAACGACTCTTTCTAGTTTTAAAATGTATCCATTTTATTTAAAAATTTTGTTAACTTAAGTATATTGTATCTAAAATATTATCATTGTGTCCTCGCAAGTAAATTTGGAACTTTGTATATTATTTTAATATTTTAACTTCAACTACATCAAATATAACTTACTAATTATGCATCAAAAATATATATGCATATACATAACTTACTAATTTAAATTACTTTATTTCAAACAAATGTGATCAGGTGAAACCGGCTATAATTGGCTGCACTTATTTTTATTTTTTTAAGACAATTTCATTTAAGTGTATTTAATTTATAATCCAAAATTTACCAATTCTGAATATATATATATATATATATATTTTTTAATTTTTAAACACAGGTATTATAGCAATTTTCTACACACCTTAAATTATAGATTAAATACATCTATACAAACATATTTATAAAATAAAAAAATTAAAAAATGAGTTTTGTGACCGGCTTAATAGCCTAAGGGATTACCCCACCTTTCATTTATTCAATTTCTGTTACTTATCAATTTCAACAACTTATCAACCATTAGCAAATAAGGTCAACTAAACGAAATGTGTTCTTAGCTCAAAACTCAATATTTACATTATATTCTCGTTAGAAAAAAAATGACATTCCTAACTTGCAGTTGGAGTGAACTACGGCATGGTGGCAAATAACTTGCCAACCCCACCGAAGGTCAGTGACCCTGCTCAAATCCCAGCCGCAGATCGACAGCGTCCAGCTCTTCGATCCCAACCCTGCCGCTCTCAGGGCCCACGAAGGCTCCGGCATCGGCGTCCCCCTCGGCACCCGCAACGAAGACCTCCCACGCCTCGCCGTCGAGCCCGCCTTCGCCACCTCCTGGGTCGCCACCAACGTCCTCCCCTACGCCCCAAAAATCAAATTCCTTTGCATCGTCGCCGGCAACCAAGTCATCCCCAGCAACTTAGCCTCTAGCGTCCTCCCCGCCATCAAAAACCTTGCCGCCGCCCTCCAAGCCGCCAATCTCTCCACCGCCGTCCACATGCAGATCCTCGGCGAATCGTTCCCGCCTTCCAAAGGCTCCTTCTCCGCAGAAGCCGCGCCCTTCATGGGTCCCCTCGCCACCCATCTCCAGAGCACCCGCGCGTCGCTTCTCCTCAACGTCTACCCTTACTTCCCCCACGCCGCGGACCCCATCGACATCAAACGCGACTACGCCCTCTTCAAGTCCACGCAGGCGGTGGTGATCGACGGGCAGCTGCAGTACTTCAACCTCTTCGACGCGATGGTGGACGCGGTGTACTCGGCGCTGGAGAAGGTCGGAGTGCAGTCGGTGAACATCGTGGTGTCGGAGACCAGGTGGCCGTCGGCGGAGGACGGGAACATCGCGACGGTGGAGAATGCACGGACGTACGTGAACAATCTGCTGAACCATCTGCCGAAAGAGACGCCGAAGAGGCCCAACAAATACATCCGAGCTTACGTGTTTGCGCTGTTTAATGAGAACCAGAAGCCTGCGGGAACTGAGCAGCATTTTGGATTGTATTACCCCAACAAGACAGAAGTCTACCACGTTGATTTTCCCTAGTTAATTTGGTTTTTTTTTTTTTTGAAATTTAGTTGATATATATGGTGACATACAAATAATGAAAATATATTTACAATTGAATTAGAGCAAGCATGAATATTTGAGTTATTTGGGTGTGTGCTTGATTAATTATTTCTTGCACATATATGTTGGAAAGTAGGAAATATAAATAGAAATAATATCAAGAATATAAATGGAATTGTTAGAGAGAGAAATGAATTTAAATTTAGATGCTGCTGATGATGATAATAAAAGCTTTTTCATACCAAGTGGTATCCGGCCAGTTGGTCACGATGCTAACACTGATGTCTACAACATGAGTTTGATGGGTTGATTTGGTGGTAGGAGAAGCTTGTGGTCATAGTAGGAGCTTGTAATATGAAATGGAATGTAATTTCTGTAACTATCAAAAAACATAGGAGTTTTTCATTAAAATCTATACAGAATGGATGAAATTGCCAGCATAGTATTAGTTTTCGAAAAATTGCTTCTGCATGTATTTCCATGGTTTGTCTAAAATTGGGGACATATTACTTTATTTAAAAAATTATGTAAGGATGAAAAGGCCCTTGTAAACAAAGAAAATTATGAAATGCAAGAAAATATTTATAAAATACAAAAAATTATTTTTGAAGATATTACTCACAATAAACAGATGGATAAGTGTTGTGATATAGTTGAAGGGATCTCGACAAAATCTGTTGATTCAACTCCGAGCTTGGTTTCTGTCTAAAATCCTATAGTTCGACTAGCTAGCCATTGGATTGAGTGCTTAAAGCTTCGGTTATTTCGGTGCATTGATGTCTTATAATTTTTATTTTAATTTGGCTAGTATTTCTCTGTTGAGATCTAATTCTTTAGTGGTACGCGCATGCAAATAGATGGAAATTTTCACTGGAGATGGAAAAACTTTCAATCTGCAATGTTATCATCATAGCTTTTACAGTTAATGTTAGATATTTCAATACATAATCATATACCATTCCACCGTCTTTAACGGCCCTTTAAAGGAATTCGAGTAGACCTATTTAATTCGTGAAGAAACTGAAGATGTTTGAGAAGTTATGAAATTTTTGAAAAAAGGTTTTTAATGTTAAAGTTCTTTAAATATAAAAAAAAGATAAGATATAATAGTGGTAATAATAGGAATCAATGACAATAAATTTAAAATAAATAAGTTAATTATATAAGTGATTATATAAAAATAATTGAAAAGTAAGATATATAGTAAGATGTGAATAAAAACGAAAAAAGATAACTATAAAGAGCAAAACGAAATTTAAAAATTTTAATTTGAAAAGTTTTAAATATAGCCAAAAACACCCTGAAAGAGAATCTTGAAATTCGAAGTAGCTACATGGTATTAATTTAAATGGTAGATGACGGACACTAGTCGTGTGCTCCCTGAAGCATACAACAGTTAATGCTATCGGGTATATACATCCATTTTTTTATTTTTTTTAAAATTTTTTTACAAGATTGCTAATATAGGTGTATTTAATATGTGTATAAATTTTTACCATTTTTAAAGTATTTTAGATATTTATTATTGATTTTTGAAAATCAGTGGCATTTTAGTTAATTAAAATTACTAAAATATCACTTATTTTTAAAAATAAAAAATAAATATCTAAAATACTCCAAAAATGATAAAAATTGATACAGATATTAAATATACTTAGATTAATAGTTTTATAAAAAATAATAAATAATAAAAAATTGAGTGTATGCGCCCGAGAGACTTAAGCGCCGCTGTATGCTCCATGTAACTTAGATTAACAGTTTTATAAAAAATAAAAAATAATAAAAAGTTAGGCGGAAGAATTAAGCGCCGCTGTATGCTCCAGGGAGGAGCATACGAACAGAACCCGTAGATGACTTTGTCTCTTAGACTTATAAGCCGGTCAGAAAAATTAAATAAAGTTATCAGGGAGGAATTGATCATTATGTTCCCGTGACACATGTCAGTTGGCTGCAGGTGCGTGCCTTGGATTTGGAAAACTACGTGCCCGGCCGTACAGCAAGCAAGGCAAGAGCAGCATTTGTAGTATCCTGATTACAACATAACTGCCACTCCTGATCAGGTGAACCTTTTACCTTGTTAAAAGTTAGCTGTGTGTAATTAATTAAAGAAGCTATATATGTGATACAGATAGACTTTTAAACTTTAAAATGTTAAAGCTTGAGAGGTTGTCTATTTGGCCGATTGACCTGTTAACCGCTGAAATCTAATCAAAAGAATTTTGGACTAATAATTTTGTGGGGGGTATTTAACTCAACAATCAATACAAGAAATTTAATTTAAGACACAAATGGCAATAATTTTTTACCTCATTTTATTCCTTTCCAGTCGTTCCTAATAATGTAATAAATAACATTGACAACATTTTGTTGCAAATAGGCATAAGCAACAACCTGTTAACAATGAATGAAGCACCGCTTTTGGTTGCCATTAAGAAGTTTTGGACTAGTATTTTTAGAAGGGTAATTTCTTTTAATATACCACTATTATTGGTCAACTGGGGTTTATTTGGCCGGAACATAATGTAATTCATGTCCTTTTGTTAACAAATATAGTATTTTGTTGAGTGATTTGCAAATAAGCCTACTTAATTTGACCATAATTATATATTTGCGCATAGTTTCAGAAATTATAAATGACTCTTATATAGTTTGCCTACAATTACAAATATACTTGTATCATTATAGTGTTCTTACTACATGTTTACGGCATGATTATTTTTGTAAAGATATACAAACTATGTGGGTATATTTCTAATTTAAAAAATTAAGTATGTTTAGTTTTTGTAAATATACTTACATAGTTTATATATCTTTGCAAATATATCTACACCATAATAATATAGTAACGACATTATAATTGTGTGGTATATTTGCAATTATGGTTAAACTACGCAGAATCTCATACATATATACGCATAGTTTCAGAAATTATAAATAACTCTTACACAGTTTGCCTATAATTATAAATATACTCGTATCATAATAATGTCCTTACTACATATTCACGACACGAAGACTTTTGCAAAGATATACAAACTACGTGAGTATTTTATAATTTCACAAATTAAGTAAGTATGTTTAATTTTTATAAGTATACTTTCTAGTTTATATATCTTTGCAAATATACCTACACCATAATAACATAGTAACGATATTACAATGGTGTGGTATATTTGTAATTGTGGTTAAATTACACAGAATCATTTGTAATTTTCGAAATTATGTGGGTATAGTTATAATTAAGGTAAAACTAAGTAGATATATTTATAAATTATCTCATTTTTTTAACATCATATTGAGAAAGCACATGGACCTTTAGCTTCTACAGTAGTGTTTGTAAAAGTAGACTTTTTATATAATATTGTGAAAACAGGTTGAAATTTTATTATTTGTTTGAATATAATGTTGTCAAAGAGGCGCTTACCCTAGGCTCAGTAGAGTGCAGAGGGTGCACCTTAAGTAAATACGAGACATTAACCTTTGAGAACGTGCAACAAGGCATGTGCCTATTTTGGAAGCCCAAGGCGCATGCTTAGACGCCTCAGTTAAAGGCTCTTTAGTTTTTTTTTTTTAATAAAAATTCAAATAACGAGGGCATATTGCATGAGATAAATCATATGCAACTCTTGCCACAATATTTATTTTTGATCTTTTTTAATTTTTCCTTATAAATATATTTTGCTAACTATATTTCACTCACATATCAAGTTTTTCCATTTTTCAATATTTTTAAATATTTATTTTTTATTTTTTGAAAATCAAGTTGTTAAAGGTAAATTGACCAAAGTACGCCGGAAATTGATGATTTTTAAAAAATAAAAAATAAATACCTAAAATATTATAAAATGATAAAACTTAGTATATGAGTCAAATACGCTTAGAAAAAATATGTTTATGAGAAGAATTTTAAAAATATAACAAAAATTAAAAAGATAATAATTAAAGAAAAACAAAAAGGAATCGCGGCTAAGGATACTTAGAACACGAACCATCCAGCCATTTTTACCGCCCCTTTTTAAGGAGCCAAAAACCGAAAAAAAAAAATAAAGATTGAAGAAGCCAAGAAGACGTTGAAGAAGACCAATTGCCTTCAATTGCTAAGGACCTTCGGTACTTGTATTTTTTTCTTTTTTCCGGCTTCTTTTTTGTTTTTTAACACACTAATCTAAAAAAGTGATTATGGACCATGTATGTAATATAATGTTCAAGATTAATCATACATTTATGGCATAGTCAATTCGTTTAATCAACAAATTTTAAAATTTTCCAAATTCACTTTTACTAGTTATGTTTGTATTATTATATCAAAGCACAAAAATAAAATAAAATAAAATAAAATACATATCCCTCATTCTCAATACATTCTTTAATTTAATGAGGTGTTCGTTAACACCTAAAACATTCTAATCCAAAATTTCTCACTCACCACAATTACTTTAATTTTTTATTATTGCTTCACTTTTGGCTATATAACTACCTTATTTTGTAATTATTTTTATACAACTACTTATATATTTAACTTATATATTTTAATTTTATTTTTTTACTCATCATCATTACCTTCATTATAGTATATCATTTTCTCACATTTTAAGAACTTTTATACTAAAAATTTTTCATCAAAAGTTTTATCACTTCTTGAACACACCCTAAATAAAAATAAATAAATATCTTTTTAAAAATTCTCTAACAGTCCAATCTTTAAAGCCCCACTTGAATTGGCTACCTGTAAAATAATAAGTCAATTCCAACATGACTAACAAGCAAAAAATATTTGAAAATAGATAACGAACTAATTAAAACTTAATTAAATGATAAAATAATTATTTAATTTAATAACTTAAAATTAAGACTCAAATGCAAAATTAAACTCTTCGATTTAGTCCAAAGGCATAAAAAACATGCAGACTATTTGTCGTACAAATCAAAGTTAAAATAAATAAATTATAAGAAAATTGAATGGATTATCCACATTAAGCTACATCATCATAACCTCTTTATATAAAAGTCCACGAAGATAATTCCTTTCCTACAAAATTCCCATACTCATAGGGTTTATTTTGCAAAATTTCAAAAAAAAATTTCCTTCAGTGTATACAGACGCGCAAGCCTAAAAGCAACCCAAAACTGGCCCTGGCATAAAGAAGTAAACTTCCGTAGACGCATCTGTACCTTACCTTATATATAATATGCATATGGAATTCAATTCCAAGCCCATTTGGATGTAATATATTGTAAATATAATTATGACTCAATTTCCGTGGCCATCTTATGTATGTGCGCATACCAAATTTACACAATACGTAATATCAACGTCCATGCATACACATATATTAATTTATATCAATGTATTTATAAAATAATATGCATAATAATCTTAGCACATGCGTTTAGGCATAATTCAAGGCATAAATTGTCCACGTAATTTTATATTCTTGAAAATCCCTAAGAATATAAAATTAAATTATGCTAATAAACCTAAAAGTCAAAACATGTGATATAAGTGTCTGGTACAATTAATTAAAATAACTTAGTCAATTGCACAAAATAATTACAACAAAAAATAGATAATTGTTGGAACCAATTATGAAACTCTAAATAAAAATAAAGTAGATAATTTATTACAGCGCCCAAATTACCTCTGAACCTCTCGAGGAGTGCAACTTGGGCCGGGTTTGACCAAAACCCAGCCAAAAGCGCTGAAACTCAGCACTTTATAGCCCGAACCCGGACCAAATTGAAACCATTCTCGGTTTCGGGTTGAAGGAAACCTGCACCATGTAAACCCGAGCCCGAGTTTCTGTTTACAAAATGTATATTTTTTTATTATAATATATCATATATCGATATTATATTATCATATCAGCCGGTTGCACTGGCAACACTGCCACTCTGCGGCTCGCAGCTTTTCACTTTTGATTTCGACTTCTCGCCCGCTCCCAAGTTCCCTATTCTTGACTTGATGACTACCCGCCCCCAAACGAAAATCGCGATCGCACGGCTATTGGCTATAACCCTTGGCTTTCTTCTCCGGCATATCAGGATCCGGTTCTTGTGGGGCCGTGACTCTTCAGAGTAAGAGACAATGGACGAGAGCCAAACCATTCAAAAAACAAAAAATATAGAAGCTCGAACTAGTCATTAATGGTCGGTGTCAATTGGTACCATTTCGGTATGCGTTGTGAGCACTTTCATTTTGAGCGTCTCATCTTCTTTGGAGAAGTAAAAATCAAACAGATAAGCAGATGATCCAACTATGTAACTTCTTCTTTTTCATTACTTCCATGGTCGGGAAGGGCACTTGTGAGCTTTCTAAGCCCAAGGGCGGAAGTGCTTGAAGCAGGGATTGAGGGGGGACAAAAGGCTTAATAAACACACACGAACACGATGCAGGGCATAGCATAAATGAGACCGCTGATCATATCATTTATCATATATGCTGGACCTTTCTTATCATCCCCTGTCAACCAAGAAGCAAAAGAAGCAAATTAGGACTATCATGAACATTTTCTTGTACAAAAGAGAGAGATTCGGAAGCTATTCTTACAGCCCACCTAAGAGAAGCTATCAAGGCGTCCCCTTCAAGTAAGCAAGGACAGCGGTAGTGGGAGAGGCCGCCTGGAATCAAAAGAGTTTCGAACCCGTTGAAGATCCTTGTGGCTCCAAATCCCCCCAATCCAACCGATTCTGAATCGACCAATGGTGACTGAGTTGGAGAGGGGCTCCTCATGACCGAATCTCACACCTCATGACATCACAAGGGTTGGTTTGAGCACTTAGGGCCATTGGGAGGGAGCTTTCCGAAAGGGCACATAATGGCACGGCAGCACCCGTACTATTGAAATGGTTCATTAGTAGAGATGTTCTCACAGGTGCCCCTTCTTCCAATGGTACTATAGTTCCGATTCCTAGCCCTTCCTCACCTTTATTGGTCTATTTACATTCCAGGAAATTCATATGCTCCATGGACGGAGCAAAAAGTGGAGTATTGCTCAAAGCAGGTCGCCCTATTCTATTACCCCAACAGCCTCTTGCATCAGCCCCGGCGTCCTTGTGACGGCGACGCCCTTGCATCCCTGCACCGACCATCTGCTTGACTACTTCCAATCCAAATGCACCAACAACCAACAACAGGATCAGCACCAGTAACAGTTCTGTTCTTGATATTTTTTTATAAAAAATTCTTGCTTATTATTTAATATACAAATTAATAGTACCATGATTAATTATGAAAAACTGGTGTAATGAGACCCTATTTGAAAATGAAAGCAAAAAAGAGGAGGAAAAATTCATGTAATGTAATTCTATATAGGTAGAACGAATTTTTAGAAATAAACAAATGAAAACAACATTAATTATCGAAGAATTAATTGTTAAAAATAAAGTAAATAGAAACAAAATGGACTGATAGTTAGAAATATCTATTTTTACTCAGCATGCAGAATCATTCAAATTTCAAACTATGTAAATGGTAATTTACAAACATCGAACATGTTCTTTAATGCTAAAAAAGATGCGCTTGTTTTTCATTTTTTTGAATAAGTATTTCTATAGCTTGAATGCTTGCATTTCAATTTTTTTGTGATTTCAAAAAATTATTTCATTTATTTGTGTTTATGTTAGTTCTTGATAGCTTGATACACATTGTTTAATATTTTAATTTTTAAATTAATTTGCCATTGCTCTGAAATGAGTAGAACTATTAAAATTCACATGGACAATTTCTAATTATTTTTATATATTATAAAAAAATTTAGCTACTATTCCACTTGATGCAAAGAGAATGCCCAAAAGAGGTTTATTTCTTTCTACTCTTAAGCATATTTGAATTTTTTTTAGTTTTCGTATAATAAATTATTTTTTAAACTTCTTTATACAATAAGTTTGTGATAAAAACTATATATAGGATGAATAATAAAGACATATTAATAAGAGAATGTCAACCCGAAACTCAATTCGAGCCCGAATTTCGAAAATAGGGTTAGGATTGAGGTTTACAAATAGAGTTAGGGTTAGGGTTTATGTGAACTTTCATGAGCCCAAGTTGCACCCCTACCTCTCGTATGTCAATTAAGCTACGTGAGTTACTATAAGATAGTGGCGTGAGATGAGTTGTAAGAGTACAACTTAGACCGAGTTAAAACTAAACCTAGTATGTCATAGACTGAGTTGAATTGAACATAGTATGCCAAATATGTATATAAGGTTCAAGTTGGATGGCTAGAGTTAGGGTGAAAATGAACTCTAACCATATTTTTCTTGTTTATATTTAGAATAAAAATATTACATGTGTATTTGATATTTAATAAAAATTTCAATCAATTTTTTGGTGAAAAAAATTTTAAAATAGAAAAAATGATGTCATATGGTAATGGATAATGATGAGAAATAAAAAATAAAATTAAAATGGATAAAGTAGTTGTATGCAAATTTATAAAGAAATAATTAAAAAGTAAGATAATTATATAAAAATGTGAAGAAAAATAATTGAAATACATAATAATTGCATAGAAAATGTGAAAAAAATAATCAAGTAAAAGTAATTATAAAGGCATAAAAGTTTGAATGGAAAACAACACACCCTATGTATAAAAAACTCAAAAAATATTTTTTCAATATAAGTTATACTACTTAGTGTATGTTTTAAACATGTGTTTGTCATTTTAAAACTATACCAAATAACAATTAGATTAGTTTCATTTAACATTTGTTAGTTTTCTTAATTTAACTTATTTTAAAAGGTAAACTTCTTTCTAAATATGGATTATACATTATTAAATTTTAATACGTTTAATTGGATAATGTAATATTACTTATCTTGCGTGATTTTATCATTATTGTATATTTTACATGCAAATTGTATAAAAATAATTGAAAATAGCACAATTGTAGAGAAATAATATGAATAAAATGATTGAAAAGTATAATAATTATATAGAAAAATATTAAAAAATAACAATTGTAGAGGGACAAAAGTTTGTATCAAAAACAACACACCCCTATGTATAAACAACTTAGAAAATATTTTTTCTATATAAGTTATACTACTAAGTGTATGTTTTAAAAACATGTTTGTCATTTTAAAATTATACCATAGAATAATTAGATTAGTTTTATTTAAAATTTGTTAGTTTTCTTGATTTAACTTACTTTAAAAAGTAAACTTCTTTCTAAATATGGATTATACACTATTGAATTTTAATACATTTAATTAGATAATGTAATATTATTTATCTTGCATGATTTTCTAATTATTGTATATTTGCATGCAAATTAAACTGATTACTCCTAATTTAAATAAAAAATTTTCAATCCGAATTTAACTTGAATTTCAATTCAAACTCAATTTATATAAACAGTCTCACTTATATGAAACCTATTTTCTATGTAATTTCTTCATTTTTTAAAATTTTGATGGTCGATTAAAAATCTACTTTATTTATTGCATTTAGCATAATTGGTAGTATCTTGAAAATTCTTTTATTTTTAAATCTACTGTATATGTATCCTGTCTATAAGTGTGTAAAAAATATAATAAAATTATTTAATGTTAAAATATTTTTAATATGTAAATCATCTACGTGGATAAATAATTTTGTAAAATATTATTATATTTTAATACTGGATCGCAGTCTCCTGCGCCCAGGAGCAAGCAGCGCTCCCTGCTCCCGGGCGCACACACCTTTTTTTTTATTTTTTTTGAATTTTTTTCTTAAAAATGTTAATACAGGTGTATTTAATATGTGTATAAATTTTTACCATTTTTGGGATATTTTAAATATTTATTTTTTATTTTTGAAAATCAGTAGCATTTTCGTAATTTTAAATTACCTAAAATGCCACTGATTTTTCAAAAATAAAAAATAAATATCTAAAATACTCCAAAAGTGTTAAAAATTTATATACATGTTAACTACACCTGGATTAACAGTTCTATGAAAAATTTTTGAAAAAAAAATAAAAAAAATAAGTATATGCGCCCTGGAGTAGGGAGCGCTGCTTGCTCCCGGCGCAGGAGAGTGCGATCCTTTAATACTACGGGAAATTAGCATTGGGTTCAAGGGAGCCCAATCCTATGCACTCAGGTGCATTCAGCCTCAATGCACCCGGGTGCACTATACCCTTTTTTTTTTTTGAAAATTTTTTCATGAAGCTGTTAATATAGGTTTATTTAACATATGTATCAATTTTTGCTATTTTTGGAGATTTTTAGATAT
>JAXCLR010000001.1:3360510-3373925 GCA_035584095.1 Annona squamosa
AACCATGTAGGCGTCAAGAGGAAGAGAGGTTCCTCTTGATGAGGCCAAGTCGGAGACAGCCGGTGTATTGGACCATGCTATGTGAGATGTTCCCTGAGCTAGCGTACCCATACACGAAAGTTTATTCGGGAATGGAAAGAAAGTATTTGCACACATGGATTTGAAAAGATATTTTTAAGGGATGATGTAAATAATCCTCTACATGAGAATGACAAGTCACCTTGTGTAAGAGGTATATAATGCCTAGAAAATCAAGAGTCATGCATGTAGGAACCATGTAGGCGTCAAGAGGAAATGAGGTTCCTCTTGATGAGACTAAGTCGGAGACAGCCGGCGTATTGGACCATGTTATGTGAGATGTTCCCTAGGCTAGCGCACCCGCACACAAAGGTTTATATTAGGAGTGGAAAGGAAGCATTTGCACATCCAATGTTTATGAAAAGGTTTCTATTCCATTGATAGTTGATCACTTGTTAAGTGTCTCCTATCAAATGGAGAGAAATGTATTTACAAATAGTTTACATGAAAGGTTTTTATGAATGATTTATGAAAGGTTTCCAAAAATGGTTTACGAAAAGGTTTTTATTCCGTTGGTAGTTGATCACTTGGTAAGTGTCTTCTATCGAATGGAGAGGAATGCATTTAAAATGAAAAATGCTTACTTATTGAGTTTCGACTCATGTTTTGTTTTCCCAACCTTAGACAGGTGCAGGGAAAGACAAGATATAAATGACACGAGTTGCTAAAGGAAAGAAGAATCTACAAAGGTTAGTAGATTTTTGTAAGAATAGATTCCCTAATGGGATACGATGAAAAAGGGTATAGGTTGTATAAAATTATGAAGTTATGAATAATATGAGAAGTTGATGATGTATAATGTTATGGATAAGTCCATTATAAATGATGATGAGTATATGTTTATGTGATGAAAGAAAAGAAAAACAAAAAACAAAAAAAAAGACGAGATCCAGTTAAGAACCCGCCGTGTGATCAGGGCAACAATCCTGAGTCACGTTTACCAATCGACAAGACCTCGGAGTAAGGTCAAATGTGACGCCTAGGTTCGGGGCGCCACAGGTGCCTACCTTATTATCCTCCTATTGAGCTTGATTGTAATACAAGATAAGATGTAACTTTATACAATTAATTAAAAAAACTTAAGATATATTTGACTATAGTAAAAACTTTTTAGGTTGTGCTTGGAAGTAATAAAAATTTTTAGTAGAAAATTTTTCAATAAAAAGAAAATGATATGATATGATAGAGTTTATGATAAGTAGTAAAGTGAATAAAGTTAAATAAATAGGTTAATTGTATGAATTATTATGTATAAATAATTAAAAAATAAGATAATTGTATAAGAAAGATGCGGAGTAATAAATAAAAAATAAAATAATTGTATAGAGTAAAAAATTCTAGATTGAAATGTTTTAGATGGAAGCAAACACCCTGACGCTTTTCAATATAAAACTTTTTCACTCTTCACAACTATTCTAATTTTCAATTATTTCTTCATTTCTTTCTATACAACTATCTTAATTTTTAATTATTTTTACATAGTTTTAGTTTTTTTTACTCTCAATCAATATTCTGATCATATTACATTATTTTCTACTTATTAAAATATTTATACACAAAAAAATTTTATCAAAAATTTATAGCTGTGGTTCTCATTTGATCCCGGTTCTTCTCACCAACCACTAGAATATATAGCTGTGCACTTGTACAGGCTGGGTGTTTGAAGCAACCATATCAGCATGATTTTCCACTTGGACGCGGACTGAGCCTCAACCCCTAAAAAGACAAGATAATTTTTTTTTCGATGGAAGACAAGATAATATTTTAAAATACGTATATAATGGTAAACAAAAAATAAAATTATTAAAACGTTGTTATGATATCGTTGTCAGAAAAATCAACAAGCAGTAGACTTGTGGGAAAGAGATGCGGAGCCACATCTGGAAGAAGAAAAGAAGTAGTGAATGCACTGATTACTTCTTACAAAACAATCATTACGATCCGAAGGCAATTAAAGAAATCCAAAGCATTAATTTAATGATGATGCGACCCTCCATCGAAATCAATGTTTATTTTTGGAGATTTGCGCTGGTGTATCCCATAAACAGGTGCAAAATCAACCCCAGCACTTCTTTTCTCCTTCCCCAAGATCAGATCCAGATGCATCATTCATGGGCCCATCGCAAACCATTCCCGGAGTGCCAATGTGCCAGCATCAACTTCCCGTTAAAAACATGCGTTCAGAGCAGAAAAATTCAGATGGGTTTTTTAATGAAGCTAATCAAGTGTCTTGATTTTACATTTTTATTTTAATTTTTGATATGTTTGGGAAGTAATAAAATTCCAGGATAAAAAATTTTGTGTAAATGTTTTTATAATTATAAAAAATGATGAGACATGATAAGAAGTAAAAAAATAAAGTTAAAATAGATACATTGTTTAGTTGTGTAGGTATATAAATTCCTAAAAAGTAGGTTAGTTGTATAAAAATATATAAAAAAAATCATTTAAAAAATAAAATAGTTATGGTGAATAAAAAAATTTAAATTTAAAAGTTCTTGTTCCAAAAATTTGTAATATAAACAAACACACTAGAAAAGAATAGCAAAGATTTAATGAGATTGTACATGAAAAAAAAGACATACTATAGGTGCAACTTAGTTAAGTACGTCAAGTTAAATATACAATTATCCTATTTTCAAAAACTTCCATCCTACTGTATTCTAGGTTAGGTTGGTTTTAGAAGTACCATATTCTACTTTTTAAAGTCGGTTTCAAATCAAAATTTATTCTTTTTCATTTCGGACTCAATTCATATTATAACATTTGAAAAATGCATTTTATACCAAAATATCCTTTTTTATAATCATGACATTGATATAGTTTTAAAATGCATTTATTACATATACTAAATAATATATAAATTAAACAAATTTTCATATTTTAAAATATACATTTTATATATTCGAAGATACCATATGTTTCATAAAAAGAGATATTGAATATATATATATAATTCATGTCAGTTTCAAACTACATAAACCTTGAAACCTACCATATCATATTACAATATGCATTTTTTATTTAGAATCTACCCTACATTATAGGTGAGAAAAATAAAAATCAACACTATCCATTTTATTTGATGGGTCAATTAGCAAGTACCTTACTCAAATTGCTTCTCTAAAACATATGAAAGTATAAAAAAGGTTAGGATATGTTCAAAGCAATATAAGATTCTTAGATTGAATCTATATTATCGTTCCTAAAACAATGTTTTCAATTTCTAATTTTTAAGACAATTTTTTCAATTTTCAATACAACTTTACTTATTACCAATATAATTTTATTTATTCCTAATATATATCATTAACTTCCCATCTCAAATACAGGCTCAATCCAAGAATCTCTTATGATTTAAAATAGACTTTTAATAATCTTGTTATCCCAAGCAAATAGATTCTCCTTTAGCCATGACTAATATATAATTTTTATTTTTATTTTTCATTAAAATATAAATTTAACTATATTTAATTTACATGTCGAAATTTCAAATTTGGATATATATATATGTATATTCAAAATTTCAAAATTCATTTTTAAAAGATATTTACTCAAATATTAAAAAATTATTGATTTTTGTATTAAAAATACACTAAAAACTATTGATTTTAAAATTGAAAAAATATGTAAAAATCTAAAAATTATAAATTATGGGGGCATTAGGCAATAAGTAAAATTTTTCATATAAAATTTTCAATCTCTACAACTATTCTATGTTTTAATTATTTTTTCACATTTTACTACACAAAGTATCATATTTTTAAATTATTTATGCACAATTACATATAAAACTAACTTATATTTTAAATTTAGGGGCTATTTGGATAAATATAAAACTCGGTTGACATTTTTTTCTCACAAAAACTTCTAGCATTAGATGAGTTGGGTCCACATGTAGGTTGCAGCAATTTACTTGACGTTTTTTTTACACAAATAACATGGATTAAATGACTAGTATTTTTGTTAGAAAAAAGAAAGGGTTGCTGTCCACGTAGCGGGCTTAATCTTTTTTTTCCCACACCAACTGCGTCCATTAACTGTGCTTGCGCTGCTCTGTGCATAGGCTGAAATGACGTTTTTCGTTCCCGTCTATCGTAGCTTGAAAAGTTTGACATTTTCTTAGGAGTTTTTTATACTCCTAAACAGGCTTTTATTTGCTTTACACTTTATCTCTATTTTTATTATATTATATTATTTTTTTATCAATTTAATAATTTTTATGCCGAAAATTTTCCATCTAAAAAGTTTATCACTTCCGATAAGCATACCGTGGCATGTAAATTAAAGGTGTATTTAGGAATAGATAAAATTGTTGATGAAAAGTTACAAGGAGTAGAAATTGTCAAATGATGTGATACGATGGAGACAACGATGAGGAATAAATAAAATAAAATTGAAATAGAGAGGTTGATTGTATTTGTAATTGTGTAGAAATAATTAAAAAGTAAGATAATTGTATAAAAAAGTAAAGAAATTATTAAAAAATAAGATAATTGCGGAGAGTGAAAAAATTTTAAATTAAAAAGTTTCAACCGACAACTTTCGCTTGTTAACGACACACCCTAAATATAATGGAGCCCAATCCTATACACCTGGGTGCATTCAGCCTCAATACACCCGGGTGTAATACACTTTTTTTTTTTTTTTTTTTTGAAAATTTTTTCATGAAGCTGTTAATATAGGTTTATTTAACGTATGTATCAATTTTTACTATTTTTGAAGATTTTTAGATATTTTTTTTTTATTTTAAAAAATCAGTGGCATTTTTAGTAATTTAAAATTTACGAAAATGCCACTGATATTTAAAAATCTAAAAAAAATATCTAAAAGTCTCCAAAAATAGTAAAAATTGATACATATGTTAATTAAATTTAGATTAATTATTGTGTAAAATTATTTTTTTAAAAAAAATAAAAAAATAAGTGTAGTATACCCGGGTACATTGAGGCTTGGTGCATAGGATTGCGTTCCGGGTTCGAGCGCGGTGCCATCCACAGGGACGGCGCATGTAGCACGGGCTGAAGACGGAGGCAGCGGAGGCAGCTTGAAGCCCAAGCGGAGGTGGCGCTGTAGCCTGATTCTTCGACCACGTGGCCAGAGTGACGTCATGCGGGCTCCATTATCACTATTTTGCGATTTTTCTGCTCCGTATTAAAAATTGTACGTATGGCTTTATTTTGCATGTATTAACTGGACTTCAATATTTTATACTTTTTTTTTGTTGTTTCAGCAATGAAGCTTCATGTTCACTTAAGTTTTATCATTGGGTGTTTTCCACGAAGTGATAAAAAAAAATTCTAAAATGAAAAAAATAAAATAATATAACTTAGGTAAACACGAAAAATAAAAAAAATAAAGTTAAAATATATAAATAGTTGTGTATAAATTATCAAAAAGTATAAGTATAGCATTTTTCTTTTAGTACTCAAAGCCTAGCACTCAAGAACAATATTGTAAAGAGGATTTGATCCCGTACATGGAAAAATAGTGCCCATGTGAGCAGCCAACTGACGTAAGGCAAGTACTCAAAAGTATGATAGTTATATAAAAAAACATAAAAAGAAGTATGGTGGTTGCATAAAAAAAAGTAAAAAATTAAAAACTATGATAGTTGTTGAAAGTAAAATGTTTTAGATTATGAAGTTTTAGGTTGAAATTTTTTTTTGTATAAATAAACACCTTATTTTAAAAGTTATATGTGCATGTGAGCTCAAGTAATATTTTTATGCTCGAATGTATATATTTTGATTTTAAAATTGTTTATTTTAAAAATAAAAAATGAAAATAATGAAGTTTTAATAAAAGTATATAATTAGAATAGTAAAAAAATTTGCTTGGACCTATGTATCCATGTAAAAAAATTAAAAATTAAAAAACCTTCTGACCATCGAGAAGTTAAACCCTTCATTTTTGTGTATAAACTAAAATATTAGTAAAATGTAAAGTTGATAAACTATACATTATTTAGTAAGAACATTGATATATCATTTGTAATGAAGTAAAAAAAAAAAATTGAAAAAAAAGCGTGAGAAAAATGTTCCCATCCATCACCTTCACTACACAACTTCTAATATCATTTGTCATCTTAGTTACTTAATTATCATATTTTTAATCACTAATTTTACATTCCAATTATTTTACACATCTTTATATAATTAACTTATATATTTTTATTTTATTCTATTTATCTCTCGTGTATCATACTACTCCCCTGTTTTTCAAAATTTTCCAAGTGAAAAATTTCCCCATCTCCCCATCTTTTATAACGTTCTCCGTGTATAATCTTTAAGCTAGTATTTCTCATTTTTGTACTCTTTCTCTCATCATTATCTACGTGTATCATACTACTCCCCTATTTTTCAAAATTTTCCCAGTGAAAAATTTCCCCATCTTCCCATCTTTTATAACGTTCTCCATGTATAATCTTTAAGCTAGTATTTCTCATTTTTGTACTCTTTCTCTCATCATTATCTACGTGTATCGTACTACTCCCCTGTTTTTCAAAATTTTCCCAGTGAAAAATTTCCCCATCTTCCCATCTTTTATAACATTCTCCATGTATAATCTTTAAGCTAGTATTTCTAATTTTTGTACTCTTGTAAACATATCAGTTTTTTAACTTGTAATGTAAATGCTTGTACAGATACCGCCGCGCTCCACAAGAAACCCCGAAAATAATGTTTTCGGTGCACCTCCTGCTCTAGTCGGACCTCTCACGAAATTTCCTTGCATAAAAGGAGAGTTAAAAAACAAGTAATATATAAACCCCGAAAATAATGTTTTCGGTGCACCTCCTGCTCCAGTGGGACCTCTCACGAAATTTCCTTGCATAAAAAGATAGTTAAAAAACAAGTAAAATACAATATAGAAAAAGGCCAGTGAGAAGCGATTCTATTAGTCTGGACTAAATAAAATAAATGGCTTACCGCATATTAAAAAATCCATTTAAAATACTTTTTTAACATTTGTTTTTTGTAAATTTTGTATCTAAGTATATTCAACATATTTTTGAATACGTGTATATGTTTTTTTGAAAATTTTAAACATGTATATGATTTATACGTTAAATATGCTTATATAAATAAGTATATAAAGAAAAAAATAAAAAATATTTTAAATAGGTTTTTAAGGTAGACTGAATGAGTTGTTTGCTTAGTTTAGACCTACGGAATCATTTCTCATCTAAATAGTAAACACGGGCAATACTACTACTACACTTCCGAAATTATATATTGGGAGCCAATCCCTTACATCCAGTCACAAATCCGGTTTTCGTTGAAAATGACTAAAATTCGTTCTTGTTTGAAAATTGAAAAAATACATTACTTAATATATAAATTAAAGAGTTGTGATGTTCGTAGTATGGGCTCAAAAAGCCGATTTTTAAATTTTTTGGTTTTCTCGTAAACTCGTCAATTCTTAATTTACATGCGATTAATTTCTAAACCAAAATTTACTGCTTTTAATGCATATATTTGTTTGATTTTTCAAAATATATAAGTAATTAAGTTATTTTAAACTATTAGAAATTACTAAAATATTCCTATATTTAAAATTTTTTAAAAATATGTAAATCTACAGAAATGAAAATATGCCCAACAAGTCTATAAAAAAAAATATATAAAAAGAACATGTCGGCAGAGTTTAACAACAGTTCCTGTCAGTCCCAGCTAACAAGTTCAGCGCTCTAAATTAAATGCGTGGAGATTAATATTTTTGTAAAAAGAAGTTACGTGCCACTATGATCATTAACTTTATATTATTACCTTATATATTTTATATGTATTTTACAAATATGTTCCCTCTATGATAAGATGAATATATTTACAAATATATTCAACTATACGAGAATCATATGTGACTTTGGAAATCATGAGGTGGGGTATGCGCATTTCCCAACAAATTATTTAATAATACAATAATTCTATTTTTTTTAACTTTGTCACTATATTTTAATTATTTTTATTTCTAACTATTTTATTTATTTTCAACTTTACTTATATCATTTTATATACGATTACCTGATTTTTAAAATATTTTTTTCTTCATTTTTCAAAATCTATAAGTAATTAAGTTATTTTAAACTATTAGAAATTACTAAAATATTCCTATATTTAAAAGTTCTTAAAAATATGTACATCTACAGAAATGAAAATATGCCCAACAAGTCTATAAAAAAATAAAATAAAAAGGACATGTCGGCACAGTTCAACAACAGTTCCTGTCAGTCCCAGCTAACAAGTTCAGCGCTCTAAATTAAATGCGCGGAGATTAATATTTTTATAAAATGAAGTTACGTGCCATTATGATCATTAGCTTTATATATTACCTTACATATTTTATTTGTATTTTACAAATACGTTCCTTCTATGATAGGATAAATATATTTACAAATATATTTAGCTATACGAGAATCATATGTGACTTTGGAAATCACGAGGTGGGGTATGCGCATTTCCCAACAAATTATTTAACAACACAATAATTCTATTTTTTTAACTTTATCTCTGAATTTTAATTATTTTTACTTCTAACTATTTTATTTATTTTCAACTTGACTTATATCGTTTTATACCCATTACCTGATTTTTAAAATATCTTTTTCTACCTCTCATTCTATCCTAAATCCCAAAAGATTTCCGTACTAAACATCGGGGATATATTTATAATTATGATAAATCTAAGCGGATAGATTTGCAATTAACCCTTTAAATCACGTGCATTTTCCACCCGTAATCAGTGACCTGTAACTTGCATGACTAGATAGCCACGTGCCGTCACTATGCAATGTTTCCCGCCTCTCGGACCACGTCGCAGGCACCGTTGATGAAGACAACAGCTGTAGGTCCACATGCAAGGATTTTTACGAGGAAACATGTGCAAGAATTTTTCGAGCCCCATCGGAATATTTCCCTGACATATGCAGAGTTGTAATTCCTCCAAAAATATATACATATAAAGGGTATATTTGGGAAGTTGTAAAAATTTTAATAAAAATTTTTTTAGGTAAAAGTTATTAAATTAGTAGAAAATAATGTGATATTGCAGGGGTATTAATAAGGAGTAAAGAGAATAAATTTAAAATAAATAGGTTAATTGTATAGGTAATTATATGTAAATGATTGAAAAGTACGGTTGTTATATAAAAACATGTGTACAAAATAATTAAAAAATAATAGTTATAGAGAGTGAAATGTTGTAGATTGAAAAATTTTAGCTCGATAATTTTTTCAAATTGCCAAACACAAAAAAGTTATAATAAAATTTTTTATGTTAAATTTCAATTTAAAATTATATTTTTTCTAAAATATTATTACCACACAAACAAATTAATTCGTGAGATATTGTTACTTTGGAATGATACGTGAGTAGTCTAATATAGACGCTAGCTTTTTAGCTAAACAAATAATATTAAGCATGATAAATAAATTAAATTTTTTGATGAAAATAATTTAAAATTTTCATTGATAGCTGATATGTAAAAAATGAACTAGGTAAAATGGAAATGACTTTGTATTCATATATTTTTAAAAATTTAATAGACATGTATCTACTCTTAAAACACGTTATTTTTAGAAGATATAAATTTCCAATAAAAATTATTTGTTGTAGCATGATTAAAGAAGAAGTGTTAAGTATAACAAATCATTTAAATTTAAAATTATATATTTAAAATAAAAACCAAGAACAAGTATGAAGAATGTATGCTTACAGTAAGCAATGAGCTATTATCTGTTCATTCTTTTATGAAAAATTTATAAATTTTTTTAAAAATTAATGAACTTAAAGTAAATAATGTAAATATAAAGATAGATGTGAATTAAAATAATATATTTAGAATATAATAAACATGCGCTCTATAAAATATATGAATATGAAGAAATATTATTTATTTTTATATGTAATATATTTTGCATTAAATAAAAATAGAAATTAGACTTGGTTTTGAGTTTGGTTTTTTTTTTTTTTAGTTTTTATTTACATCACATCTCAACTAATATTATAATCAAACTTTAAGACAGTTGCTACTACCTATCTATAATTAATCTTATTTGAGAGGGGGCTCCTCAAGGTCAGGCTTCCACAAGTGTATAGGTGATTTTTTTTTTTCATTTGTACCAATCACATCTAATCTTAGACAATACCTATTCATTAACTATATTTATAATAATAAAAGCGAGCCCAACTTCATGTTAAATTCAACCCGCAACACTATTCTTTTTACCAAAACATCAAAAGTTATATTAATCGGAGTTGTACATGGCACAAATGCTTTCAAGCGATCTTTAATTTCAGAAATAATAAAAGTGATTAGCAAAATCAACAAGTTGGTCCACCTATCAACTTCTATTGGCAGTATAGAATGTATATATAGAAGTTGAAATCAATAAAGTATATCCCTTACATTTTCAATCGTTTTCTTTAACTATTTTAATTCCATTAGTTGGATAAGTTGCATTGTTTTCTTTGTTGCCGCATCTGTTTCTCTCGGGTCATTTTCTAACATGTTATTGGGATGGACTTTTTGGGAGGGCCTATTCAGGGTCAATAATGGAAAAGGATTTAAACGAGGAGATTAGATAAGTACAAGGGATTGGTCAGCAAATTTTGCTATCTGGCTCATTTGGGTGCCACGGACTTTGACGAGCTGAAGTAGGTACTTGTTACGTACGTCTCGTTTCATTTTATGATAAAAATACACATTAACTAGTTTGACATGTACTTGCATTTGTACAATCTTATTTTTAAAAAATAAAATTCCAGGAGGTTAGCCTCCTTTCCAACAAAAAAAAAAGACATAAGAAGTTGTATCAGAAATAAAAATTAGCATGGCTACGAAGCTCGCTATCATTAGTCGAAGAATTTTGTCCTCATTTATTATCTGGGAGATGTATTTTTATAAAATTCTAGGAGGTTAACCTCATTTCCAACAAAAAAAAAGACATAAGAAGTTGTATTTGAAATAAAAATTAGCATTGCTACAAAGCTTGCTATTATTAGTTGAAGAATTTTGTCCTCATTCATTATTTGGGAGATGTATTTTTTTTGTTTTGAAGGTGAAATTGTATCTTCGGTTTTATTAGGTGAAACTGTGTTTTCAAATTTATAAAATTATTTTAGAACTTTAATGTAACAAATATTGAAATGTATGTAAATATATCAATGAACAAAATTAACATTGAAAGTATAAAAAAATAAAGTTATTATGTATTAAAAACGAAAATTTTTTAATGTAATAATCCTAACTGGATTTGAATAATTTCATATTCAATTTTGTGTTTGGCGCCATAGGATGTAAAATCCAAATCTTTTTGTGTTAGCATTTGGTCTTTTTTTTTTTTTTTTTTAATTGGGAGTGCAGTGATACCTCTTTTAGGATATTGTAAAATTCTTAAGTTTGATTGTAATATAAGTACATTAATTAAAAAAATTTCGTAGATGTAAATGACCTTAACTTACCGTAATTACCCCATCGAACGTGAATATGCCAACTTCTCATTTAAGTGAAAAATTACCTCACCAAAGGCATTACAGTCGCCGTTGTTTACCAAATAACTCTTAACTTCTAGAACAGGTCACGCCCCTTTGATTTTGGAGCGTGATTCCAAGTCAGCAGTTAATTTGATTTTCATTCGTTACAATTTTTTTAAATCTCAATCCAATTAAAAATTATTATATTGTATTCATTAACAGTGCGTTAGCCACGCTGCCAAACGTAATTCCAAGTCGGCATTTATTTTTGTTTTTTGTTCTTTAATTTTTTTTAAATCCATCAAAATAAGTATATTTATTAATATTCCATGATACACAAATCATCTTGATGTTATCAGTATAATTGATATTGCATTAGATAAGATGCCAGACTTAATTTCAAGTGAGCAGTTATTTTAATTTTCGAAGAGAATTTCACTTATGTATTGTATTTATTACCACTTGCTTAACTAGAAAATCAAGTTTTATTAAATTTAAGATGACTTTTACTTAAAAATATATTCATTTATTCACATAAAAATATATTTAAACAGTTTAAATGTTAAAATATAACTTTAAAATTAATATTTAACATAAAACTATTTTATTTAACTTACTATGCACATGTGTAGATGATATCATGGGCAATGATGCTAGAAAATTGATGAATTTTATAAAAGCAAATCATTCTAAGTTGAAAATGGAAAGTAAGGAGCATGTTTTTCTATAAGATTTTGACATTTGAACTGCATAATTATCTTGTCTTTTTTATTATTACATTTTTATTTCAATCATTCTTAACATTTTTCATATACCTATTACTATATAAAATATTTATAAACATTTATTGCGACTCCTATTGGTAACGTTTACCGTGACTCTTATCAGTAACATAAAAATCTGTATTAGCAAAGAAAATATATATACAAGGAAAAATTTTCTTATTTATGAAAATGCTTTTATTGGTCATTGCTCATGGTGATGCTTTCATAGACAATGAAATTTTTTTGCTTCTAATAGTATTTTAACAACTAAATTAAAACTTGGTTGCAAAACTTAAACCAATGGACTATTATTAGCCAAATCCTTTTTTATCATTCATAACGAGAACATGTCAATAACGATGGACAATGAAGTTATTTTAGCAACTCAATTTATTCGAATTTGTTACCAAAAATAAAATTTCTTGAAATATATACTTTTTACTGCACTTTTATTCATAATTTATCTCCATTATATCACATAATTTTTACCATTGTCAAAAATCTTTTTCCCTCATGTTTGCACATTTGATGTGTGGAATTTTCTACCATGCAGGTGTTTGTTTTACCATTACCATTTCTCCATCTATAATTGTTGTACTTTTTCACTTTTTCATCACAATTTCTATATATCTATTATATTTTAAATTATTTTTGAATACATTTTTATACAATTATACTAATTATTAATCATTCACCCATAACTTTTTACAACTATCTTCATTTTCAATCATTATCAGGTAATATATGTTTCTCTTTTCTAAATATTTTACATCAAAAACTTTTTAATTAGGCATGTTTGAAAATTGATAAAATTTTTAATAAAAAGTTTTTTTAAAATTAAAAGTAGTAACATGATGTAATATGATATAGATAATGATAAAATGTAAAGAGAATAAAAATAAAATTAATATATTAGATGCACGAGTTGTGTAAAAATAATTAAAAAAAGAAAGTTGTAAAGAAAAATATGAAAAAATAATATAAAATTATAATAGTTATCTAGAGTGTGTTTGGCAATTTCAAAAAGTTGTCAAATTAAAACTTTTCAATCTAAAACTTTTCACTCTCCATAATTACTCTTTTTTTAATTATTTTTTA
>JAXCLR010000001.1:3374484-3403398 GCA_035584095.1 Annona squamosa
GAATGACTTGCCCCTTTTTTTTTTCTTTTTTTTTTTTGGTGCGTGGCTTCGTTGGCATGTGGTTTTGGTGCATTTTGTTTGAAATATTAAATGGCAGTTCTGGTGCTTTCTTTTTTCGTTGCGACTGCTGCGAGTGTAGCGAAGCCGGTATAGCGAGAGCTTCCCCAACGAAATCCCGTTGTCAGCTGCGCTCTGTTCGCCTGCTTCCACTTCGTTGGCTGCTGCTGCTGCTGCTTGTTGCTCATCGTCGCGGAGGAGGCTGGTTTTGTGCTGCTGTAGCCAAGGGACAGGGCGGGGCGAGAGAAAGATTCGAGCTTTGATGGAGAGCACCATGAAGGAGATCAGGGACGGGGCCTCGGTCCTCGACATGGATCCGAGGGCCACCGTCGGGGGCGGGGTCGAGGATGCCTACGGCGAGGACTGCGCCACGGAGGATCAGCTCGTTACGCCATGGACCATGTCGGTTGCTAGGTGAGAAACATGCGACCTTGATTTCGGGGATTGCTGAATTGCGTTTGTGCTTGGTTCTTGCGGTTGTCAATTTTCGTCTTTGCATTGCTTTCTACGATGTGATCTCTGTCGAAGGCGGGGATACGTGGGGGAGAGAGGTAGAGATGGTGATGGCGTGTTTTTGGTCGTTTCTTGGTATGAGTTGGTTTCGTCCTCGTTTTTATCGATGCTTGTTCTCACTTTTACTTTGTTTTCATCTTACTTTCAGAATCGTATTGTTTACGTTTGGATGCGATGGAATTGTTCTGTTTCCTTCTCTCTTAGCGGTTATGCTTGCTTTAGTTAGGTGATTCACATGTGCTGCTTTTCTTTTTGTCTTTTCCTGTACCGAGTGTCAGATCTGATCTCTGCAATCTGGTTCCAAAGCAATTCCTATTGAGTTTCCCTTCTTGCAATTGCTGATATTCCTAATGGCTTTCATGGGATCTCTCTTGGTCTTCTGTTTCGCTTTTTTGATTTGTTGGGACTCATACGAAAATTTATCCTTCAGATCCTTCGCTATTTGATGTCTGATGCTGTCGGGCTCCTGTTTTGTCCTGGGGTTTTGTGGGAGTCCTATGAAAATCGATCATCAGATCTTTCGCTCTTTGATGTGTGATGATTGTGAGATGCCACTAAAATTTGGGGAATTCTTTATCGTGCTTTTCTTGAGGTCAAAGAAGTTGCGTTCTGGATTTAATTCGTCATCTTTGTACGCAATCGTGGAGATCCATTGGTCATGGCCTCCTGAACTTTTCAATGGTTTTTTTCTCATTTGTCTCCCAATGAGTCTCCAACCCCCTCCAACTAAAGGCCTGTTTGACCTTGTGGTAAAAAGATCTCATGACCGCACTTTTCAGTCGGAAGTTCTCATCTTGACCCCCAGGCCGCCGCGTAAAAAGCTGAAATTTGGGTCAAACACACTGGGGACTGCAGATGGTACCGGTGCTGCTGGCCAGTGAAAGGCATGGCCAAACAGGCCTCAAGCAGTTTTCTGGACGTAACTGGTGAGCCAAAAAATCTGAGCAAACTGCCATTCGTTGGAGCCATGATGGGAGTGGGGCTAGTTTTTGAATGCTGTGCAAGGCCTATTTTGGATATCCTCTTCTCCATCGATTGATGAATGTGACGCGGGCCTTTTAGCTTTGCATAATTTCACATTAGTTCACGTGTTTGGATTTTTTTTACAAAATCAACCCTAAAGTATCAGAATATTCTAAAAATAGACTGCTCACTGACAGAGCCTAATCGAGAGCAGTGGATGTGTTTAAACTACAAGTGGGGCGTTTTTTTTTATGCAAGATTACGTTTAGGCATGTTTGTTTTGCCATTTCCTAAAATCAATCTCCATAAGGTTCAAACCTTTGTGCAATTAGACCTGTATTTTAGTGATTTTGTACTAAATTGAGAAGGAAAATACTCTTTTGAGTTGATTTGAGGGCAATTTTAGCATTTTAGAAGAATTTATGACACTTTTGTTCATATGGTACTCAATTCATGTTACTCACAAGTCATCTTCCACTGGTTTAAAGCTATAGGGTTTATTTTGTGAAATGATGAAACAAATGCGCCAAATGCAATTATGCATACTTTGAGGGTCTTTTTTGCAAAATCCCAACTGCGAAGAAAAGACTTAATAGGGGTCTACTTCAACTTTTTTTTTTTTTTTTTGCAGATTAAACCCTAAAAATTACTAAGTTTGATATTTTTGTATTTGGAACTATTACCATTTTGTCTTTGGACTCCATCAGCCACCAGGGTCTATTTTCAACACTTTGCACCGTAGAGGATTTATTCTGCAAATACAGATAACACCAGTGCCAATTCTTAATCATGCAAGGTCAGAGGGTCTATTTTGCAAATACCTTACCTAATATGGATAATGGGGTTTGATGCATTATAGTTGTCATTTTAATGCTACTTAGAGCTCACTAATCTAAGCCATCTGTCGAGCTCATCTATATCAAATTACTTGATTATACCAAATAAAGCAATTAAATTTATAAAATACTAATTAGTGTATCTCTAAAAACACGCAATGATTAATTACTCTGAATCTCTGGTATCCAGCTTTGTGACTGAAACTGCTATATGAAGTTGCGCGTACTCCAACCTTGTAGTTGATGATATAATACAATATGTTAAACTGATGTCTCACTCATTGGCCAACATGTCAAAATATTTCCTTTGATTCTTCTCATTTCTGCGTTTTTCTTTATGTGCTTTAGAGTCCCCTAATGTTTTGGCAATGAAGAACAAAGAAATTGGATTAAAATTGGTTCTTAATTTTAACCTATTTCAATGGCTAAGCTTCCTTTTTTTAATTTTTTTTTTTTTTTTAATGCACATCCAGTGAAACTGCTGTATTTTTACCCAACTGCCATCAAATGCAGTATCTTCCTTTTCATCATCTTATGTAGAATCAACCATATGAGACCTTGCACTAAATTTAGGTGACCCATATCTTCCTTTTTCTTCATAATGCTCTTAAATTTTTATTTTTATTTATTTATTTTTAGGTCTCATATGTCCAAGCCAATTTTTTTTACATGTTGCTGCATTCTATTCCCTGCTTAATGGTCTTGTCTAGCATGATGTTTTTTATACGTACTTACATGTATTAAAATCTTTTTCATTCTCTACATGTGCATAGTTCCATGTGGAGTCTTTCTTTCTTTGGGGTTTTTTTTGGACAGCAATTTGGAGTCTTTCTTTGAATTGCTTATGATGTATGCAAATAGTCTATGCTTCTCTAGTTCTAATTCTGCTGTTAACAAAAAGGAGGCATGAAAAGATGAATAGAATCTTTCAGATATAACATCAAATCACAACTATAAATTGCACGTGTAACTCATAGCATCGAAAGTACAGCAAGCACCAAAAAAAAAAAAAAAAAAACTCTTTTTGAGCCAACTATACATAAGTAAAGCTTGGATATATTGTATGATATTCACTAATACAGAATATTCAAAACAATGAAGTCACAGCCATAAATTGCTACAATATGAGTCACACAAACATTGCAAAGTTTAAGAAAGCAAAATATAGGAAAAAGTAGTGAGCAAAAATTATAGATTGTATTCAGAAATAATTTATAATAAGGAAACAAATAAAAGACACCAGTTTATAGCATCTTAGTTTTCTTAATAAGCATTAAAATATAAAAGCATTTGTTGATCACCAAAGACAGCAGAAATTGAAAAGAAAAAAAAAGCACCAAAGCAAAGATGGCTTGCATCAATCACAATAGAAAGCAGAGAGATGAAAAAGGAAATCACTAAGAACGCATACAAACATTGAGGACCAAAAGGGGCAAAAACAAAGAGGTGACAGAGAAGGGGAAAAAATACAGAAGAATCAGAAAAAGAAGTGAAGTCGTGGGCTTAAGCATAAAGAAGAGGAAGAAGCAAAGAAATTGACCATAAAAGATGCAAGCCAAAAAGAAGAAAAAAATAGGAGGAAAATCTAAAACGATGACCTACTTGTGGGCCGACCTGCTGGGAAGCTTCATGTCCTCCCTTCTCCTAGGCTTCCGAAACTGTTGATGATAGAAGCTGATGCTATTGTCTACCTCTATCAGCTTCAGCTTCCCAGGTGGGAATGGAAAATGATGCAAAATAGGGTTTCTGATATGTGTTTTTGTTTAAAGCTTCCTGAAGAAGTGTTTTTGAAAAAAAACTAAATTATAAAATGGGTAATCTGCTGATGGAAGGCATGAGAAGTGCACACAATTGCAGTTGGAACAGAAGTTGTACCTCCAATGTGCCTAGTGAATTATGCCCCATCCTGGTTCTACTCTAGCTCTATGGGTACACCTTGCTTCGCCTTGTGCCCAGGCACACCTGTCACTGCCACGTGCATCTGGAACATTGTATTCGTAACTATGAATTTTCATTATTCCTGATATTCTGTACCCTTTTGCTGTAGTGGGTATTCATTGTTAAGAGACCCACACCACAACAAAGGGCTTGCATTTACTGAGAAGGAGAGAGACGCGCACTACCTGCGTGGTCTTCTGCCTCCAACAGTTGTATCTCAGGACCTTCAGGTGCTATTTTGTTTTCAGGACTTCTACATTATCCCATTGAATAGGGATTAACTGTTTATCATTTGAAAAATTTTGCTCCAGGAAAAGAAGGTCATGCACAATCTCCGGCAATATCAACTACCACTGCAAAGATACATGGCAATGATGGAGCTTCAGGTCTTACTTTATTCTTCATTCTTTTTTTTTTTTTCCCAGAAATGCTTATTTAAGTTTGAAACTGTCTCAATTTTGTGCTATTAAATTAAGTATTGAGGTTGCAGATGACCTTTATTTCCTTGTTTTCTTATAGGAGAGAAACGAAAGATTATTCTATAAGGTTCTTGTTAATAATGTTGAAGAATTGCTACCTGTTGTATACACCCCCACAGTTGGTGAGGCTTGCCAGAAATATGGGTGTATTTTCAGACGTCCTCAGGGCCTTTATATCAGCTTGAAAGAAAAGTATGTGAAACATGTCCTCCTTGATCATTTCCTTACTGACAAATTGATCAGTTCCATTTGGTAAAAGACTGTTTATAGTTTTTCACTGAGGGAGATTTTTCCTAAAAGTCTCTGCCATATGATCTATGACGACATATGTTTGTTCACATCTGAGATGGGATAATCCTAGAATGGGATTTCCTATTTCTTAAAAGAATTTTTTTTTTCCATTCCCCAAAAATAACATCCGACTTTTTTTTTGCCAACACAATTTTCCTTATTCAAATACACCTTTTTCCATTCCCAATATACAACAACACATTTTTCATCCCACATTCTCATCCTATCCTAGCTGTAAACGACTCTATATATATGTGAATGATTGGTTGCAGTCTTCAACTTTCATGCATGCAAATGTTGGCCATTAGTAACTTTTGACTCATAGGTGACATACCCATCAATTCTGTGCCTGAATATCGAAAATTTGCTTTGACATTTACTGTTTCTGAAACATGTGGCAAAGGCTATTTCTTCTTTCTCTAAACTTTTTGTTTGTGTTGAACTCTTCTGAACAGTTGTTTTAGAGATCAAGGAAAGATGGTGAACAAAATAGATTTTGATAAAGAGAAAGATGGGGGAGATGATATAACATGTAGTAGATTAGAATATATGAATAAATAAAAAATAGACGGTTTTTTTTAGAGAAAATAGAAGTGATTATTATTGAAAATAGGGATAATGATGACAAACTAGTAGATTGGTTGGGGTAGCCAAATTTAACATCAGTTAAAGTTGGTGCAGGAAGTTGGAAAAGGGTGTTATGGGTATTTTCCTTATTCACAAACAGTAAGTGGAAAATTTGGAATTTAGGTAACAGGGAGGAAATGAAGGAGATTATATCAGCCATGAAGCAAATAAAGACAATAGATGAAGTTGATGATAAAAGGATTCATAATTTTAAAAAGATTTGATTATTTGGAAAATATTGTTGTAGAGTTATGCAAGCAAGGTGAATATTACTCCACGTTGAAGGGAAGGGGAAAGGCGAGAATACTTCCTATTCTATTTCCTGCTAACCAAATGGACCTTCTGCAAATCACTTAGTTATCCTGAAACTTCTTGTGGAGCTTTCAGGGGAAAGATTCTTGAGGTATTAAAGAACTGGCCTGAAAAGAGCATTCAAGTTATTGTTGTCACTGATGGTGAGCGTATTTTGGGGCTTGGAGATCTTGGCTGCCAGGTAAATGCCTTCCACTTGGAATTTTCAGCTTTGTTATTTTGCATCATTAGAGATTGTCGAAGCCTGTGTTTTTTTTGTTGAGATCCCCACTGACGTGATTGACTCCTAAATGTTCACAAGGGCATGGGAATACCTGTAGGCAAGCTTTCTCTGTATACTGCACTTGGAGGGATTCGCCCTTCTGCGGTAAGTTTCTTAACACAATCTCATGATTACCATTAGACCAATGAAATACTGTTTATCTTATTACTCCCTTGTTTCATGAAAATAACTCATTACAACCTTTTCCACTGATGCTGTGTTTTTCTTTCTGCCTTTTGAGTTATAGATTTTGACAATTTGCATTTTCATTGCAGTGTTTGCCTATTACAATTGATGTGGGTACAAACAATGAAAAGCTGTTGAAGGATGAATTTTACATTGGGCTTAGGCAAAAGCGTGCAACTGGCAAGGTTTGGAAATGCTAACAGATGTACTGAAAGAAATCAAGAATTGTTTATTTGCTACTCAATGATTATGATGCTGAAGGGTGATCTGTCATCACCATGCAGGAATATGCTGATCTTCTTCATGAATTCATGTGTGCTGTTAAGCAAAACTATGGGGAGAAAGTCCTTGTACAGGTGTGCAATCATATTGGGCAAATAAGTAGACATTTTTCAATCAAGTAGCAATCTTGAACTTGACACTTTTAACTTGATTGTTTATCTCATTCTGCAGTTTGAAGACTTTGCTAACCACAATGCTTTTGATTTACTAGCTAAATATGGTACCACTCATCTAGTCTTCAATGATGATATACAGGTGGAGCTCTCAGTTTTTGCGAAAGATATTACTAGTGAAGATCTGTGCTTCAAGGGTGCAAACTTCTCTAACTGATTTCTTTTTGATGTATTGACTTTTTCTTTAGGGGACTGCATCTGTGGTTCTTGCGGGGCTTGTTGCAGCATTGAATCTGGTTGGTGGAACCTTGGCTGAGCACACTTTCTTATTCCTTGGTGCTGGGGAGGTGAGCCCCTCTTGTTCATGCAACTGATGTTTCCTTCTCATTTTTAGATTCTGATTCCAATTCATTCATTGTTTAGTATTTACGTACACCACCCTCTAGCTTAGATCTAATTTATGACAGTTTATCAGAACCAGCAGCCATGAACCTGTCTCTAATCTGATTAAACCATGCAAACTGTTTATACTGGTGTTTGCTTTGGCTCATGTTGTTTTACAGATACATATTAATTGATTTGATTCTTCGATTCAATCAACTATAAGATTCTTTTGTGGGATTAGGAATTATGACGACCGGAAATCCGAGCTGATTTTGAGGATCCAAGGGAAAGTTCTTGAAAAATGAAAATATAAAAGTAGTTATTTATTCTGTTGTGATATAATTATTAAGTAATGCCGATGCAGGTTAATCTGCGTCGAAACCACTGGTTGAACTGGTTTGGACTGAACCACCAAACATTTAATTACCGGTTCAGTTTTGCTGACATTGCTTATCAATTCTTTGATATAACAGTTACTGATATGTTGGATACTGTCTTGGTAACCCATATCCTAATATCTTCTTAGGCAGACTGAATTTGACACTTTCATGCTTGCAGGCTGGAACTGGAATAGCAGAACTTATTGCTTTGGAGATGGCAAAACAGGTATCAGGTCTTGTACCATTTAGTGTGTGTTTTCCATTAGTCTTCTGTTGCATAATGTAACCTCTTTATGATAGGAAATTTCCTTTTGACTTTGTTTCAGACAAAAGCTCCATTAGAAGAGACCCGCAAGAAAATCTGGCTCGTGGACTCCAAGGTAGTAGAAATTGAAAAGCGAAAGCGGTTGTGTTTGAAAAATTGTGTTTTTTTTAGCCATAAAATTTCAACCAAAACTTTTTAATGAAATTTTTTTCGCTCTCCACAACTACGCTATTTTTTAATTATTTTTTACATCATTCTATATAACTAACATATTTCTGAATCATTTTTACATAACTATCAATACAACTAACTGATCTATTTTAATTTTACTCTTTACTCCTCATCATTACTCCTATCATATCACATCATTTTTTCTCATTTCAAAAAACTTTTATGCTAAAGACTTTTCATCCAGAGGGTTTATCACTTCCTAAAGCATCCTCTGACTCTTCGATTTGCTTCTCCCTCCATTTTCAATGCAATTTACATGCAGTTTCTCCCTTTTTCAGGGTTTGATTGTCCGCTCCCGGAGGGAATCATTGCAACACTTTAAGAAGCCATGGGCTCATGAGCACGAACCAGTTAAGGATCTCTTGGATGCTGTCAAGGTACAAATCATGGAACCTTTCCTAATCATGCATGATCGAAGTTCAATTTGTGCACATTTTCTAGAGTGACCGTGCACAACATTTGCCTAAACAGCTAAGGTGTGTGGAACAATGATGATTAGCTTATGATTCCTTGGTTCATGATAATGAAACCATGTGGTGATAGAGAACAAAAGAGGTCTTGTATGAAGAAAGAAACGGGAAATAAGAGGAAAAATTAGCTTTAGAATTCAAAAATAGAAGAAAACAAGACGAGAACAAGGCTTCTTTTGGCCGTATAGCTGGAAAGGAAAAAGCAAGGTTTCCCAATATGACAACATTTCCAAAATCCTATTTGGCTGCAACTTGAGCTTTTCTCTACTTTCAATACATAAAAGCGCTGACAAGCCAAAGCTTTTAAATTCTGCTTCTTTACAGGCCTTTCTTCAATGCTTTAGTGGCTGAATGCAAAACCCAGCCTAATGAAGCCTTAGAATAGAAGAATTTGGGAAGAAGAAAGGACAACTAAAAGAAAACTTGAGAACAATAGAAGAGATTGAAACAAATCTCCAATAATAAATTAATGAAGTCAGAAAGTCCTAATAATACTACTATATTATGTAATAAACTAATATGCAAATGAAAACCCTAATTTAAATGTGTATACATATGATAAAGTTGATAAATGCTAGTCTCAAAGAATGACTTGGTGTCTAAACTTAGGAGGAGAGGGGTGACTTCTCTCGTTCAAAATTAATTGCTACAACCGATGTAAGTGAAATCCTCACTATTAAGAGTGATCAAATGGTGCAAAAACAGACCGCTGGAAAGTAACAGGCAAAGAGGATACAAGAATATTGATATATGGTGGTTTGAGCCAATTACATTTAATCCACTCTACCAACAACACATTGTTATGCTTTATTAGATCACCTTTGTAATCTTTGTAAGGCTAAAGCTTTGGCTTTCTTCTAGATTCTAGCTCTAGAGGATGTAAACAACCAACTAATAAGAGGGTATGAGCAGTCTTCTGCTCTTCTTGGATTTCGCCTCCAGATACAAGTCCAAGGAAAATATAGAGATCAAAATGGAAAGAAACTAATACTCTTTACCTCCGCATTGTGAGGTGCAGGGAAGTTCTCTTATATGAAGATTTTTTAAAGACTTGCATGCCTTTGAAGATTTGTGCACTTTGAAAAGCTTTGAGTTGTGTTGATTGCTAGGACTTGAATATTTTGAGATTAAGTGCTTGTTTAGTCTCTTTGATGTTCAAACTTTACTTCTTAAATAGCCTAGAAAGAGAAATGGCCATTGGAGGGATATTTGGCATGCAATTAATACTTCAATATTCAAATTGTCAATTGTTCTGGTGTTCAGCCACAGCCTCTGCTGGGTGAGCTTGAAAGTGAGCTCTTTAGTCACAGGCACAGTTTGACATTGAAACTGAATTTCATCCTGGTTTCTGGAAACCTAACCCGGAGTTCTGTTTTTAGCTGAAACAGAACTCAAGATTGAGCTTCAGTCATGATATGAGATGACTGAGAAAATGAACCACAGTTTGGGTATTGGAGCTTGCTGGAAAAAAACTGCACCACTTGCATCTTCAAAACAAGCTTCAATTGTGACCGTTAGCGAGTGAACTCAAAACTGAACTCAACTGGGAACTTTAGAACCTTTGTGGAATTTATATATCACTTAAGTTCTTAGGCTTAGTTGGCTGAACTCTAAATTTAAGTGCAGCTGTAAGACATTGACTCTGTCGCAGATGTTTAGTGACCTTGGTACAAAATATGAGCCGCTTTAGTCATGGAGTTCCAGCAGATAAACTCATTACTTTATCCTCACATGATCTGTTTTGAAACTTTCTCATGTCAAATTTGAAGCAGATCTAATATTTGGAGTTAGGACTCTTCTCCTTCTGGTTAAGTTCATGCGTGCCCTTGAAGTTTGGGCAATAACAACCCCTGCCCAATAATTTGGTAGATTTCATGTGTGCTCTTGACATTTAAGTTTTCTATCATATGTACCCATTAACTTTATATTTCATGTGTTCCCCTGACATTTTGACTTATCTATTATTTACATCCTTGATATTGAATGCTGTTTCATATTTTAGGTGGTTAGAAAATTTTTTTCCTATCACGGTGTGTTTGGGGAGTAATAAAACTTTTGGATGAAAAACTTTTGGTGTAAAAGTTTTTGAAATGGGAGAAAATGATGTAATATGATAAGGGTAATGATGAGGAGTAAAGAGAATCAAGCTAAAATAGGTAAGTTAGTTGTATGAGTAGATCTATAAAAATAATTGAAGCTTAGGTTAATTAACAGGAAGACGTGAAGAAATAATTTTAAAAAAGGTAGTTGTGTAGTGTGGAAATTTTAGATTCAAAAGTCGTGGTTTGAAAAAAATTTATATGTGGTCAGATATGCCCGATGACAAAATCTCTTTTAGTTTATAAGATTTCTTCAATGCCCATTTATAAAATCTCTTCATTGCCTATTCATCCATTTCTATTGCCCTTGCATCTACATTTTTTTTTATCCTTTATCCCATCATCCTCCTTTCTTTTTTTTAAATGAACTAATGATGAGTCATGCATTAAAAATAATATATATATAGATTGCCCTAGTTATCAAAAATCAATAGTATGCACTTTTATTCTCCCTCGTTAAATTATAAAAAATTTCTTGCCATTATATAAACACTACAGATACACATCACATATATGGATGTTATCAATGTTTTTAAACATCAAATGTATTGTATAACTTAAAAATTTCAGAGTTTGCATGCGTGATAAATGAAGGAATTGACATTGAAGTGGGTTTTTTTTTTTAAAAATAATATTTGGAAAATAATCTGACTTTACTACATATGAGAGAGAATACGATGCTGGTGGTATGTATGATAAACAAGTCAAACATAAGGGATACATGTGCAATATGTGGAATTGAGGGGTCTATGCTCAAACTTTTGGGGTGTGGGAGCAAGTTATGTGGTGTTGGGTGATATTGAGTGAAATGTCAGGGGCATGCATGAAAGAATCCCTTCTCTTTCTGCACTTCTAAACTTTCCGCCGACACGCAAATTTCTACCATATTCAAATTTTCAATGATATCGGGATGCATTGGATCAGTTCTCATCAGCAATGAATCGGCTGTTTCTTCCCGTTTTTCTAGCTCTATCAATGGGACATTCATTTGTCTACTTCGCATCAGATCTTTAGATTCAAGCAAATCATTAATTGTTCAAACTTCATTATGAAGCATCTAATTTGAGTATTGCTTGTTCATGTCAGCGAAGAATATTTGTTTAGCCTTTTTAAACCATCAAGACAAAATGCAACACCATCCAGGTCATGAGATGCAGACACTGCCTTGGTTTAAGCTGGAACTGTATGGAGTTTGAAATACTTCATCTGTAAACAGCCACAGAATTCTATCACTAATAGTAAAAACAGGAAAATAAAGATTTCCATTCTGGTTTATTCATTTTGACAGAACTACATTACCATAATTTCCTTCTACTTCCATGCGAAGGGAGAATTGGACAGAGAGTTGATGTTTGTCCAAATCGAATCTCTCCTTGTCCAGAGCTCTCCATCCCATCTAACTACTGCCGGACTAATTTCCATCTGGTGATACATTTTTGTTTGATTGGCTTGAATTTTTGGTCGCCTGAACTTCCAGCATTCCTTGATCATGTTGAACTTCATGACTTCTATCAGCCACGATCGAAATCCTTTCTGTCAGCTTCCCTTCCAATTGAAGAAGAGCTTAATATCTTGTTAGGAATCAAATCTGATTGAGCCGATTCCCAAATGGAGCTATTCAAGTTAGCGGCCAACTCCTCAACACAAATTATGAATAACTTGTGTGTAGAAGAAAACTCCAATTGAACTGTTTTAAATAATCTGTCTTAAAAAATAAAATATTAGTCTCACTCATCAAGTTGACCTATATTGTCATCACTTATGTTGAATCTCGAATTAAGCAATTATGCATGTAAACTCTTAAATATTTATAAAATCAATTAAATGCTCTTGACTGAATGAGTTTCCTATTATGCTCTTCATCACATGCAATTACAGATTCGCTCCTAGTTCTCACATGCAACGACAGATTCACTCGTAGTTAAGTGCCTAATAGTTGACCTTGTCACATCACTTGTATACATTTTTTTCCTTTTGTTCATGAGTTCTATATTTATGAGTGCCGGGATGATTAGATTTTATTATTATTATTATTATTATTATTATTATTATTATTATTTTCATTTTGGTTTTATTTTGATAGGCAATCAAGCCAACCGTACTGATTGGTTCTTCTGGGGTTGGAAGAACATTCACACAGGAGGTAATCGAGGCCATGGCCTCTTTTAATGAGGTATGCTTTCCTCCTACGAGTCACTTTTGGTTATCAAAATGCATTTCAATAATTAATTTGTGCGTATTCCGAGGACAAAGCATAATACTGTCATAAATTACATACAGAAACCTGTCATTCTTGCTCTTTCAAATCCAACCTCACAATCTGAATGTACAGCGGAAGAAGCTTACACATGGAGCAAGGTAAATTACTGATTCCTCTTCATTCTGTTTCCTCAGACTGAAAAGCATATTAATTTATGTGAAAAGTGAAATTTCTTCCAGTTCTGCTTATTGTTATTATTAATATTTTTTGGGTAGGGTCGAGCAATTTTTGCAAGTGGAAGCCCATTTGACCCTTTTGAATATAATGGGAAGACTTTTGTGCCAGGCCAGGTTTAAAATTTTCATTTGCTTTGTTGAAGAATTGGAATGAGCATGCATTGTGAATTCAAAGCGCTGATTATTTAAAATGTTTTTTCAGGCCAACAATGCATACATTTTCCCTGGATTTGGTCTTGGACTGGTGATCTCTGGAGCAATCCGTGTGCATGATGACATGCTTTTGGCAGCCTGTAAGTATATTCTTTCTTCTAATTACATCTATCATTCATATTAAGATAATTGATGGAAACCGCTCATGCCTAATATCTATTGAATTTATTTAATGTCATCCTTTCTGTTCTGCTTCAAACAGCGGAAGCATTGGCAAACCAGGTCACTCAGGAGCACTTCGATAAGGGGCTGATTTACCCTCCATTCACCAACATCAGGAAAATCTCAGCCCATATAGCAGCTAATGTGGCAGCTAAAGCTTATGAGCTTGGTGAGTGCTTCAGAAAATCTTACTTACTAATACTGCTGGTTCATGGACACACTACTGGCTTAGATCGGATCATTCATTTTCCTTGTGCTTATGTATAGGTCTGGCAACCCGTCTTCCTCGTCCAGAAAATCTGGTTAAGTATGCAGAAAGCTGCATGTACAGCCCTGCCTACCGAAGCTACCGTTAGAGCTGCAGTTGGTATGGTATAATTTATGATGGCTGTTGCGCCAGTGTTCTGCTTTCTGTGTTTTGGGGAATGCATAAGTTGTATTGCATACAATAAAGAAACGATACCAAGATTACTGGTGGTAGTAGCAGCATTGTGGCGTTTGTAAGAAGGTAACTGCACTGTCGTAGCTGAGCCTTTCTTAGGCAAGCATAGTTCAACTAATGTTGTTTGTTTCTGACAAATGCATATTCATAGTTTTTGTGTGATAGATCTCGTGTGTATCGATGTACGGTTGGGTTACCAAATTGCAACTAGATCAGTTCTCTCATCATGCACATAATCACAATCCAAGCTCATTCTCTGTGTCACGAGCAATTTTCCCTTGGAACATCCTCATAATTTGCAATGCATGAAATGCCCATATATCAACTGAAAGAAATTCGTTGAAACTGACATTCAAAACAGCTACACTATTGAAGTGAATTCTTTCTGGTGTCTGAAGCGATTGGGTAATTTGCCCATGGCATCTCTTTCAGTGTACATTTTTAGCAAGGCCTTGGCAAAGTCTGCATAGTCTGCTCTCCCTGTCTGCTTGTTATCCAATGACGTGTTAGCACCTAGAGTCTTAACCGATGGGCCCAAAACCAATAGTCTAAAAACTGATTGAAGATGTAAAATTGCATCATAAAATTGTTTGTAGTTCTGGCTGGGCATAGTGCGCCTAATTCATAAGGGTGTGTTTGGGATGAAGGAAAATGAGAGAGGGAATGAGAATGGTCGAGTCAATCTTCAGTTACCCTACTATTTTTAGTTTTACCTCTATATTCTAATTATTTCTTATATCTTTTATTTACATTTTTTTATATAACTGCCATATTTACTTCTTTATTATTTTTTTATTGGTGTACCTTTTTTAACTGGTTTTTATTGTGTACTTACATCACACCTCGTTTTATTTTATAATCAAGTTCGAGAATTTTTAATCAATTCTACTTCCAAATGATCAAGAGGGAGACGAAATGATCAATTCTTACAAACGCCACACTTCCACCGATTGACCACCTTTATTCTTAGTTTACTTCTATCATATTTATTCTATTCTCATTTTTCATTTTTTATTATTCTTTAAACAAACATATCCTGAGTGTGTGGTGTAAATCGGATTAGCTGTTTCCAATTTTAAGTACATTTGTAAAACCTTTGCACATCTATTTCCTAGGTTTCAAGTCTCGAAGTCTTCAAGTTGATTTACAAATAAGGTTGATAGACAATTGGAAGAAGAGGAAATGAAAAACAAGAGAAAAGGAAAAAGGAAAATGACAAACTTCATTTTTTTTTTTTTACTTTTTTCGTGATCAAAATTTTTATTATTTCATTAACATTATTAAAGGGTTAAGAACTTGTATTTTACATTATCCCAAAATATTAGATGCAAAAAATATTTCTATCATTATTAAAATTTTAGAATATTTTGCGGAACATAATTTCTTATTTTTGTATATATTTCTTATAAAATTCTTATGAGAATTTATTTCATAGATATGTGCAAAATTCACTTCAAAATGGTATGAATGAAATAATTATTTAGAACTATTATTATTATTTTTGCATATTAAGCTTAATAAAAAAGGGCCTGTTAGCAGTTCCATGCAATCTCCTCCTCTTTAAGATTTTAATGTTTGATAGAAAATTTAATTCATTTATCATATTTAACATCATTTGTTTAGCTAGTAGACCAAGTTTCATTTAAATTGAAAAGGTGCATATGCGACATTTGCTAAAAAAAAGTTACGTTTATGTATAAATTAAGAAAAATACTTATATCCATTTACATACGTATTAGAATGTAATGATACTTTTTGAAATCATTTATCCACATATCTATGATATTTTACATAGTTTAGATATTAAAAATACTACTCAAAAATTAATATTTAATATGAAATCATTTTATTAGGTTGATTTTATACTTTTGTAGATGATACTAGACAAATGAAAAGATTTCCATGATAACACATATATAATGTTAAATATAATGGATAAAGTGAATTTTCTATCGACTATTTAGATATTCAAAATGAAGAGAGCTACATATAAGATGAATTTTATAGAAGTGCTCCAGAATTCAAAATATTGAAAACGGTAGCGGTAAAAAGTAGCATTTATGCATGAAAGGTTCGTTTTAATATTTTTTATCTACTCGCCTTTGGTATCCATAATGGGTAATGTTATTTTAAAATGATAATGTCTAATTAATGTTTTTGAATTCTATGATTCCATGTTTTACAAAAATATGCTGTATGGTCGATCTTATATAAATTTTTTGCTATTATATTCTTGTAGTGCCCCCTTTTTAGGTAACAGACGCCACTGACTGGTTCATCTATTTTGGTCAATCTCAAAGAAAATAAAATAAATTATAAAATGCTGTAAGGTGCTGATGGACATAAGATTGCATTAACTTAGCATTATTACACTAAATGGAGATTAGGCAATATAAAAAAGTAATAACCAAAAATAAAAGAAGGAATCGCGCTGATCTTTTTTTTTTTTTTTTTGGAAAGATTAAAATTCAAATGTTGTAATGAAATGATAAAACAACTGGAATTGTAGAGACAGAGATATGTGTGCTATGAATACATCATATATCCTTTGTACAATGAGCTGAACCGGCTCACTTTTGGATTGACATAAGGTGGATATATGCAGTGGAGGCTTTCGATTTTTGTATGGGTGGAACACTGATGCGAGCCGATGGAGGGGAGAGGCTACAAGGCTTTGGCTTTTTGCTGCTTAGCTGAGGGAGGGAGGGAGGCAGGCAGGCAGCAAGGCTCTTTTGTCTTGAGGGGAATGTCCGGATGGAGAGGAATAAGCAGGAGTTTGAATTTTCATGCAATTTGGGATGGGCAGTTCTGATTCGAGGCCAACTGTATCCTTATTATAATCTTAAAAACTCTTGCTCTACTGTATTTTTAGCCTGAGTGAGTTGTAAGCCTACCCTATTTTGTTTTAAGATTGAACTGATTTCAGTTTTGGTTCTAAATGGGTTATTCAAATAGTTCGTTATATTATATTTGAAAATTATGATTTTATTACAGGTCTTACTTAAAACATTTAATTAAGATGATAATAATATAATATTTGAAATGCATTTATTAAATTTATCACATAATAAATAAATTAAATAAATTTCTATATATTTAAAGAATATATTTAAAATATATTTATTAAATATTTATTGAGAGCCCATCATGTGAAGATGGATTGCATCCTAATTACAGTGTAATTCACGGCAAAATGAGTCCTACATATATTAAAATATAATAATATTTTATACAATCATTTACTCATATAAAAATCATATTTTATATAGTTTAGATATTGGAAATATCACTTTAAACTTAATATTTGAATTAAACTATTTTATTATATTAATTTTTTATTATTTTAAGATATGACACATACACATGTTGGATTTGGATGAAAAATTAATATGCTAATAAAGTAAATAATTCTAAATACGAATATACAATGTGTGGAATATATTTTTTATTCATGATCAAGCAGGCCGCAACGTGAATGGAATGCACCATAATTATGGTACAGTCTGAACACGCTTGAATAAATTCTATATTTATTATATCCTAATTGAACTAGGTACTTATTTTAGCTTAAACCTCCGTAAAGATTTTATAGATATAAAAATAAGAACTTACACCACTTAATATAGGGTTAATTTCAAATATACCTATTACATTTGCCTTTAATTACAAATATATCCACTAAGTTTGAAAATTTTCATATATACTCACTAAGTATTTCATTAATTTCAAATATACCCATTATCATAATTATGAACGTTTAATAATTTTACAATATCAAAATACTATTGATTAATCTAACATTCATTGTGATTGATGCAATATCCAGACTATTAAAACTCATTCTGTCTAAGTTTTTTTTTCACATTAGGTGTGTGTTTGGCAATTTGTAAAACTTGTCAAGTTAAAACTTTTCAATTTAAAACTTTTCACTCTCTATAACTACTCTTTTTTTAATTATTTTTTACACATATTTCTATACAACAACCCTACTTTTCAATCATTTCTACACAACTACCAATACAACTAACCTCTTTATTTTAAATTTATTCTCTTTACTCCTCATTATTATCCCTACGATATCACATCATTTTTTACTGATTTAACAACTTTTACATAAAAAACTGTTCATCAAAAGTTTTACAACTTCCCAAACACACCCTAGATGTGTTTCCATCACATTATTTAACGTCTGTTGTAGTTAAACAATTATAATTATTAAATGATAACGGACATTTTGGACATTTAATATGATAGATAACAACGATTTTTAATTATGCATGATAGAATCGATATGCATGAAATTTCACTCATACTTAGTGTGTGTATGTGAAAGTTTTCAATCTTAGTAAGTATATTTACAATCAAGGACAAATACAGTGGATATATTTAAAATTAACCTCTTAATACATGCTTTTACTAAAGCCGATTTCTTTCGTCTCTCGTCATCTTTTCTACCCCTGTTTTCCGTGGGGGATCGTGGAGATGCATTGGCTCTGCTTCCGATTTCGTGAGTGACGATCGGTCCGTGAGGGAGCAGCGGCAATGGTGGTAGGCTGATTTGGATTTATATGTTTCCTCTCTTCGAGTCTTTGCTAAATAACGGACTGCCAGATTTTGACAGTGCCACATATGGCGACCATGAGTGGAAAGAGATATGCAAGAAATTTTCAACTAAATTCTGTCCTTCAACTAAATTCAAAAATAGGATAGGAAGTGAGTCGAATATGTCCCGATCCACGTAAAATACTAAAAATTCTAAGTTTATATTTAAATATTATTATTTTCAAAATTTTTACATTTTTTAATAACTAACTAAGTCGATACTAGAAGAATTAATTTATCCAGAAAATAATATAAGAATCAATAAAAAAATTTGCACATATATAACTCTTATGTATTTTTGTATATTAACCTATTTTAATAAAGTTATACTATTTTTTCTTATATTTTGTTTTAGTAATGACGTACTTTTTATAATTAGTAAAATATTGAAGTATATAACATTTAATTTAGCATAGATGCATTTTTATGTTCGATAGGTATATAAATTCTTAAAATTACCTTATTTGACCTGCATTTTTTACTTGACTCGCTGTCCCGAATTCCGTCCAATATTAATCAGAAATTTGTCTTGAAATCTATTTAAAAAAAGTGATGGTTAAACCGACATTATTCTAATCTTGTATAAAAATAAGATTAAATAAAATTTTTAAAAAATAGATTCAAGGTTTGATAAATACTAACATGGTACAGTCAGCCCCGATTCCCACTCTAACAGGAAGTTACTTTCTAAGCGCCAACCCCGTATATAGGAATCAAAATGAGGAGTCATGGGGCTTTGGCTTAGCAAAGACTATGAGGATGAAAAAGAAGAAAGGGCAAAGGAGAATTATTAGAAGTCGAGGTTGGGAATGGAGATCAGTAAGTTGCTACTTGCGTAGGGACTTCGAGACAAGGTTTGCGTGTGGCTTGCAGAAATTGAGAGGGTGAAATTGGAAGAGTTTCAATGCATTGCCGCTGTCGAAATGAGAGGTGTCAACGATCAGCTCGACAGCGGTAGCAGGGGCTTTTAAACAGGCCATGGAGTAGTTTCAAGCCCCAAATCAGAGGGTGATTTCTGTAATTTTCAAATCAATATTAACAGGCCATTCTAACGTCCATTGCCTTTTGGGTTTATCTGAAATTTATGAGATACTTAATGCGTATATCTGCAAATTTGCAAATATAGTAGTTATCTTCGAAATTAGGATTAATTGTAGTGGGTATCTTTGATATTAACCCTTAGTTGAACATAGGTTTCTTGAGTTTGTGAGATTTTGCACTTTTGGCTCTTAAATTTTGCATTGATAGAAGACGATTTTAAGTAGTGTTGAGTTCTAAGCCCTTTAATTATGTAAAATCCTAATCAAATGATCAAAATACTATTAACACTTAGAATGATCAGATGAGTAATACCGACGTGTGAATGTATGTGCGTATAAGGATCTGTGATTTGAAACCAAACCGGCCAAAACTTTTAGCGCTTTATTTAGAGCCTATCGAGTAGATGTATTAGTGGATCCATTCCACTGTTGTATTTAAATTGATTTGAAATCACAGATAATAGGAAACAAAATAAGTATAATTTTTAAGATAAATAATCTTGTTAGGCTAAGCAATTGCTTCACTTAGCCTACATCAAAAAAATCCATTTACAATATATATTTTTATTTTTTTCCGCATACATTTATTTATCTGAGTATATTTAACATATAATTCAAATTTTACTATATTTAGATATGTGTATATAAATTTTTAGATTTTTAAAGATAAAGATATTTTAAATATATATATACACACACACACGTAGATGTTTAAAAATCTCAAAAAGATAATATACGCATATTCAAAAATAGTATAATTTAGTTTGTATGTTAAATACATTTCGATAAATAAGTGTATAAAGAAAAATAAAAGAAGTATTGTAAATGAGTTTTTTAAGATAGGTTAAAGCGATGCATTTGTTTATTTTGAACCAACAAGATCACTTCTTAATTTTTAAATGAATATGCCCCACTAACATTCTTAATAATTAAGTGATAATATTCAAAGAAAATGATGGAATCATTTCGCAAGACGTATTTTTTAGCTTTTGTTTGAAAATGATTTTCAAGTGCATTCAACTTATACATCAAAATTAGTTGATTCAACTTGGTTGTGCAACTTATTAATATTATTATTATTTATTTATTTTGTAAATACCTAACCCAATCTTACTATAAATGGAGCCCCATTATATGCATAATGATGCATTTTGGGCTAAAATATATTATTGATTTTTTGTTATCATTAGTTATATTTTTATTATTTTTCTCCATAAATATGTGAATTACTAATATGCTTATTAAAATTTGAACATAATTGAAAAATTGAATATTTTAACTCACCAATGCCCTAATTGTACATAAGATCTAAACTTAGAAAGACAAAATTTTGCTTTCTTTCTATTTAATTTCGTATTTTGTTATTTTATAAGAGGACCTTGTTGGGTAGTTACAAAATTTCACTGACGGTTTTTTTTTTATGAAATAAGCATTTTTAGAATTAGCTGCAAATGCAGTATATTTAGAATTTTAGAAATGTTTAAGATTAAGGTTAAATATAATGAATATATTTGGAAAGATCTAAGTATTTATTATACATTGGCAGGGAATTAACCTAGCCCAAAGCATATTACTACCTCGTTAAAAAAAGAAAAAGAAAACACTGTTACCGGCCAAAACTAACCCGTTCGCAGACTCCGGTACAGCAGCCGCTCTCTCCGTCTCTCACAAGGGTGGGAAAAAAGGACCCTAAGCTCGTGCAATCGACGGCCGTGCCCCTGTTGGCCTCCGCTTTAAGCGTGTCTTCGCCAGCGATTTCATGCAGTTTCTTCTCAGTGGCCAATCGGAAGAAGGTAAGGCAAACCTTCCATGTCGAAAAATCCAATCTTTTTCTTCCTTTCTGCTGGCAACGCTTCCGTGCAGTGTCTTGATTCGCTCCCCTCTCTCTGTTTCTGCCGGCTTTTCTTGTTGTTTGCTTGCTCTGCTCGCCTCGCGCTTATGCCGCCGACCTTGCGTTCGTGCTGGAATAGACATCCGATATCTGCATGTTGCTACCAAGCAGCTAGCAGCAGGAGTAGACATCTGACATTGCACTTGTATCAGATGTAAAAGCAAGCTGCCAAGCTCCCAATAATAACTGCAATGGAGTTAATAAATGCTCCCAATGGATTTTGTGTTCTTTTCCTGCCTGTATAGCAGTGTGTATTTTAATCGACTTACTGGTAATGTGGGCAAGTGTGTATTCTACCTTTGGTCATCTTCCAATGTGACCTTCATAGCAGATAAAAGCCTAAAACGATCCCAAATGGAACACTTGTTCATGGCCATATTCAAGCAGGTTTATTTGTTAAATCAGCTAAACCAGTTCACTGATATCCGCAGGAAGATAATATAGATGACAGGAAGAACAATGGACATGACATAAGTTTCTTACAAGAGCTGTTCTTTGGATGCTTATTTGCAGAAAGATACGGAGTTTTTCTGTTTGTATGAAGATAATACATGATGGGGTGAAAAGTAATTGTTTCTATTTTTTGGGGACAAATTCCATATATACCCACGAATTTTATCCCTAATTTCACTTATACCCATGAATTTTTGAAAATTCCTCTCATACTCTCAAATTTTTCATCCTAATTCCACTTATACCCACACCGTTAGGGATCCGTTAAATGGGCCGTTAGCCTCCTTGTAAAATAACGAATATGCCCAAGCTTTAATGCAATTTAAGGTTGTTTTGCTTAAAGTTAAATATTCATATTCAAATAATATATGATTTTATATTTGTAGAATTGTTAAAAATTCATTATAATATTAATTGTTAGCTATAAAATCATAATTATGGATGGGCATATTCGTCACTTCCCAAAGAGTTAATGGCCTCTCTAACGGATCCTTAACGGCGTGGGTATAAGTGGAATTATGATAAAAATTCATGGGTATGAGAGAAATTTTTGAAAATTCATGAGTATAAGTGGAATTATGGTAAAATTTGTGGGTATATAAGGAATTTGCATTATTTTATTTTATTTTATTTTAAACAGGTCTCCAAACTTGTGTAGCAACACAGTCTTCTTCCTTCGTTGTTTGCTTTGATCTAAATTGTTGCTTTCAATTTTGGAGTCTACTACATGTTTGTCTGGTTTCAAGTTGGGTTCCCTTATAGACAGCTTCTCTTCCTCTAATGTTCTAACCTCATTTCCAGCAGAAATTCCTCCTTAGCATTGGCATCACCGTTGTCCTCTTTATTGCCTTCCTTTCCAAGCTCCACATGCTGTTTGTCTGTGGGATGATCTGATTTGGGAAATTCTTGGAGTATGGCCTAAGGGAGCCAAAGGTTTGGATAATGTCTTTGGACTTACAACGTTCAATTCCTTTATTATCCAACTTGAGGTATTGATTATGATACTTTCTACACAGGCTAGTGGAGCCAAGATCAAAATATTTGAGTGAGCTCGACGACAAGGGTTTTACTCGTGACTGTCCTGTTCTTCTTCCTAGAGAGTCTAATACCATGAAAATTCCCAAGGCAGTTATTGCATCGTTGAGAGTTATTAGCTCTCAACTTCTTATCAAACCCCTACCCTCCACAGCTCTTGCCCCCCACCACCATCGTCATCCCACTGCCCATTTCTCATCCCTGCCTAGCTCCTCCACTGCTGACCTCATTCTCACCAATTCGTGGTCCAAAGACATTGAAACCCAGCTCCTCAAATCCGTGCCCTCACTAACTCACGAATACGTCCTCTATGTACTGAAAAAGCTTCAAAAATCCCCCCAGAAAGCCGTTGATTTCTTTAGACTTGTGTCAACAGAGAACCCGTCGAGCATCAGCGGCACAACATATGCTCTCATGCTCAGGATTTTGGGTCACAAGGAATGGATGAAGGAGTTTTGGGTAATCTTGAATGAGCTTTCCAGGAGAGGGTTTGAGCTTGACAGGGGCACCTATGACACGCTCATGAGCAGTTTTGGTAAGGAGAAGATGGCGACGGAGGTCACAGCTTTGTCTGACTTCTACTCTCAGATGGTGGAAAAAAGCGCCATGGATGTGGGTGTGAGAGCTGCAGTTGGGATTGTTTCGGAGGAACCAGATTGGAATGAAGGAGTTGAGAAGAAATTGGGTGATCTCAAGCTTTCTTTGTCAGATACTGTCGTGGTTAAGGTCCTAAGGGAAGTGCGCCAATACCCTCTCTGGGCTTTGGCCTTCTTCAACTGGGCAGGGAAGCAGCCTGGCTATGAGCACAGTGCGATTACTTACAATACAGTTATTAGAATTCTGGGGCGGGATGATTGTATAGGCCACCTCTGGAGCAAAGTCAAGGAAATGAAGGGCCAAGGGTATGAAATGGACATTGACACATATATAAAGCTCTTGAGGCAGTTTGTAAAGAGGAAAATGATGAAGGAGGCCATTGAGCTTTATGAGTTTATGATGGAGGGCCCATATAAACCTTCAACCCAGGACTGTAACATGCTCTTGCGGCAGATATCACTGACTGAAAACCCTGATCTCGATTTAGTCTTCAGAGTTGTGAGGACCTTTGAAGCAGCTGGGCACTCTCTTTCAAAGGCTGTTTATGATGGGATTCATCGGTCTTTGACTAGCACGGGAAGGTTTGGTGAAGCAGAGAAGATTCTTAAGGCCATGATTGATGCAGGGTTCGAACCAGATAACATCACCTATAGCCAGTTGGTGTTTGGACTGTGTAAGGCTGGACGGCTGGATGAAGCAAGCAAGGTTTTGGATGACATGGAAGCCAAAGGATGCATTCCCGATCTCAAGACATGGACGATTCTCATCCGGGGGCATTGCCTTGCTGGTGAGGTCGAGAAGGCTTCATCTTATTTTACTAAAATGCTGGAGAAGAATTGTGATGTTGATGCTGATCTTCTTGAAGTCTTGGTGGATGGTTTGTGCACAAAGAAAAAGGCAGGCGCTGCATATGCTCTGGTAGTTGAAATGGTGGAGACAGCTCACCTAAGGCCTTGGCAGGCCATGTACAGGCACTTGGAGGAAGTTCTACTTGGTGAGGGTAAACTTGAAGAGGCATTAAAGCTCTTACGTCTAATGAAATTACACAACTACCCTCCATATGCAGATCCTTTTATTCGCTACATTTCGAAGTCCGGAACAGTGGAGGATGCTGCAGAGTTTCTGAAAGCATTAACTGTCAAACAATTTCCACCAGCTTCAGCATATCATCGTGTTTTTGAATCCTTCTTCAAGGAAGGTAGACATGTTGAGGCCCAAGACTTACTGTACAAGTGTCCCCATCATATTCGTAAACATGCTGACATTCTGAATCTTTTTGGTTCAGTGAAGCACAAGCAAAAGGCTTGATTAACTGCAAGGTGTTTTCTCTTCTATTGTTAACTTCCTCAATGTGTATTTTTTCTATTCCAATGCTTCATAGTTTCCTTTTAATCTAACTACAATGTTATTTTGATTGTATTCAAAACTGTTTGATTTATGCAGTTTTTACCTGAGAAGAAATGTTTTCATGGGAACGCATGACATAATAGCAGTTCATAGATAAATTTTCTGATTTTATTTTTGCATGTTGTTGATTTTGAGGATAATCAGTTGCTTCAATTTTGTTTTTAGTATTTATGCTCTTGGCAGAAACATGGAATACATAATGTGATTGATTCGTTTGGCAATTGAACTTGACGCATAGAAGCAAGGCAGGGTGGTTGTAACAAGTTGGATTATTCTCGATTTGAAACATTCGCAGTGCAGAAATCATTACATGGTCTCATCATTTTCATTTCCAAATTTTCCATTGTACTTTCAGGAGCCATTCATACGGCAAAATGAAGTTGTTTCTTTGAACTTTAAAGAGAAACCTCATTTCATTGCTTGAGCATTGAGTTCAATATAGAAAAGAAAAAAATCGCAAAATATGATTCGCTTGCTATGCCAAAATGGAAGGTGTTCTCTTGTTGCAACTTCGTACAAGGCGACCTTTAAAGCATCTGAAATCTCCAGCAAGTCACTTGTTACTGCTGACTCCCTTGCACTATATGGGACATTCAAGAGGGTTCTTGTTGCAACTATCTACCATTCAACACCACAACAATCGTTAGATCCAGCATTTAGAATACAAACTTGAATTAGTTGCCCTCCACCTTCATAAATCAACATGGAGCTTCCCAGGATTTACTGGAGGGCTTACAAATTTCCATAGTTGTTTGGTGAAATTCAAACGCGGATCAAGACAGTTCGTGGACTGTCCTGCTGCGACGGTCATCTCACAAAGTTAGCATGCTATCTTGTGCTGAGAACTACTGCCGTGTGATAGTTCTTGAACCGTTGCTATCCGTTCATATTTGTTTGGTGAAATTTGAACGCGAATCAAGACAGTTCGTGGACCGTCCTGCTGCGACGGTCATCTCACAAAGTTGGCATGCTATCTTGTGCTGAGAATTACTGCCGTGTGATAGTTCTTGAACTGTTGCTATCCGCATCCATGAAATTTGGATGAGAAGAAGTCGACAATCACAGAAAGAAGTGAAGTAGGCTCTTACGTGTCTGGAAGGGATGAAGAAATTCGTAACTCCATGCAACCATATTTCAAAAAGATAACTGATCCATCCACACACAAGCCTGCCCCCACCTCCCCCTAGAACATGATTTCCAAGCAGCACTGCGAGATTCTATTGTTTCCGACCTCTTTTCTTTTGGGCTACATGCTCTGTTTATGGTTATATTTTGGGGACTCGATTTCGAAGAAAAAATATCTTCCATAATCGCAATTCGTTTTAACTTCTAAATCGTAATCGTTTATTTTAAGTTGCTGCTTTCCCAACCAAAAAAAGAAGTAGATTTATTGCATTTTCTGGGGTTAATCCATATTTTTTTTTACCTGTGCATCTTCATTTCATCATTTGCACGAATTAACAGACTTCCAAAATTAAGAGCTAATCAAGATTCCAAGGGTTTCTAATCTCTAATTTTTAGCCTTTATATTTCTTTGATCGTTTCAAAGAAAGATCATTTAGCGAATCAAAAAATATTGTAAAACTGCACAATTTTTATTGTTTGCACTCTATTTTTCGATTTAATCTGATTTGGTCAATTTTTATTTTATTTTAATTTTTGAACCCCGGCTTGGACCGCAATTGACGACATTGGGTTCAGTATTGGGTTCAACTTGGACTAGAATATACAGGGTTAACATAGGTACGGGGTCCGGGTTAGTTAAAACCTGATGGGTGTGCATATTTAATTTTCGGTACATGTGATTTTAGGAATTATATATGAACACATGGATCATCATGATCGTAAGCTATTTTTCACCTAAGTAAGGTCGGCTGCATATTACATATTATATCATTAATCCTGTTATATTACATCGTTTTCTTTTAATTGAAAACTTCTATATCAAAAATTTTTCATTTAAAGTTTTATCACTTCCTAAACGCATCTTAATGGGTGTATTTGTTATACTATAAAACTTTTCAACAAAAACTTGTGAATTTAAGACTTTTTACTTTCTACAATTATTTTATTTTTTAATCATTTTATCATATATTTATATATAACTAATATATTTTTTCAATCATTTCTATATCATTATTCATACAACTAACCTATCTATTTTTTTTCATTATTACTCCTATATAATATCATTTCTTCCAATTCAAAAACTTCTATATTAAAAACCTTTTATTCAAAAATTCTATTACTTTTTAAGCACACATTAGGATATATTTGAACGCACCTAAAATTTTCAAACAAAAACTTTTCAATTTCAACAATTATTTCAGTTTTTAATAATTTTTTCATATTTTCTTATACAACTACTTTACTTTTAAATCATTTTTACATTACAATTAACATATATATTTTAACTTTATTCTTTTTACTTTTAATCGTTACCCCATTATATCACATCATTTTCTAAAAACATTTATATAAAAAATTTTTCTTCCAAAAATTTATTCACTTCCCAATCGCAAAGGGAATTTGCGCTTTTTTAATTTTCAAATTCCCCCTTCTGGTTTGCTACTCTTTTGCAGAATATATTTTTCAGTGGATGACAAGGCATGAAAATAATCACAGGCATAGTTAACTAAAAGACTGGTCCCTCAAGTTGACATTTAGGACATGGAAAATCCTTTTAATATCTCCTTTAACCTTGGTTTACATCATACTTGTTAAAAATATATGTTATCCATAAGAAATGCTCAAGAAGCAGATCCAACAACTCAGAAGTTTCTTATGCCTACCACCTCTGCCTAACATTTCTAACCAGAAAAATGCCATATAAGCAATGTGGTAACTGCATCAAACAATCATTGTTTATTATTATTCCCTTACTCTTTAGCACAAGACATTTGTCAGTGGATGATAAGCCATGAAAATAATCACAGGCATAGTTCACTAGAAGATTGGTTCCTTGCTCAAGTTGACATTCAGGACATTAAAAATCCTTTCAATATCTCCTTCAACCTTGGCTTATACAATACTTGTTCAAAATATATGTTATTCATAAGAAATGCTAAAGCAGGACATCCAATAACTTGGAAGTTTCTTATGTCTAACATCTCTACCTCCAATTTCTAACCAAAAAACATGATAGGGACAACCCATAATTTGGAGTTCCTTTAGCCTAACATCTCTACCTAAAATTTCTAATCTTAAGCATTTTCTCAAATGATAAAGACAGAATCCATTTTAATCAGAAAATTGTATATTAACACTACCATGGTGAACAGATGGTACATTGAATCAGAGGAAGTGCAGCGCATACTGGAAAATCAAAATTGTAGAGGAACGACCGACGTAACCATGGCAGACGATCTAGCTGGGGAAGAAGGTGACTCCGAAATTTGAGCTTGAATGTTTAATTAATGGAGAAATTTGAGAAGTTTAGTTAAATAAAGGGTTGTTATACCAAAGAAATTGAATAAATCACAACTGATAATGGAGGAATGACCATGTATAGTGAAAACGTGTTGGGTTTCCATAAATCTGGTCTTGCACGTCATGTATTTCAATGGGCTTTTGAATTTTAATGAACTCCTCCATGCTCTACTAGTAGATTGAGGTTTGAAAAGTGGACAAATTATAAATTACTCATCCCTAACTCGTGTGGGTACCCCTAGCAGTCACGTAGGGGTTTGAATTTAAGTTGCATGTCATGTTTATTACAAGATTCACGTATCCTAGAGGCTAATTAAATTTTAAATAATAATAATGATAATAATACAAGTAAAAGGAAGCCCAACCATAAAATATCCAAGAACGACTAACAGAAGGATTGTATGAAGACGCCTGATCATTTACGACGGTCAAAAAATATACTTTTTTTTTTATTTTTTTTGAAAAATAATTTTATAAACATGTTAATCTAGTTATATTTAATCTATAAACTAAATTTTA
>JAXCLR010000001.1:3425430-3450123 GCA_035584095.1 Annona squamosa
TAAAATGGTGCAAAATCAACGTAATAAAATAGTTTAATGTAAATATCAAGTTTAAAGTGGTTTTTTCAACATCTAAATCGTCTAAAGCATGATTTATATATGGATGAATGAGTGTATAAAGTTTCATTACAATCTAACATGTGTGGGATCCATTTTACAGCCGACTGCATACGATCGAATCTCATATATATATATATATGTATATATATATGCTAAATGCACTTTGGGTGTGTTGGTGAAGAAAAATTTTTGATGAAAAGTTTTGTAGTGTAGAAGTTATTAAATTAATAAAAAATGATGAGACATGGTAAGGGTCATGATGAGTAAAGGGAATAAAGTTAAAATAAATATGTTAGTAATGATTGAAAAGTAGGGTGATTATATAGGAATATGTGAAAAAATAATTGAAAATAGTAATTATGGAGAATAAAAAGTTTCAGTTTGATCAACTTTTTCAAATTGTCATATGCCTCTTAGATTTATAGTTGTATAAAAATATTAAAAAATGAGTTTAAGTATACGTGATTAGAAGTTGTATAAAAATATTAAAAAATGGGTTTAAGTGTACTTGGGTGAACTTAGCTTTGGTGTATTTGTGTGTTCAAAAATATCCTTATTTGGCTGAGCTTTTTATAAGTTTGCAGTTGGGGATAATTGGCTGGATTTATCCTTTTTGCTTAAAATTTGTGCCAAAAACTATAGAAAGAACCCGTACGAATAAATGGTGAATTATCGCTTTCTATCGTGGTGATAAACCACCATGCTAAACAGGCCCTAAGATGAGTAATTAGAAAGGTGACCTTGCGCGTTGACTCAATAAATAATGGATCGTTATTTTGTGCACTTGGGTGCAAAAATTTATTATTTTATTATTTTTTAAAATTTTAAATTTTTTTATATAATTATTAATTGAAGTGTAAATCATGAGACCGCCCTCAGATGAGAAGACAAGTGATGGCGCATTGACTCAATAAAGAATGGATTGTTATTTGGTGCATTTGGGTGCAAAATTTTATTTCTTGCAGTCTTTTTTATTTTTATTTTTTACGTAACTGTTAATCTTAGTGTAAACCACTAAGCCAGTCAGGCTCTAAGATGAAAAGACTAGCAATTAGAAAGATGAGCTCGCGTGTTGACTTAATAAAGAATGGATCATTATTTGGTGCACTTGGGGGTGAAAATTCGTTTTTTGTTATTTTTGAAAATTTGCAGATATTTATTTGTAGATTTTTTAAAATCAGCAGCATTTTCTGAGTTAGCACAAAATGAAGTATAGACTATAGAGGCGGCATGCTGAAAATCCGATTCAATTCATTAGTACGCGCGTATTGCAGTGGATTTGAAATTATCAAAACTGGATTGGACGAAGCGAGTTCCGACCTGACCGGTTTTAAGCGGCTAAATCGGAACTACTGAGAACTGGACAGCCAATCCGTTGGAAAATTGCTCCGGCTTGCATTTCGCTTGTTTGAAATAAATTTTTATTTTTCGTAAACAAAATATTGTCAAAAGAACGTATTAATACATATAACTTTTTGGAAAGTTTTAGCAATTTATATGCATCGGCAAATAATTTGTGTTTTGATGTTGCGATAATTTTATGGTGAAGTTTTTCTATTTCCTAATTATAATAAACTAAACATGTGCAATGGTTTATATTTTATAGAATCTCCTTGGCGGAGCCCAACTAAACATAATACAACAGCCTTACAACTTTTTTGAAAAAATTAATGAACATAATCTATACCGCTTATTTTAAGATTTTAAATTATAAGTTGTGTTTGGGATAAAATTATTCAATGACAGTTTTATAGTAAAAGTTTTTGAAATGGAAAAAAATTATATAATATAATCGGAGTAAAGATGAGGAATAAAAGGGATAAATTTAAAATAGATAGATAGTCGCATAAAAATAATTGAATAATAAGGTACTTATACCCGAAGATGCATAAAGAAAATGATTAAAAAAATATATAATAATTGTGTGTAGTGAAAAGTTTTTGTTAAATAAACACTCCCATAACCTTACAAACTACTTCGATGGGAAGCTTGAGTGCACCGCAAAATAAATGTTGTAAATATAACACTGTTCGAATATTTTAGTAATTAATTAATATATTGTCATGCATTCTAACTAAATAAATAATGTTAAATATCTCAGATAGATTGGATTTCATTTAAGCTTTGTATAAATATGAAAATCAAAAGATTGTTGGGCGCTTAATTTGACAGTTAGGCCAAACAATGCCTTACATAACAATCCTTCTTCTAAGCCAGGTTATGTACAATCCGCATCCAAATGAATGGCCCACTTCAGCGAAATGAACTGAACAGAGGGGGTAAAAAATCATTTTTAAACATACCATTTCAGAGAGAATGAGTACTGAAGTATACAAATGACCTTGATGTTTCTCGATCCTCCAGAAGAAATAGAAAATCCCCATGAGTAAAAAAACATTTTTGGCATTGTACTGCGTACGTACAAAAGTGCTTGAATGATATTGATGTTCTGTCCTCTGAAGCTTCTTTTTGTCATCTTAAACCTTAGTCAGGACTTGAAGAAACTTATGCCTGTATCTTCGCAAGAAACCTCTTCAAGTCGGTCAAGAAACCTTTTATTTTCACCTTGGATGAGGAAGGAGGAATCAAACCTTAAGCCATTTGTGGATACTGCTTCAAATTTAGTCCATAGTTCTCTTCTAAGTGTGTTCTCACCAGCCTGCTTACCACCCTTTTGAGCAGTGTTCTCAACTTCCTTCAACCACAAAGGAGTACAATAATAAAGAGCAGAAGAGAAGTTTGCGCTTGAAGGACCTGAAAATCATGAAAGCAAGAAAAGAATGATTTTGACAGAGAGTCCATGAAAAGATAATCAGCACTTGGTCTTCGGTAAAAGAGAGTAAAATACCACCACAGAAGAAACTAACAAACAGCTGCACTCCATTCAACAGACTCATTTAAACCTTCCTCCCAACAAACATCAATGAATGGCAGCCGAATTTACACTTAAAGCTCCGTCCCTCCTAATTCGAACTTGAATGAGTGTCGGCCAAGTTTACTACGTGTGTGAATGGGGTTTTGGTTGGCTCACGACCAGCATCCCTTATTTCCATCAGGTTAAGTATAATCCAAGACAAAGACGAGTTGAAATCCTCAACCCAAATAAAAAATAGGGTCAAGGTTATGTTAACTATGTCACAACTTGGTGTAATCCAACTGGATCCCCATAAATGGGGAAACCAGATGTCACCTAAGACTCGATTAATGGGGAAACCAGGGTTGAGAGGTACCTTTGAGCTGACAAGGCAGCTCCAAGGTAACCCCCTGATTACTACATCATTAGGAAAGGAATCAGAACAACATATTTACTAGCTTCCCTCAGAACATTGAAGAAAAAGCTAGTGGACCAGACTGAATAAATCACAGGGAAAAGAGTGACTGACTTGAATAAAATCACAGTCCAACTGCCAAACATTTTTCCTCTTCTCACTGCTGATGAGCCTAGTTAACAGTCTCCTCTTCAGGTATTTCATAATCAGTTGTTCCATGCTCTCCCAGTGCACTATCTCCACCAATTTTCTTTGCCAACACCAATTTTAACGCATTTATTGCCATCAATCAAATTCTATGACTAGAGATTATATAGATTAGAATAAATAAATCAATACATACATCACGAAAAAATTCTCAAAACTGCAAGAAATAAATTAGTGAGAGAAGAGATGCTTACACACCATGTATATATGACTCTTTGGCTGCTTGGCATCCATCATAAAATTCCTTCTGCAACACATAAGATGGATACTTGGATTTTGCATCCATCCCAGATGGATTGTCTGGTAACTTCTCATTAGGCGTCTCCATCAGCACACAGGTCTTGGGAGGTGATAAAAACCAATCAAGAGATGTTTCAGTTTCTTCCTTTCTAATTCTTGGCCTGTGACCTGACTGTATCCCGAGGAGTTCCTGAAACTGAGAGGCCAGAGAATCCATAGCCAGGACACTTGAAGTTTCCGTAGTTGAGGAGTCATCATGTTCTTTGATTTCGACAGCAAATGGGGTTGATTTGCTTGCACAGTTACCTTGTAGTTGCAAGGGATCAGGAATTGGTTCAAGTAACGAGCAAGTTTTTGGTGGTGACATTTTCATCAGGGGAGTCATAAGATACATTGAATGGTCTGTTATATTGCGATTTGGAACTGTTGGCGGAGAAACGCATTTGTCAAATGCTTCTGCTCCCATAACAGGCCTGAAATTTTCTTTTTCTTCAGGAGCAAACTTGGATTGTTCTGTTACTTTAGCAGCAAAACTATACATTTTCATTTTCTGAATAACAGATTTTGACTGAGATTCTTCAAGTTCTGATTTTTCATCTAGCGTTTCCATAAGACGATCATGTAAAATTCCCGAAATAACCAAGGATGGAGGATGCGAAGGCATTTGGCTGGCATCATTCTTGTCAGAAACTTTTTCTAAGATTGACGTACATGAGCCAAGATTCTTTGATGAAAGCGCCTTTGATCTTGGCAATGGCGTCAGTAGAAACAGCTGCTTTCCTGTCTCAATTTTATCCCCACCTCGCCAAGACACAAGAGGTGAAGGAGAAATTAGGGAGTCTTCAGCATGGCTGATGGCAGCATCTTCCTCTTCATTCTCAGCAGAAATAGTTTCTGTCACTGAAGGTTGTTGTCGTTGATTGTGGGACTGATGCGGTTCGCAGGAGAATGCTTGTTCAAATCTTGGAATCCATGGCTACATTCAGAAAGTTAAAGATATGGTAATTTCTTTACAACAAGTGTAAAGAACCAACATTAACAAGAACCATTAGATACCTGTAATGATGAATGGATATTAGATAAGACATTCGTAAAGCACTCTATTTCTTGGCTCGAAATTTTATTCATGGGCCAAAATTTGCAGGCTTGTACAACTAGCTCATCAATCTGCATGGCAAAGAGAAAAAATATTACGTGCATTGTTGCATCCAAGGGAAGTAGTAACATGAAGAATCTATAGAGCTATAATGTTATCAAAGAAATCTTAAACTAAATACCTCATTGCCCATTCCAACCATGACAACTTATACTCGGGACTAAAAAACAAATATTTTAGTTGTAGACATTTTAGTTCAACATCAACATGATTTTGGTTTATAATATGAGTGTGTTCGGGAAGTGATAAAATTTTTAAATAAAAAGTTTTTGGAATAAAATTTTCCAAATGAGGAGAAAAAAATGTGATATAATAAGGGTAATGATGAGGAGTAAAGAGAATAAAGTTAAAATAAATAGGTTAGTTATATGTGTACTAGGGTAGTTGTGTAGAAATGATTGGAAAGTAAGATCATTGTATAAGAAGATGTGAAAAAATGATTAAAAAATAGGATAGTTATGGAAAGTGAAAAGTTTTAAATTGAAAAGTTTTAGTGCTAAATAAACAAGCCCTAAATGTAAAAAACAGTAAATCTTTTAAACTTGACCCACATTTCTAATCCATAGAGCTAATTTAAACCTGACTTGACACCAACCTAGACTCGGTTTATTTCCCAATGACTAAGGTCATGAGATGGATTGACTTTGATCCGTTTCCCAAAGATTGTAGGAGTCATCTCACTCTACTTCAACAAGAGTACCTAACCAGAATTGGAAATTGAGTATAACTAACCCAAACCCTAACCAACCTAATCCAACTTCAACCAAGCCCCCTAGCTCATCTCCCACCCCAGCCCACCCCAACTTGGTCTAAAATGGGTTAGGTTACATGGGTCACTAGTTAAACCACCCACTTGCACCTCTAGACATGACATATACAACATCATAACACAACCTTATTTTTCTTCATCATACCTATATTTTATCTTTCAATACATAATATCACATATGCCTACTATAACAATCCTAAATATTATAACACAACCTTATTTTTATTTATCATTACCCATATTTCTATCTTTCAATACATAATATGACATATGCCTACTACAACACCCATTGCCTTTCCAAATCCAAATTCTTGCAACCACATAAACTTTACCAAATAAAAAAAAAAATGATTTCTCAAATTCAAAAAAATCAAACTTGAAAATAGCAAATTTCCTTTGAACTCTGGAAATCCTAAAACAATCATAAGATTTTCAAATTTGTGAAATAGCCCTAAATTTTCTGAAATTGCAAAACAGGTAAAATGTTCTAAACCATCCAATTTTTTGAAATTTACAACAAATTTCCAATTTTCTAACATTACAAAAAAGATCAAAAAAATATTTTCAGAATAAAGATTAAAAATATGTTTGAAAATGACTATTTAACCAAAAAATTATTTTCTCACGAAAATAATAAAAAATTATTTCTCCATGAAAATATGAAATATTTTTAAAAAGTTCTCTAGCTTTCCAAAAAAAGAAAAACCATAAACATCCCCATTGAAATAAATAAAGAAAGAAGATCTCTTGAGCCTAATGAATGATATCTTCTGACTCTTCATCTAATAATCTATTCCAGTAAAAGTATTTTGATTATGATTTTGAGCTACTAGAAAGAAGACATGAGAGAATCATTATCCTAGAAAATAGAATTGATTCTCTAATACAACCTTAGGAGAACGCCTAAATGCTAAATGTTGAGGGGAGGGAATTAAGGTTATATAATCACACATTACCAACCAAGCAATATGGAAATTTCTCACGCTACTCCTTCATACTAATAGTTTAACAGACTGAAATAATGGATCCTAACATCTAGCTTTGCACTAAGCATGGTTGTGTACAAAAGCCAAGTCTAATGCAAGCACTACAATTCCAGTGTCACTATATTTGCTTTGCAATAGCACCTAGTCTCAAACAAATACTGACACACAAGCATCACCAGCCTATTCCTAGGTGAACAATGCAATACTGACGTCACCACCATGCCTTGATGACAAATAGAAGAACTTTCTGATTTGATGAGGAACTTGACAGCATTATTCTCAGAGAAGCCAAAATCCTAATATATTTTTTTTAATAGCCACCACACTCCACTTGACAAACATTCTGAAGCATTGTCTTCAGTTTCAACAATGCTGTAACATTGACTTCAGCTTTTGAAGGCTTAATCTGGGTTCAGAACTCTTTCAAACCCAAGTCAATGATGTAAGGGGTATGTTGTTAGATTGGAGCAGGTTAAGAGATCAGCCGTCCAATTCGAACATCAACAAGGATTGGTGACAATGGTTGGAGATGACAAGGTAGGCTTCTGTAACTTGTAACCTATTGTTGGGCACTGGGTGTCATCTTCAGTTCCGACAATACTGTAACACTAACTCCAGCTTTTGAAGCCCAATCTATATTCAGTTCCGATGATACTGTAACATTGCCACTGAATTGTCTTCGATGTTGGAATTGGTCAACCGATCTCTTAATCCATTTTTGATCTAACAGCATCCCCTTGCATCATGGCATGGGTTGTTAATTTGGTGCATAACTGCATATGTAACTGAATCTAGAAAACTGAAACTCCGAAAGCTGGAGTCAATGTTATAGTAATGTTGGAACTGAAGACAACACCAGAAAATGGTTATAAATCAGAAGGACATCTTCCTGGTCCTGAACAAACCATATAGTGCCCAACATCAGGTTACAAGTTACGGAAACCGACCTTGTCATCTCTTACTATTGCCATCAATCCTCTTCAATGTTGGACAACTGATCTCCTAAGCCGCACTGACCGGACAACACACCCCTTGTATCGTGATGTGGGTATGAAAGAGTTCTGAACTAATGGCGTTAAATACAGTCATCATGACCTTTCATGCAGGTATCGGTGGTGACATCAGTATTGTAGTGTTCATCAAAAGTTAAGGGCAACCGATTCATTACCCATATTCAAGAACTTTACATCTTAAGAGAAAACAAAGCTCAAAGACACAAGATGGAAGTGAGAAACAAGATTAAAAAAATCCAATCTACATGTGCATCATTCAGGATTACAACATCAGTGTGTGCTAAAGCAAAAGAAGATAAAATGTGAAGTTAGAATGTGGTAACTTTCGACAACAAAATGCGTATGAGTTTTCGCTCAAACCTAGAGGCAACGAAAACCTAGCTGGAAATAAATATTTATAGCCGATCTAACAGCTTTGGGTTCGTGCGTCCAACTTGTTCCGTAGGCTCTAAAGAATAGAAGACACCCCAAATTACTGAAACTACATGTCACATTATGAATGCAGGCTGTGGATTGTCCTTCTGTCAAATGCAGCAAAAGGGCAATGAGAGTTCCATTCCAAATCAATAGGAAATGGAAGTTACTGCTAATGAATTGAATTCACGCTGCATGGCTCAAGAGAAGTTAGGAACGTCCATCTTGAAATGAGAAAGGACAAGAAACGATAAAATTCCTGCAAGTCCATATCTGAACTATTTCATATAATCTACTGGGACTCGCAAAAATCATAGCTCAGATCATCGAACCACCACAAATCCCAAATATGCAAAGTTATCCCATTAGAAACCTTTCGCTTGTCAATATTTAAAACCCAGGAATGAGTTGATATGACGAGTTAGGATCTGCCCAAATCAATCACCCTAGGAAAAATGGGATGGAATTTGCACGAAAATAAAATTAGGATTTGCCAAGTAGCTTGAAGTTAGGATTTGACGAAATCAATCATCCCAGAAGAAATGGGATGGAATTTGCAAGAAAGAGTAGAATCTAGGGTTTGGTGGCTAGTTTGCGGTACCTGTTTGAGGGCATTGGAGAGTTGAGAGTGCGCCATGAGAAGAAAATCGAGGGATTTGTCTTCAGCGTCTGCGTGTGATGAGATCTTCTTCTTTCTTGGGTTAGAACATTTTGATGATGCCTTGACTCTAATATGATTGTTGCTGGAAATCTCCGAAAGCGGCGTTCTTGCGGATTTCCCTTTCCATCCGTAGTAGCTGCTGCTTCTCTTCGCCATTCTCTCTCTCTCTCTCTCTCTCTCTCTCTCTCTGTGTGTGTCTCTCTCCACTGGGAGCGACTGATTAGACGGGAAGAGATTGTTCGGCGTTCGCAACGGCTAATCTCATATTTCAAAATTTCAAGTCCAAAATGGGTCGGGCTGAACCCGAATACAAAGAGAAATGGTTCCGGACTAAATAATTGTCTTACTGGCCGGCCTCACAAAATTTATTTAAAACAGTTTTATTATTTTTTTCATACACTTATTTATCTAAGTATATTTAATATATAAATAAAGTTTTACTATGTTTGAATATACATATAAGACATTTACTTATGTCGGGCTAATAGGATCATTTCTCGTCACTTGTAAATATATATCATTCAAATGGACGTTAGCAGATATATAATTGAAACCTGAATTTGTATATTACTTCATTTATAAAATATCAACTTTAATCTATTTATAATTAATTTAAAGATGTGTTTAGAAAGTTAAAAAAAATTTGACTAAAAGTTTTTGGTATATATGGGTTTAAATCAAGCTGGTTTATAAATCAACTATATGATTTCGATGTGCAACTCATGTGGCTTCATTTCGTGTAATGGTTTATTCTGCCTTTACACTATTTATAAAAAGCCCACCCTGTTGTGCTCATTAATAAGTATGGTCTTTAGTGTGCCTTACTAAGGTGAAGTCAATTCGAGTTTCGATTCTAAATCAATTCTTTCACTATTTAAATACAATACCAAAAGAAAGTATTACTGTAATATTTTAAATAATATAAAACAATGTCTTTAGTCATTTACATAGCTCTTAAATAAATTATTTGTACCCGTAAGTATACATTATAAAACAAATAATATACCTGTAAAAATTAAAAAAAAAATTAACTGCTTAAGATAAATATGATAAACACGAAGTAAGATAGAATTATTCAAAATCTAAATATTGAATAATAAACATGTAACAATAATAATTTTTATAGATTTAGATATAACATATATAAGTAGAATTTTGCATTAATATGCATAGCCTAAATAAATATTTATATAAACAAGTTGTAAATTTGTAATCGAGTAGGGTGGATTGAGTCATTAAGATTTACAGGTATGAATAGAAACCTAACCCTTAGTCCGTCCATAACCGGGTTAGCGGGTTGACGAGTTGATTCAATTTATTTATTTATTTTTATTGATATTTATACAATGTGATATCTTGATATTATAATGGAGTATATTCACTGAAAATCACACTATAAAGAGAATTTTCAACAAATGCCCTCGTACTAGGGGTACATTTTTCAAAAACTTTCACTTTCAGGAGGAAATTATAAAATTCTCATTAAAAGGGACTAAATTATCTAAGGGAAGGAAGAATGGGAACCAGGAGGCAAAATTTCCTCCTAATTATATTAACACCCCTAATATTATGTGATCTACTTTCGGATAGATTCACAAAAAAGTTTGAATATAAGCGAGATTAATTAAGAATGTAAATTGGGTAAGGTTGACTTATACGAGATCCTAATTGTACTTGTAAAAATTCAACTAACCTTAATTACGACACCCCAAACCGTATAACGCCCTAATAACAATCGGTTGGTTTACTTAATAAATGAGAGTAAAAAGCTGATATCTATAATTTTTATCTTGCATGCATATAAAGCGGTGATGAATAAAAAATGATATAAAAACTTACATATGCATGATTGCATGTGAAGATAAAGAGTGAATATTAAAAAAGATGATATGTGAACATAGAAGATCAACTTATTCGTACTTTTATATCCAAATATATTTGAATAAAAGGGTTGGATTTGTAAGAGGTGGTACCAATGTTGTCATAACCGAATCAGTTCGAACAGGTGATGTTAGCATGATATATTTATGATGTCATAAATATTAAATAATTTTTAAATTTTAAGCAAATATATTGATAAGTTAATCATAATTTAACACTTGTAATATGATTCTGAACCCTTTATAAGATCATTTAAACCTTAATTATAAAATTTGAAACCTAGATAATAGGATTTAATGAAATCTACCTTATTTAACAACATCTAATAACATCTAACAATATCTAACAGTATCTAACTAGATCTAACGATATTTAACGATATCTAACAACATCTAACTTTTGATATTAATAAGTTAATCCTAATTTAACACCTGTAATATGATCTTCAGCTCCTTATAAGATCATTTATACCTTAATCTAACAACGTTTAACGGCAGACATCTAACAGTGTCTAACGACATTTAAGAGGAACTTAAATTTTACGAAATAAATAAAATATTAAAAATAAATTTTCAGATTACACATAAATCATCCTAGGTATTAAGAAATTCACCTAAAATGTAATTTTCTTATTTGTTACGTCGTCGGTATAAAGATGCATGTGATTATAATAATTCATATCGTATGGAAGATAATGTCAATTTAAAAATAGAATATTATTAATTGAATTAATATTTTTATTACATAAAAACTTTATTAACAATTACATCAGTTTGTAGTTATTTTATATCATTTTCACTTCGTTTTAAGAGAAATTATATTGAAATTGAGGTTTTAATGCAATACTTAGTGATATTTAAATTTTTTAAACAAAAATTATATTTACATAATTTGGGAGATTCTATTAGATTATTGATGAATTTTTATAAAATTATTTTGAATGCTCAATATTGCAAACAACGATTTATGTATATACGAAGTCAATGGTCCGCTGGACCACCAAATTTTTTTTCCCCACCTCCTCGCAAGGTCACTCATGGTTGCCGACTTGCCGCGTTGAAGCGGAAAAAGAAAAAACGAGAAAGTCGGGTGACCGGGTTAGCAGGCGGGCGCAACAGTGGATTTTCTGTATTTGGCGTCACTCCTTGAGAGCTTGCTCCTTCCAATTTTGCGGCTGCTGAGAGAAAATGGAGGAGGGCAGCTCTGCTACTGTGCTACAATCGATTTGGGGGCAAAATGAAAAGGATAATGAGCTGCGTGCTGGTTGCCGGAAATGGAGGTCGGGTGCTGAACTGCTGGTCGTCGATTTGGGGGAGAGGGAGGACGACGACTGATGGGATGAGGACGACACTGTGACGAGATGAAGAGATGACGACGACGACTGTGACGGGTTAAGCGAACTTGTCGCATACGGTCCAACGGCGAGTACGAGACAGCAAGACGGCGAGACGGCGAACGACAGCTCGCGGTGAGCTCGGCGCGTGCCGGCGCTGAGGACGAAGCACGGGTGGACGGCGCGTGCTGGGCGGGCAGGCTCATGTCCGCGGAGGGTGAGGCGGGCGATTCGGGAGGCGGGTTAGGGTTTTGAGGACTGAGGTGAGGAGGGCGATTCGAGTATTCGACAATTTTTTTTCATTCATTTTTTTAATATATATTATTAGGGCCAGCCCAGTAGGGGTGCAACTTGGGTCGGGTAGGTCCGGGTACGGGTGGAACCTACCCTTACCCGTTTTGGGAAAACCTCTACCTTACCCTATTTTAGACAGGGTCGGTCCGGAGCCTACCCTACCCAATTTTCTCAAGAGCGGGTCGGTTCCGGTTCAGTTCCTAAATCGGTTCCTAGAACACGATCTATTTGCAGCTTCAACCTATGTAAAGAAATTCAATTTATACATACTAAAACATGAATATGTTAAAAAAGTGCAATGTATACACAATAAAATTTATTAATGAAGAATCAAATATCACAAGAATTATTATCTCATTAGAATATACTACTTTCAATAATCTTAAGTCTGTTTAATCCAATAAAAAACTGTTTGAAAAATTGATACAATATCAATACATAATAGGGATGGGGAAGAAAAGAAATTAGGGATTTAGGGATTTAGGTTAGGTATTATAAATAAATAAATAAATATATATATAATATGAAATCTGGGTCGGTTCTGGGTACCCAGAACCGGAACCAACCCCTACCTGAAATTGACTGGGTATTTTACCCGCGGAACCAAACCGACCCTATGGGTAGGTTCTATGGAACTGAACCTACCTGATTTATGGTGCCCAGCGGGTCAACCCACGGGTACCCGACCCAAGTTGCACCCCTACAGCCCCGTCCGACTGGTCGAACTGGAACCAGTCCCAGTTGGACTGGATATTCTAGTTCGACCGTTAGTTCGCCGGTTTGGATGGTTTTCCATGTACGAACGGAACCATGCGAACCAAACCGGAACCTGGACCGGTTCCCGGTCGAACTGGTCCGATCCTAACAACATTGGGTGGTACGTGGTGACAACTACGTTTGGGCAGTGTGGGTTCAATGCTTGATGAGTGTAAGCCATGTGTTTGTAATTTTTGTAATTTTCTCCCTCAAATGTGAGGGTTTTACAATGCCCTTCCATAGTATGAAGGTTGTGAAGGTGGTTTACTATATTATCTAGTTACCACAGTGTATAGTTACCAGTCAAAAAATTTTATCAAAAAAAGGTAAGACAATGATTAGGAAACAAGAAAATTCATAAATATAAAATAAATAAAATATATAAAATTAATAATAGAAAAAAGTATATAGTTAATCATTTAGGGGGTGTTTGGCAATGAATAAAATTTTTCATTTAAAACTTTTTAGTTTAAAAATTTTCACTGCCTATAACTACCATATTTTTTGATGATTTCTTAACATATTTTTATACAAATTATCTTATTTTTCAATTATTTCTGCGTAACTATTTATACAACTAATTTATCTATTTTAATTTTATTCTCTCTACTTATTAGCTTACCTCTATTATATCATATAATTTTCTATCAACTTAATAACTTTTACATAAAAAAAATTTTATCCAAAAATTTCATTACTTCCCGATCACACTTTAAAATTTTTTCATTATAACGAAAGGCTTGAAAAAGGAGTGAGATTTTTCACTGGTCATCGGTGAAACTCATCATTTTCTTTCTTGTTTTCCTTTACTTTGGGCGTGCTAAATCTCAGTAGAAAAAGTTTAAGGTGCGTCTTAAAAAAGCTATGAATCATGACTTTTTAAGAATTCATTAAAGAGGGTTGATCTCACGCGGCCCGCGGACCTCCCTGCGTCAAGCCATGGAATCTTTTTTTTTAAATTTTTTTATAAACACTTAGAGTTACATGTATTTAACCTACTTATCAAAAAAATGTATATAATTTATAAATCAAGTTTTACTATTTTTGAATGTTTTTAAGTATTTCTTTATTTTTAAACATAGTAATATTTTTCGTAATTTATGAGTCAAAAGATAACAAAAATCGCCACTATGTTTAAAAATAAAAAATACATAAAAGCATTCAAAAATAATAAAACTTAGTTTATATGTTAAATACATATTACTCTACATGTTTATAAAAAAATTAAAAATATATATATTTTTGAGAGATCCCATGCACCGGGACACATAGGATCACACCCCTATTCATTAAAATACAAATACATGTTGTTTAAGGTAAATAAGCACAATATTTTTCTGCATTAGGTGACCAAACGGACTCTAGCTTTCTCCATTTTTCTCTTGAGTTTTATTACTCCCTTGAGGTAGAATTCTTCGAATGCGCTTATTTACTCCTAAAACATTTCAAACTATAATTTTAATCTAAACTTTTATTCTCCATAGCTACTTTATTTTTAAAATTATTTCTTTATATCTTCATATGCAACTATCTTACTTTTAAATTATTTTTATATAATTATCTATATAACTAACTTATTTATTTTAACTATATTTGCTTTAATTGTAATTATTACCTTTATTATATCGTATCATTTTCTCTCATTTAAAAAACTTTTATACAACAAATATTTTATATAAAAGTTTTATGACTTACTACGTGCACACTTTATAATTGTTTTTGAACAGAAGATCCCTGCTTAGTGGGCGAACTAAATCTGGGAGAACAACAGTAGCTTTGAACCTATCAAGCTATAGTCGTTTCGCCTGTCTGCCCTTAGGTCATAATCCTTTGTATGTGCGTCCAATAAGCTTTAGAACTTTCGCTACGCAACTTATCACTTGTCATGCTCTTCATTGTTTCTTATATTGTTTTTCCTATTGTATCTCAAATCTCAATATGAAGATCATCGCATTCAAGAATTTTCTCTTAGTAGATGTAAAATCGGAATGTCTTACAAATACTTGCTTAGGATTTCATTCGAACTCTGATTATATGGTCCCGCGAGCACACAATGTTCCGGGCGCATATGCCTATTAAAAATTTTTTTTTTGAAACTTTTTTACAATATTGTTAATTTATGTGTATTTAAGATGTGTATAAATTTTTACCATTTTTGGAGTATTTTATATATTTATTTTTTGATTTTTGAAAATCAGTGGTATTTTAGTAATTGATTTTCAAAAATTAAAAAATAAATATATAAAATACTCCAAAAATGGCAAAAATTAATACATAGGTTAAATATACCCAGATTAACAATCTTCTAACAAAATTTTTAAAAAAAATTAAAAAAATAGGTCTGCATGCCCGAGAGCATTGAGCCTCAATCCTCCTGGGAGTATAGAATCACTGTCGTGTTTATTCAGACATCATCGATAGTAAATGCAATTCTGTCCACTTGTCTTTATTTGAAGTCAGATAAATTGAAAATATAATTTAAACTCGGGACTCCATATCAAACTTAGCATGAGAACAAAAATGTCTTATCTCACCCTATAACTCCTGAGCTTTAGAAAATCCATTGTTTTTATAATCAACAACCATGGGATGGAGGAAACCCATACCTCATTATTCCTTGAATATTGATTTTCAAGATCGTTGTAAACATATCTTGTGAAATGAAATGTGCCTGTCTACCCACTATATTGGAAAATTAAGGAGCTCGAAGGACTATGTCTCGAACTTCCTTGCTCTGCCCGATTAGGATTATAAGATTTGAAACCAACCTAATTACGATAACCTAAATGTCACTAATCTCTGAAAGGGTACAGAAGAACTTTCTAAAAATTTCTCTTTTGTGTTATGATGTGTGTTTCTCTCATAGACCTGACACTTATTTCTAACTGAACTTGGTTTACACTACAGATATGCTTCTATACACTATGTATCCAAGTGAGGCTGCTTTTACTAGTGCAATTAAGAGTAGAAAACTCATTATGGGGTATATGAACTCTGGTCCTAATATAGTTTCAACATACTATTTTGGATAGTTGCCGTGTTGGCAACTCTTTCTTTTTAGTTCATTTTAATTTCTTTTTGTTTTTTAGAAAAAAAAAATTAGCGCATGATTTCATTTCTGTTGGCATCGATTTACTCAACTTTTTATTCTCTTTACAATGCAAATCTAAAACGTTATGTTCACATGGGGCCAACCTTACACATGAAACACTCTTTTTCAATCCTTTGTCTACTGCTTTGATGCTGGCACTCATCTGATGTATAATTCTCATGGTAGGCCTTAAGGCTAGAAGGCCATAAATCATAATATAGGGAGATAATTCCTTTTTATACCTATAAAAATTGTATACAATTCCTAATATACCCACAATATTTCATAAATTCCTTTTATACTCATAATATTTCACTCTAAATTCCTCTCATACCTAAACCGTTAAAACCACCGTTATCTATCCCATTGAAAAAACGATTTTGACATTTTAAATTTTTTTCTAATTAAAATAAATCAACCTTAATATAACTTTCAAACTATTTAATATCTTGTATTCATGATTTACTACCATCAATTGAGTCATGTTAAAGATAAATTAAATCAATTAAAAATTTTTTAATGAGCAAAATCGTCTTTTCAATGGGGTAGATGATGGTAGTTTTAATGGCGTGGGTATGAGAGGAATTTAGAGTAAAATGTTATGGGTATAAAAGAAATTTATGAAATATTGTGAGTATATTAGGAAATATGTGCAATTATTATGGATATAGGAGGAATTATTCCTAATATAGGAAATTGTAATTTCCCGAAGGTCAAAGTAATGACCAGTTGAGAAAAACATTCATTGTTGTTTTCCAACAGATTTTTAGATCCACCAAAACATGCTTAATATATGTGCTACACTAATATAAGAAACACATCAGAACTGATGGTCGCCCTTTCAATAATCTTGGAAAACAATACCCGGGACATTGTTTGTACTCGAATAGTAGAAGCATAATGCAAAAAAGACTTTTTCCCTGTATATAATGAAATCAGCATTCCTTGGGCAGGTCTTCTGTCTTATACATAGTTTAAATTGACTTATGGAAAAAACCCATTTTGTCTAATGTTTTCTGCTGGATATATGCAATAACAATAGTTTAGATGAACTGAATAAAAATTTACATTGCTCCAAAGAAAGACATTTTTCTCCATATTATTGACAGAAAGAATGAAGTAATTACAACAAGAATACTTCACCTATAATTACAGTATTTTGCCCACCTTTTGTTCTCCTGCATCCAATCCAGTCCTGTGTTTGGCAATTCAAAGAGCCCATACCATTCAGCTACATATCTGCAAAAAGGATCCCCTCCCCGGCCTTGGGATGCATTATTCTGAAGCCGCCCCATTTACATTGACCATGGGCAAGTTTATATGGGTACCCTGTGAATGAATGTACCAAGAAAGAAACTAACTACTTCCTGCCTTTACAAGCTCTGGATAAGGATCTGTCCAGCACTTGTCCTCCTTCACAGCTTCTTCCCATCTTTTCTTGAATATCTGAAGCTCAATGTATGATTGCTTTCTTACCTGCACAAAAAATATTCCTCCTGAATTATATCATACTCATCATCAAAATTATTTTCTTGTATTAGCGTGAATCTTTTATGGCAAAACACACGATGTTTTTTCCATGAGTCTAAACCATTGAAGGCGTGGATAAAAAGCAATTTATATCTTGGTCATGTTCTATGGTGGATCTCATTCAGCTCCTCATAGAAGCTAAATGCATTGAGAGATAAATGCCATAATGGTTTAGTTCCTAATTTAGTCACCCTGCCAGACATTTAATAACAAATTTACAACGATCGTCCATGTTAGGTGCATACTGCAAATCTAGCTTCTTCAGCTGCCTGCAAGTTCGTATAAAAAAAGAATTAGTTCTTCTCATAGACAGAAGATAAATCAAAGTTAGTAACATAAACTAATCTGCAATGGGTATGACAATAAGTTTAATTAGGACATATGATATGGTTTTGCAAAAGGATCACTGGATAAAGAAGGTTCAAAGGAATTGATGTAGTGCTTGGTTCATGATCCTAGATTGGAAAGTTATGTGGAATAACCCTGAATTTGAGGCTGTAAATGATTTGGATACCTTGTTTTTTTCTGAGACCCCAAGCGTTGCGATGCCATGATGAACTATGTATTCACTGTCCACGACTCCAACTTTCATGCTCCTATCTCCCTGGTATGAACATCCAAGGCATCAGGATCGCAACAGTAGATTTTATGGAAGTAAAAATAAAAGGTTTAGGGACTCATAGATACCTGTGCACAGTAACCGAGCTTCATGTCAAGGCCCCACGCATGGATTAGATCATTCTGTTGCATAAATAAGAAGCAAATGTAGTTAAGATTCATAGATTAAGGGGGTGTTTGTTTACTCAAAAAACTTTTCAATATAAAATTTTTCACTGTTCATGAATATCCTATTTTTAATTATTTTTTCATATTTTTCTATACAAATGTCCTACTTTTCAATCATTTTTATACAATTACCAATACAACTAATATATCTATTTTAAATTTATTCTCTTTTATGTCTCATCATTACCTCTATCATATCACGTTATTTTCTTTTATTTCAAAAATTTTTACAATAAAAAAACTTTTCATCTAAAAGTTTTATTATTTCTCAAATACACCCTAAAAGGACATTTGGTAATTGATATTTTTGTGAAATTATTGGACAAGGTGGGAAGTGAAAGACGAAATATTTTGAAAATTGTATGATTGATATGAAATGATATGGGTAAAGTTGAAATAATTAGAGTTGTTAGAAGGAAAAATTATTGAATGTAAGGACAAAAGTGAAAAAATATAACTATTGATGGAGTAATTATTGGCCTCAAAAAATGTGCTCTCATACCAAGTCATCCGGCTCATGGATGGACATTAACAAATGTCCCCAGAAACACAATGGAAAACTTGAAGACATACTTTGACACAATATTGCTTAACTTGAAAAGAAGGACATTTGGAATTTGGCTCACTTTTAACCATTCAGTTGCAATTCCCTCTTAGCCATATTTTGTTGAAATAGCTCTTTTTGTTGCTCATGAAATCAAGTTAATTAATTTTACATAACTATGGTTTTTTAATCAAGCTGCTAAGTAGAAACGAATGGATTTGCATTTTGATGACAGGTCTTCTTCCTTTTTATCCACTAGTTGGCAATTCCATTCAGCTGTGTGCAACTAAACACAGCTATTGAACAAACAACACGATAAATGCCAGACGAGCGGTGCTCGTCTGGTCATCGGCTGCGGAACGGGATTTCCGTTCCCAGCCGATGCGTGATTCGAATCCCAGATGGGATTCTGAACCCAAATATAAGTAGGGGCATGTGGTCCCCTTTATACTTTGATGGGAGCTAGTGGTCTCCCCACTTGATGTGTGGAAGCTTGTTGTCGTCTTCCATTGTAAGTTTGTTAGAATTGTCTCAGGGTTTGAATGTAATATGATTTGAGATATGATGTAAAATATCCTCCAATAAAAAAAAACAACACGATAAATAAAAATGATATATATATATATATATATATTTTTTACAGTTTCTCATAAATCGCCCAATTTACTGATGCCCAAAAAAGATTTTTATTTTTTTATTTTTTATAAATGTGTGGACTCACTTGGAGTGTACTCTTTGTAAAATTTGACAATTTTTTAAAAATTTTGGTATTTTTTGAATCTTTGAAAATTACAAAATGGGCATAGATTACTAAATTCCATACGGAGTGTGTTCTAGACCCATACATCTATAAAAGAAATTTTACAATATGCAAAAATATTTTTTTCAGCTGCCCATAAGTCACCCAATTTATGGGTCGCTGCTTGGAATGCCTAGCAAATAAATAATATATATATATTATTTATATATATATATATATACACACGCATGTCATGGGAAAAAAATACATGATGTTCCACACCTGGATCATATACCATGCACAACGCCAAGCAGCCTTTGAAAATACTGGAGCCATCATTTCTACCCATCTGCACCAAAGTATTTCTTTAGTTTATGCACGAAGAAAGAAGAGTTCATTCCTCCCAAAAAAAAAAAAAAAAATTCAGATTTAGTGTACCGGGTGCAAAACCCTTAAAAATTTTTTTTTTTCATACAACTGTTAATCTAAATGTATTTAACATTTGCATCGAGTTTTACCATTTTTTATGTTTAATAGATATTTTTATTTTTTAAAACCAATGACATTTTCGTAATTTGATTAACAGTTATATAAAAAAATTTCAAAAAAATTAAAAAATAGATTAACACACCACGCACAAAAAAAGAACTACCATGAGCATTCTACTTTCCTGCAGAGGGCTCTTAGGCCTTCATTCAAAAAAGCTATAGATTTAAAGGATGTAATATAAAAGAAAACTTGACGGTGATAATAATAATAATGGTAAAATGGTAAATTTCACACATACCTATGAATTTTTTTTGGTAATTTTACTTATACCCACGAACTTTTAAAAATATATTTTATACTTCTGAATTTTCATTATAATTCCACATATACTTATATCGTTAGGAATCCGTTGAACGAGTTATTAACCCCTATAAAATGATGAATATATCCAAGTTTTAATATAATTTGAAGCTTCTTTGCTTAAGATTAAAGTTTAATATTTAAATAATATATTATTTTGTAGTTATTAAAGATTCATATTTAAATAATATATTATTTTGTAATTATTAAAGATTCATATTTAAATAATATATTATTTTACAGTTATAGAATTACTAAAAATTCATTATAATATAAATTTTTAGCTATAAAATCATAATTAGAGATAGGCATATTCATCGCTTCGTAAAAGATTAACGACTCATTAGCAAATCCCTAATGACATGGGTATATGTGGAATTAGAATGAAAATTCGAGAGTATAAAAGATATTTTTGAAAGTTCGTAAATATAAGTGGAAATATTGGTAAACTTCATAGGTACATGAGAAATTCTCTATAATAATAATATAATAATAAGGGTAAATTCTATGTATACCTAAGAATTTTACCTTAATTCTACTTATACTCACGAATTTTTTAAAATATCAAAATACACATAGTTTGCCCAAAATTCTACTTATACTTATATAATTAGAAATTCGTTAAAAGAGTTGTTAATTTTCTATAAAAGCACGAAAATATCCATTCACAATTATGATTTTTTTAGCTAAACATTCACACTTAAATGAATTTTCTCCACTTTCAAAGCTATACAATCATATATTATTTAAATGTAAATTTTTAGCTTTAAGAAAACCAACCACAAGATATATTAAGGTTTGGATATATTCGTCATTTTATGAGGGTACTAATGATCTATTTAACTGGTCTCTGATGGCGTAATATAAGTAAAATTTTAGGTGAAAAATGTGGGTATGTTTAGAATTTTTGAAAATTCATTGATATAAGTGAAATTATGAATAAAATTTGTAGGTATACATGGAATTTTCCAAACTTCCCTATGAACAATAGCTTTTGGAGAATAAGTTAATTTTGATTTTCAGAAGATAGATATTTAAGCACAAAGAAAACTTACTGTTTCCGAGCAAAACTACTAAAATTGTCTATGGATTAAAGAATGGGAGAGGAGCAAGCTGTACCCTGTGCATGGGGGAGCTGTACTATTCGCATAGCACCTCCGGCCTCCTCGGAACTTGTAAAATCTCCTGTAAATTAGATAAGAAATGTTTGAATATTAGCTTATGAGAAACTCATGTTAGGATTATGATTCGGTGCTTCTTGCGCAAGCTTTATTTTATTTTTATTTTTCTTTGATATTTTTCACAAATAAATAAGCTCAAACAAAATGTTTTTATATAAAATTTAATAAATTTTTGCATTTCAAAAACGCAGAAAATAAGCATTTCACTTGTGCCAGAATTCTATAAAACTGAAATAAAAAATCGCAAAATATAAACATAGAAAAGATTTTATTTAGGCGCACATATATATAAAAAAATAAAAACAATAGAAGCAAATACTTAAAGCTAGTTGAATCATGTTGGTTGAATTTGAATCATGATTCTTGATCCCAAGGTCTCATATTTTTCTGGTGTTTTTTACAAATATATTCACCAATCCTAAATATACTTACTTCATTTGCATTTAATCTAAAAAATATTCATTCCGTTAAAAATAGTTAGTTAAATTTTTATAAAGAGTCAAAATACCATTGTTATAATATAACAAATGATAAAATGGAATAGAAAGAAAATGAAATCATGGCTCTTCAAATTTAGAACTCATGTGTAATTAAGGCATTAATGAGTTTGATAGTTAATTTTTTCAATCTAATCTTAAAATTTAAGAGTATATTAGTACTTTCACATATTACCTGACGTCATTAACTCTTCGAATGGACTTTTTGGAATTAAAAGCAAATAGAATGGATATATTTGATATTAAAGTGGAACATAATAATAGATGTATTTGGAATAAGCCCTTTTTAATTAAATTCAAGGGCCTGACATTGAATAGTTACTTTATGAAAAGAAACCCAAGGAACTCAGGGACCAACTTGTGGCTGTAGTTTAGTGGTGAGAATTCCACGTTGTGGCCGTGGAGACCTGGGCTCGAATCCCAGCAGCCACAGTTCATCTTTGAACCATTTTGGAAATTTATTTTAATAATATTCAATGCAAAGTAGTTAATCAAAGTATCAATTTTTTGGTTTTCCGATGGAAACTTTTTGAAAATTTTATTTTAATAATATATATATATTTTTGTGAAAAATATGATGTATTTCAATCACAAGCACCCAACAAGTCACCATAAAAATATTGACAAGAAAACGTGGTGGGAGCAATGAGAATTAAATGGATGTATTTTAATAATATTTGATAAAATATTTCAATACAAAATAAAGTATGATGTATTTTAATAAATTTTGATGCAAAAAGAATTAAACCAGTAAAAAAAAATAGTAGGAGCAACGAGAAGAAAAATGGAAGCAACGAAAAATAACCTGTGCACTCTTGTTCTCCTCGAACGAGCAGTGATTTGATGATGAACCTGTGATTTTGCAGTGTCTAATGCTGGCTGTGATATCTCCAGGCCTTCCGCTTTAACGATTTTTAAATAACTGCAGGATGTTCAAAAAATAAAATAATTGCAAAAAATTTGGAACATGCCCTAATCCATTTCATTGATGTCAAAAATCCAAATAAAATTTCAAATAAATTCGAATTGCTGCGAAAGTTTAGGAGACAAATCTAGGTGGGTCCGTTGTAAAATGGGCCCACACACATTAAATATGTTATGATACTTTATATGATTATCTATCCATATAAAAATCATATATTAGATGATTTAAATGTTGAAAATACCGCTTTAAAATTGATAGTTGCATTAAATAATTTCATTACAATATTTTTGTACCAATTTAAGATGAGACGTGTACACATGTTAGATTTGGATGAAAATTAGTACACTAATAAAGCAAATAATACTAAAGATAATTGACGAGATAAATTTTCCATTCATAATCATGTGGGGCCCACAATACATGGACTGCATGGTGCAGTCGCACACACTGTAACAATTTATATATATATTAGGGATTTATTCATGTGCATTCAAATTGCACGCGAATTATCCTGCAGACGCCCCGTTCGCCCGTTCATTTTAGCGGGCGAAATCTGTGCCGATTGTTCGATTGTGCGTGTAGAGAGAAACGGCGAGCTGAACGGAGATGCACATACACGCGCGCAAAAATTAGGAGGATACATTTTCTCACTTGGTGGACTGAAAATCCACAAAAACCCACCCAAAATATTTCCTCTTTCATCTTGCTAAAAGCAGCACGATATTTGGGAGCCTGCTCATCCCTCCCATTTCGAAAACGAAGACGCTGTTGCTGCTGCTCCCAAACCTCCTTCTCTGTCGATTTTGAAGTTCTGCGTCGATGGAAGGTACAATATTTATTTTCACTTGCGTCGTCTTCTCTGAAAATCCACATGCGGATTTAGATAAGATTATAACTACACAGTTATAATCCGCATGCGGATTTTCGGAGAAGACGACGAAAGCGAAAATAAACAGCGTACCTTCCATCAATGCAGAACTTCGAAATCGATCACAGAACTTTGAAATCGAAGGAGAACTTCAATCTTGATGGAGATCTTCAAAATCCCGACGGAAAAGGAGAAATTGACGGAGAAAGAGATTTGGGAGCAGCGGCGGTGGCAGCAGCAGTGGCGTCTCCATTTTCGAAATGGGAGGAATGAGCAGGCTCCCAAATGTTGTGCTGCTTTCGACAAGATGAAAGAGAGAATATTTTGGGTGGGTTTTTGTGGATTTTCAGTCTACCAAGCGGGAAAATGCATCCTCCGAATTTTTGCGCGCATCTACGTGCGTCTCTATTCGGCTCACCATCTCTCTCTACACGCACAATTGAATAAGCGGCGCAAATCAAATGGGGCGTCTGCAGGGTAATTCGCTTGCAGTCTGAATGCACGTGAATAAATTCCATATATATATATATGTTCCATAGCATGGAAATAAAGTTGGTATATATATATATATAGGGAACCGATCCTGTGCAGTCCGCTATAAAATGGACCCCACACATATTAGATTGTAATGAAACTTTATACAC
>JAXCLR010000001.1:3456164-3474922 GCA_035584095.1 Annona squamosa
GTTATAACTTGTGCCCATATTTGACATTAACCAATTCTAAATTTCAAATTCTTGATGCCTCGTACTAATTACTAAGGAGAGCTTCTGTGAAGCCATCCCCATTGCTCTTCGCCATGGATAGACACAATCTATCTCAACTATGATACAACGGTTTCCTTAGTACATTGCCAAATACATCCACCTCTGGATCATTGTTGTCTTTTTATGAGAATTTTGTGAAACCAACCCCATTGCTCTTCACCATAGTTAGATACAATCCATCGAAACTATGATACATTGGTTTCCTTACCACATTGCCAAATATATCCACCTTTGAATCACTGTTGTCATTGTTGATGAGAATTTTTTAGAGTTTCACAATCTCACACTTTCTACATTTCTAATTAAGGGTGTGTTTGGGAAGAGGAAAAAATGAAAAATTCACATAACCTTCCACCACTGTCTACACCGTTTTCTATATGATGTGATATATTTATTACCTTACCTTCCAATTATTTTTTCACATTTTTCCACACAACAACTCTATCTATTTTAACTTTATTCCCTTTACTTGTAAACATTGCCCCTACAACTCTTTCACCTTTCCCCCTACTTTTGTCCCTAAATCCCCACCCCCTCAACACTCTTTTGCACTTTTTCCCCACTTTCAAACACATCCTAAAAAAGAAAATCAGATAAACTTCTCAACCAAATAAAAAAGGCCCTGGCTATCAATTCCCTGGAGAACAGAGCTATACCCCTTGCCTTGTGGTTGAGAGAATCTTCTTTTCTCTTGCACTTATTCAGAAATCCTCAAGGAAAGTTTCCAAACTGGTTGGCACAAGGCTCTCTTAAGCTTGGAATTCCTCCCTTCCACATTGGACAGAACTACCCTCTCTAAGACAAAGCACTCTCTCTCAAATGATCCAAAGACAACCCCAAACTGAGAGAGTAGTTAAATTTATAGATATTTTGGATGGAAAAATTAGTAAAATTGTGGGATCAAAGGGTTTATTGAGGTTAAGGCTAGCTAAGGTTCTTTTATTTTAGAGTTTTCATTGCTTCCCCTAGATCGCATTGAAGAAAATGCACCTCCACATTCAAGTGAAGCAGTTTTTATAAAGCTTGCATGCCAAAACCTAACACTGAACAGTTTAGAACTAAGATCTGGCTACCTTGATAGCCAAAAAAGACAGAACCTGATGCAAAAGAGCTTATTCAGCTTCTAATCACTCTATTTGCAATCGGAATCAAGAAAACGTGTACAAAACATGGTGCTAAACAGTTTCGCACCAGGGTTCTGGCCACTCTAGAGCTCAAGAAATCTGTATAAAGGCTTGCACTAAACAGTAACATATTAGGCTTTGGCTGCCTGATCTAAACATGGATTTAAACGGAAGTGAAAGCTATTTGGCATTGGGATGAATTGAAATTTTAAAAAAAAAAAAAAAAACAAAACAAAACAAAACAAAAAAATTGAACCGGTTATGGGAAGTGGAGCCTTGACACAGTGGTAAGAGCTGTTGTCGTATGAACCAACTTCTTGTTTCACAAGGTATAGTTGCATACTATAGTCGTATGAACAAATCTTGTTCACGAGCTATTTCGGTCATCGGTTCGAGTCATGGAAACCACTTGTTTCGCAAGGTATAGTTGCATACTATAGACCCAAAGTGGTTCGATTTTTTCTTGGACCTGTGCATAGCAGGAACTTAATGCGTTAGATTGCCCTTTTTTTACCCTAGTCAATATGGGATGCCTACAGGAAGTAAAATTTTTCCTAGAAAATATAGTTTGAGAGTGGAACTAATAACACCCATGCAACAGAGTCCCATGACATATACAATATCAAAAACAAAATGTGATCCCACTCAAGAATCAATATCCCATTGGAAACAATGTTGCAATGGGAATAACCTCCAGTAGAAATACAATAGCATGGAAGGAAAAAGTGAAAGATTAATACTAAGACGGAAGATCTAATTTATCTATTGCATAAGGAATTAAGAAGGAAAATGTCAAAGATTAACTTAATTTTGTGGAAGAACTAATTTATGTATTTCACAAGGAATTAATCGCTTCAATTTACAGAATATGTGGAAGATCTGATTTGTCCATCACAAAGAGAACTTGCAGTTTCAACTTATAAAATGGGGAGGATATCATTTTTCTATTTGATTTGAATGGACAGAAATAACCGGCACTTATAGAAGTTAACATAAATTCCCATTACAAGGCTTAGTAGTCTCAGAGTGAGAAGTAATATCTATTTCATGGTGAGAATAACCCAGAGATGAAGTAAATAATCTGACAATGGAAATAATTTTCTGCAAGGATGTCTCCAAGTGGAGAGTTGAGTCTTAGAGGTGTTAGTTTTGGGTTGTCTAAAACCTAAGCCAATCCAAACTTTGCTGTGTTGTTAAGACAGATTATAGGGTGAAATAAATAAAGCCAACTCTAATGTTATCTTATTCAGTAAAAGAAGGCCTTCCCAACCAATGATCCATCCATGTTAAGAATAACATCAAGTGGGTAAAAAGAAGTCCAACAAAAAAAATGCAAAGAATGGCAAAGAAAATTTTACTACTGCAATAACAAAAAGATCCTGACAATCAAAACATAAATGCATAAGATCATGACAAAGGTCTACATAAAGATCAAAAAATCATAAACAGAAGTGAGCTTATGCTTACCCATGAAAGTAGACCTTGCCAATTCGAGCCACAAATGAAGGCTTTCCTACTCCAGCCTTCTGGGATTTCATCTTATTTGTCCAATTTTGGAGACAAGTATGTAGATCTTGTAGGATCTTTTCTGCTATAGGTAGCCATAGGAACTCCATAGGTTTCACAAATTTTTCCCTGTCATCTAGGAACCAATACAAAAAATTACCATCTAACAACACCTGATTTCCTCACAGTAAGATAATCAGTCAATATGGATATAAGTTCCAAAAATTTTGGAATAGAAACCTCTTAGTGGAGAACGACACGCTAAAACCCATTGTTTTTCCTGCTTTTCACGCTCAAAAGTCTCAGAAGAAACAGACTCCAGTTTAACTGAACTAGGAAAATAACCACTGCTTGTCAAACCAGTTGCCCAAAGTCTATAAATACAATATTCTCTGCAAGCAGAATTTATACTTCTATCAGAAGCTTGCCATTTCCTCTTCCTGGACTTCAAATCTCTTTCATTATGATCAGGCAACAAATTCTTCATTTTCATTAAGCGTCTCCTGTGCAATGGGATGTGTGCAATATTAGAATAGCTCTGATGCCATAATGGAAGTTACATATTAATGTCAGAGATGAAATCACCCATGCAACATTAGAATATCTCTGATGCCAAAATAATAGTGATATGTCTGACAAAAATGAAAAATACCTATTGATGGATGATACTGAATATAAAAGCATTCGAAAGAATCCAAAAATAGATACAGACCAGACACAAAAAAATATATCACACAAAAATTTGTGAATCACCAAGCTTAAGAGGCTGTTCTTGCAATTTTGTTTCACATACACAAGAAGCCCCAAATTCACCTCTAGTTAATTTATGAAGAAGAAATATATTTACAAAGGGGAAAACAGAATGAAATCTCAAGAAGAAAGGACAGATTCAATGATCTCTCTACCAGATTCAATGATCTCTCTACCAAATTTATCACCTCATTCTAAAAATTCTTGGCAATTTTTCCACCTTTTCCACAGGCGCAAAATGCTCAAAAATCAAGAAAGAAAGCAACCTTTGAATAACAAAATATGAGAAGGGACACTGGCCTGAAACAGGACCTTCATTAAGGACAGAATATACACAAAGGGAGATAGACTCAGAGCAACCACTTAGGTGATGAACAAAGTTATAACAACAACCACATTCATGATTGCAACACTCATAAACCTAAATTGTCACAGCCCTTACTCGTTAGTCGGAGTCATCCTCCAAGCAGGATTGGGTTTGACATCCCTGTGGCTGTGGATTCAGCCTTTTTTTTATTTTCTTCTCTCCTTCATCATATCCCTTTTTAATACGTATAACAAAACAAACCTGCGTACAACTGCAGCACCACCTACTATGGAGACCATTGAAGCCAACCAATTCCATGCCAAACGAACAGACAGATCTCTAAAGCATCTAATCTTCAGACTCAGAATCAAAGACCGGAAATTATCAACACCCACGGTTTCATAACCTTCCCAGATTGTGCTTTTCTTTTCTCCATCTTGCTGTGACATTATTCACCATCCCAAATAATGTGTCATTGTTCAGTAGGGATTGGAAATTATCAATTCCATGGGATGATAGTTTTGTTCACACCCCTTCGTTGATACATTCTTCAAATTTTCACAAACACAATCAAAACAACAAAGAGACAAGTAAATAAATAACAAAAATTGAACTAGTCCTTTTGAAACCAACCAACTGATCAGCACCATTCGGACAACCGCTCCCACCATTTTTTAATGTGACTGAACGCGCTTCAACTTGAGAGAAAGAAAGGCCAATGCCGAACCCCGAAAGAGAGAACCATGAATCAAAAATAGATTTTTCTTCTCTTTAGCCTTTTGTGCATTGATCCCCCAATTCCATGAAAGTTTTGCCCATCAAACATTCGGACTGTGATATGAAACACAAAAAACAAGTCGAAACGGGATAGAGAGAGTAAGATGGCTTACAGAAGGATAAGAGGCAGAAGGCAATCGATCGATGGCTTAGGAGAGTGAGAAGAAGGCAATCTCCATAGTCGGATTACTGGTTAAAATAGGCAGCCTCCACCAAACCAGTCCTTCCCCCCTTCTTCCCCTCGGAATTGATGCCTGCCTGCGCTCTACCGACGTGGATTAGAACAGCGAGAACTACAAGTAGGGCCAGTTTCAACTTTCAATTGCATGATTCGTTTACTGAATCTGTATTTACATTCATCATGTGTTTTTCAATCCTCAAGCCCTTTTAGCAGGCTAAGCTGCATAAAAGCAACCCCTTTCAAATTATGCTAAGATAGTTTAATAGAATTTGTATTTTCACTCCTAATTCATCATTTAATATCTATTTTCCACATTTCTAACATAAGTGCTCACTTTAGGCTTATATTTAATAGTTTAGGCATCACATATTAATCTCAAATTTTGAAATTTCAAATCATTATCAAAATAACACCTTATTCTACCATTTTATCACATTTCCATTCATTTTTGCATTTTAGCAATTCACACTTAGGTTTTTCTCATTCTTGCCATAAATACCTTTTATGTGCACCCTCTTTATTACACATATATTATATGTAAATTAATTTCTTTCAAAACAGCAACTTGCCTTTTATTTTGGCATAATTAATTCACTTAATTAGCACATAATTTAGGGTATTTTTATAGGATTATAATCCCTTAATTGTAGGGTTCCAAAACAGCAACTTTTCATGCACATCTTAGCTACCCTTGGACGTCCATATCTTAGTTTCCAAAAATCAGATTTTGCCCTTTTCATTTCAACCTTTGGTGGACGTCCCATGTGTCCTAAATTTGGGATATTTTATCCTATAATTCATTCATGTATCAATTAGTTTAATTCATGTCTAATATCCATTTCAAAAGAGAGGAATTTCCATCATATAGTTATCCATAGGTTTTACCTTTTTAAGGTACTTAAATCATACTCAAATCAACATATATTAATGATGGAATCATTAATCATAATCCAAATATAAAACAAGCTTAAAATAACAACATTAATTGAGAATTAAGACAAATTTCAGCTAGGTATATGAGTTGTAATCAACCCTAACATCATGTATAGCTTCCTTGTACTCTTGAATTAAATTCCCTCATTCATTCATCATTTAGTACCCTAATTAAAGGCTTCATAACTCGTTACTTAGGATTTATTATTGATCAGATTTATGACCCATAAATGAAGCTATAAACTTAGAATTTAGCGAATCAAATTTGATTTAATACTTGAAGTTGTGAGACTTTGCTCCAACTTTCCTAACTTAGTTGTTTCCCCTTTCTTTTCCTCTTGTTCTCCTTTTTTCTTCTCTTTTTCCTTCCTTCCTTGCATGGGATGTCCCTTACTGTTGCCCTTAAATCTTTTTTTTCTCCTAAAAACCGTCCACTAGAGCACGTCCATGGCCCTTCTCTCTCTATTTATGTATAAGCTGCTTTTTTACTTTCTTTTTCCACCTCATTTCGAGAGTTATTTAATCCATGTTTATCCCTTAATGTGTTGTCACATTTTAATCCAAGTAAAATATATTTTTGATAGATTTTTTTTAAATAAAAAATCTGCCCAAATCATGCCCATCTTGTTGTCCATCATGTAACGTCCCCATGTGGCCTCAATTTTGGCATTTTACGCCATTAAAAATCTACCCAAATTAATGTCATTAACATCCCTAGTCATGTAGCCCAATCTAATGCAATTTTAGCATTTAAAAAATAAAGAAAAATCTGCCCAAAAGCAACCCCTTGCATGTCCACATATTAGCCACCTCTTTAGCCTCTTACGGCTACATGATCTAGCCTATATCCATGCCATAAAATGTCCGTTTATTGCAGCCCCTTTTCATCCAAATTTTGCATTTTAGAAAAATCACAAAATATGCTCAAAAATCACCCCTTTGGATGCCTCAATTTTTTTCTTAATTACCTCATTAAAGAGGTTGACTTTTCACTAAATGCAAGTTGCTTTTTAAGAGTAAAAGTCAATGTTTTGTGATTAAGCACTTTTCCATGATAATTAGTTTAATCAAACCTATCTATATGATTCACCGTATCGTATTAAACATTCATAACAAATTTTATTTCAAAATGACCTTTCTAGCATAAGTTTTGGTCATTTGAAATTAACTTTTGGATTTTGATGAAAATAAATAATTATTATCTTAATTTCATCATAATTTTCACAATCCAATCCATTCATAAGATTGAGCACATCATTATGTACTTTCCTGTCAAATTTCACCTCATTCCCCCATCTAAGCGTTAAGTTATGAATTTTCTAACATTTATCATCTAAAATTCATAATTATCATCATAATCTCCATTAATTAAATCATAAAATATGGGATAATTTTTCATAACATATTCACATTTCCTAATCCTCATTGGGTCTCTTTAATCACATTAACCCACATTGAGCTATGACGATTAATTTAATCACCTTTCTCAATTAATATCTATAAAATTAATAAATCAATTGAATCATAAATTAATTCACTCTTACATGCCAAATGTACATGTATGGGTCCTAATTGGTTTGGGTATCACACCTTATTCCAAGATCTTTATTAATTGGTAAATGTGAATCAGGATTGTTGCCCTGATTATACAGTAGGTTCTTAAATTGGATCTCGTCTAAAAATTTTTTTTGTTTCATTCCTTTTCTTTTCGTCACATCATATCTTTACATTCCACTTCATTCATTTTTCAAGCAATGATATACTTGTAATTTGTTATACATAGCATTTTCAAAATGCTACTTAGTTCCTTTTTCTTATACACATTTTCATCTTCTCACCTTCTGGCTGTTGTCATCAACTACGCATATCATTCATAAAATTTCATCTTATTTCCTTATATCGTTGGTTTCATCAACCTGGTCATGCTATAATCATGTAAAATACTTCAATCATCAAATATTCAACATACATACTCATATACTTACATTCAGTCATTTTTGCACATAGAATTTAGAACTTTCAGTAAGTTTACATACGTTAACATACCTTAAATATTTCAGTCATACTGTTTCATACGTCATAGCTAATCATTTTAGTACACACATGATTATCGTTTCATACCTTTCCTCAAATGCTCAGGTTCTTTACCCTCGAGCTTCCTAAGGTTTGGGAAAACAAAATATGAATGAGAACTCAATAAGTAGGCATTTATCTTCAGGTAAGCATTTTCTTGTAAACATTTTCATAAACATCTTTTCGCATAAACCTTTTATATGTCATATCTGGGCTTTTCAAAGGCGAGGTATATGTGTATAAATCCTTTTAGATAATTTCCTTTGTTCTTAAATGGACATATTTATGTCCCAAGATATTTTTCACATAAACCCATTTTGCCAATGGACATTTTTTATCCTAAAAACATTTTCCACATAAACTCTATTTGGCAATAGACATTTTTATGTCCTAAAATATTTTCCACATAAACCTTATTTAGCAATAGACATTTTTATATCCTAATACATTTTTTTCGGTAAATCATTTTTCATAATTCCATTTCAGGGCTCGTTTAAAAACAAGGCATATGCCTGTAATTCGTTTTCATGAATGCATTTACACAGAAATCTTTTCATCTCAGCCTCAATATTTACACTTTTTAGTAAAATATCTTTTTTTATGGTAAACCTTTTTGTATTAGCTCATATACCCCATTTAGAGTAATCTTTTTACATAAATAATTTCATATCCCAGTATCTTGGTTTTTCAAAAGCAAAACATATGCAAATGTATTTCTTCCCATCCAGTAGTAACATTTACCAAGTGATCATTCTACCTTTTAGAAAAAATTCATTATATAACAACACGCTAGTCAAACGGCCATTCCTTGAACTTGCTCTCATCTCAATGAGGGCACCACTGGCCTCCTGCCTTCCCTTAATGACTTGGTCATATGTAGAGTGGGTCCCGATTCATCTGCAACCATCTCTACAATTGACCTATCCTTTGTTCTGTTGCACCATATATCATCATATATGTCCATACGGTAGCATGATTTCATGAAATATTACAGATCGCAGTCCGTGTCTTTTTAGCAACTCGTAAAGTAGGTGCACCTGCTTTAACATATTTAAAATGTAGTTTTAGAATGACCACGTTTAAAACTAATAGAAATATTTAAATAAAATATTTTGGTAAGCATTTGTAACATTTGAGAAAACAATTCTTCTAAAAGTATTACTTATAATAAATCTTAAAATTATCATGATAAAGGAATTTGAAAATATTTCAATATTTATGAAAAGAAACTTGTCTCACTTACATTTTCTTTATTTCCATTTCGGAGCTTTTCGTAAGCAAAGGTTATGCATCATTTCCTTTAACCCCCTCGGTATCTCATGCTTGTCCACCCATCATCTTTATCCTTTCTTATGTAAGGAAGAGCTTGCATGTCCTTTGAATACTATTTTGGGAAACAAAAATCAAATTATCTTGTAGAGATAATTTATCGGGTTGGCCACCTTTAAACCCTTTTTGGAACATCAACATAACATTTTTAAAGAATTTTCAAAGTATTTTCATATTTAAAGAAAATCAAAACTTTCTTAATAAACCGTTTCAACTAAATGGTTCATTTTCAAATCATCGTTTATTTTAAGTGTCGTGTCAAGAAATATACAATTTCTTCTATAAATCAAACCACTTTTTCTTTTCTTTCATAAACGCACTTAGTTTTTACAAAATCCTGTAGAAGTAAACTCAAAACTTGTTTGCGATATTTCTTTGTGAAAAGGTCAAAACTTCCTTTTTCTTCATATAAACATTTGGAAATAGCATCTTAAAGAATGTGCTTACTTGTAAACAATTCTTAAAATCATCAATGTAAAGCATTTTCAATCATTGCAACACTTGACATAAAATAATTATTTTAAAAAGTGTTGTTTGCTTCCTATGAAGCAATTCTTGAGGCATTTCATTAAAGTCATAATTTTCAAGACTTAAACTTGCTCACTTGTAAAAAATTCTCAAAAACATCAATATAAACACATTCAATCATTTCAACGCTTTAGATGAAATCAATATTTTGAAAAATTTATTTCCTTACCTTTGATAGCTTCAATTCCCTTCTTCAATTTTTTTTTGCCTAGATAAATGAAAATAACATTTTATTTATATACATAAAATTTCAAATGCTTGTATCCCTTAGGGTTTTCCACCCACATGAATTTACATTAAACTATCTTAAACCACTTTTCTTTCAAGTTTGGTGTCAACTTTTCTAATTCACCCATTGGTGTAACTTATGGTTCACTTATGACTATTCCTTTCATTTTAACATCCTTATTTAGGGTAAGTTTTCAAGTTTTTTATAACTTTTAAGGTTAACTCATCATATGAAAGTTTAACACATCATATTTATCATTTAGCACACATTCTTTATATTTTTCAAATTGGTGCTCATTCAAGGCACCTATTTATGAGTGAGGGCTACTAATTTCAATCCTCCATTTTGAGGTTTCATAATTTTTTTCAAAACAACCGTATGTTTTTCCATTTTTCCATATTTTCCTTCTCATTTTTGCACTTAAGCTAATTACACATATTCATTCCCCCTTCCTTGCTATTCATACCCTTCACGTGCACCTTCTAATCAAACATATATTATTTGTTAAGCAACTTATCATGAAATATAATTTTTCTTTCAATGATTGCTTAACTTAGTCACTTATTTGCACATTAATTAGGGTGTAATCATGAAATCAAAATCCCTCATTTAAAATACTCAAAACAGCAACTTTTCTCCCTCTTTTAACAACTTGGACGTCTCCATCATATGTGTCGTATAAAATAGATTTTTATTTTTTATTTTTAGCCCTTTGGACATCCTAACTTGCACCGTATTTAGAGTATTTTACCCTTTTAAGGTTCCACATATCATGTGTTTAAGTCATGCGTCATGTCTACCATTTTCGAATGGAAATTTTTACCTAGTCGTTAAATGAAAGTTTCACCCTTCTAAGGTCCATCAAACATGCTTAGTTTAACACATATTAAACATGAAAATTATTTACATTATCCATATATGACATATGCTCAAAACAACAACGTTAAATAGGAATTAACAAAAATTCTAGCTTGGTGCACTTGTTGTAAATGACACTAACTTCACATATAACTTTTTCTTGATGCTTGAATGGAATCTCTCATCTCATTTAATATTTGATAACCCTATTAAGGGCTTCATAAATCATTAATAAGTGTTCATAAATGCATCAATTTATGAATCATTCTTTGAGCTAGAAGGTTGAGCATTTATTAAAATCAAAATTGGTTTAACACCTACTTGAAGTTGTTAAGTTTGCTTCCTCTTTGCTCGACTCGGTTGCTCCTCTTCTTCCTTTCTTTTCTTTTTATTTTTCTCCTCTTTTTCTTCTCCTTTTTCGTTCTTGCTTCGCTATCCACCCTGCTGGACTTTTCCTCTTCTTTTTTTCCAACTTGCTATCCAAGGAAAATGTGCAAAGCTGCCCCTTCTCTCCTTTTATATTTCTAGATTTCTACTCTTTAAATTCCACCTCATTTTGAGCTTAAATAAATCCATATTTATCCCCACTTGAGTTGTCATGTATATCCCTTGAAAGTCCTATTTTTATATAATTTTTTAATGCAAAAAATCTACCCATTTTGCTCATGGTCACGTCTATATGGTACTGCCCCATTTTTGGCATTTTTTGAGCTTCAAAGGATGCCCAGTTGCTGCCCATTTTTCAGCCCTTGCACATCCTTATATGCAGCCCCTTTTTTCATGCATTTTTCATTTTAAAAATTACAAAATTGCCTCCTGATCATGTTGAGAGGAGGTTGCCAAAGTCAAGTTTGGCACCTTTCATTTTCCTCAATCCTCAACAAATCCTTGGTTAACACATGTCTCATTTGCTTTTTAAAAGTCAAATTTCATTTATTTGTTGACCTTAATCTTGCTGAACTAATCCTACATTGACATGTGTCAATTATCACTTTTATTTCATTAATGGCATGTCACTTTTCATAAACAAAAGTAAATGTTTTAACCCTAAGTGATTAAGTATTTTTTCATGATATTTAGCTTAATCAATTCCATCTATAGGATAGACTACTTTATTTTAGTCGCTCATAAAAAATTTCATCATAAAACGACCTTTCTAATGCAAGATATGAGCATTTGAAAATATCATATGGATTTTGATAAAATTAAATCATTATCACTATAATTAAATAATGATTATCATAATTCATACCATTCATGAGGTAGAGCACGTGAACATATGCTTACCTTTTAAATTCACGTCAATCCGCCTTACATACTTCAAGTTATGAATTTTTCAAGCAATATCCCATGTATCCAATCATTATCATCAGTGGAATAATTAACATGCCACATCATCATTTTCATACATTATTTTGTCTTTTTGTGTATATTAACCCACATTGAGCAAAGGTGATTAACTTAACTACCTCACTTGGTCATTTGTCATAATTCCATTTATCTAATTTAAAGCACACATTAATATTTTTTAAATACCTAAATTACGTTTATTGCTCTCAAATGTTCTATGTATCATCCACTTAATCTTAGCTCCTTAAAAGTAAATGTCATTAGAGATGTTCCAATTTTCATCATGTGCCTATTTAGGTCATTATTAAATCTGAATATACATATGTTATATCATAAAACTCATATTCATTCATAGCATGATAAATCATACTTTAGCATTGGTTCATGAAATTTTTTTCATCTATAGCCACGTATCATGGAATATTTTTCATACAAGCATCAGTATAGTCACATAAGTTTATCATACAACCATTCATTCACAAATTCATATGCAGGTATTTATAAAGATTCATCGTTCTTCCAAGCTCAACCTGTGCTCCTTGTCTCGTTCTTCTTTTTACCTGTCCTTGGGTTTGGAAAACAAAATGTGAGTCGAAACTCAATAAGCAAACTATAAGGTTTTCAGGTAATTCATTTTTAAAAGGCAATATTTTCATTTAAAACATCTTAGAAAGTAAACATTATACCCACTCGAGGGTATACTATGAAATCATAATTTGTATACTCGTCATGAGTATATCATAAATATTGCAATGTATTATTTTGAAACATAACATCATAGGATGAAAGCTAGCTAAGCAACCATCCGTCTCCAACTTCTCTCCAATCCAGAGAGACGCCACTGGCTCTAGGCCTATCTTAACGACTTGGTCGCACTAAAATGGAACAATCAGTCAACTTACACCTTTGAGGTGGACCTCATGCTTTGTGCACATGACCTTTCATAAACATCATTTCTCATATACTAGCATGATTTTTCATTCATAAATTTATATACCATCAATTGTCATAAATATTTGAGAAAGCATTGTGTAAAATATTTATCATAATGAAAATAACATTTCAATACATATTGAGATAAAATAATGATCATCCTTAAATATCTTAGAAATAACTCAGTCAATCATTTGCTAAATAGTTTAAAATATTTAGAACATCATTAACAAGCATTTTATCATATTTTGATAAAACAAGAAGCATTTAGAAAGTCGTTTGCATACCTATTCCGCCTTAGCTTTCCAAGTATACTTTCTTTTTGTCTTTGCCTATATACATAAGAATAGCATTGCATTCATAAAACTTTCATTTGATTGCATACACTTAGTTTTTCAACCCATAATTCATTATATACACAACCCACTTAAATTCCAAGTTGGGTACACATACATAGCACATACTTGTATATCATACCATCCATTTTATATCATGTTCTAAGCCCATATGCAGGTTAAACATATAATAATCATTCATTTATCATCATATGAGGGTTCATATCTCTCATTTATCAATTTTCACATATTTTCAAATTTCATAAGTCGGTGCTCATTTTAAGCACATATTCAACATCTTAAGCTTCATATATTAACCTTAAAATTTGATATTATCATTAACCATCAAAACAATAATATAAACATGCATTTTATCATAATTTTATATATTTTTTCATTTTAGCAAATCACATAAGTCATTTATCACTTATCCATACATATCTTTCCATATACACCCATCGTACGACACAAAACTTATGTGTTTCTTAAAATTTTTCAAAACAGAAACTTGTATCCTAATTCATCATGATTAAACCCCTTAATTAATATATAATTTAGGGTTTATTTTTGAAATTTTAATCCATTCATCATTGGGTTTCAAAATAGCAACATTACGACCCGTTTTTCTTTCTTTCAACGCCTCTTTTGATACTTAAATCAAAATATATCTTTAATCCCTTAATTCCACCAATTAATCTTGATTTTGTTAACCCAATTTTAGGGTATTATTACATATTTAAAATTCATAATTTATTTACTTACAAAACAGCAACATCTCATAAGGGTAGGGTACCCCTTTTTACCCCATTTAGACGTCCCTATGCATGTACCTAAAATCAAATTTAGGGAAAGTCTCTCTAACCTCTTTTGGATGTCCAACTTAGGGTACTTTACCCTATAAATTATCCATAAATCATTTAAGCTAATTCATGCATAATACATCTCATAAAAACATGAAAATCGGTTTCTATAAATAACCCTAAGCTCTATCCATTCTAAGGTCCATATCTTATGTCCAAATCAATATATATAATTTATTAAATCATGAATCATAATCTAATAATGATAATACTTTAAAACAGCAACTTATCGTGTGGGTTTAAGAAAATTTTAGCTAGATTATCAACCCATTATCAACCCTAGCATCCAATTTAACCTTTTTAAACTCTTGAATTCATTTATATCATTGAAACATCATTCAATACCCTAATTAAAGGCATAATAAATCATCCTTTAAGGGTCATTATGAATCATATTCATGACTCATAATTTTAGGGAAGAAACTTAAGTTATTCACAACCCAGAGTCGGCAAAAGAGTTAACAAATTGCAAGAGAAAGGATTTGAATATCTAAGTTTGCGAACATGCATTTATTAAGGTCATGTCATTCAAAGGAGTTACTAGGTTTGTAAAAATGAGTAAGTTAAATCCTAGATACATTGAACCATTTGAAGTACTTGAGAGAATTAAACAGTTGGTATATAGGATACCCCTATCTCTGGCTTTAGCCTCAGTGCATAACGTGTTCCAAATTTCCATGCTTAGGAAATATATCCCAGACTCATGCATGTACTAATAGCAGAAAACCTACTAATTCAAAATCACTTGAATTATTAGGAAAGACCAATCAAAATTTTGGATCATAAGGTGCAAAAGCTTCAAAATCAAGAAATTAAGTATGTTAAGGTTCAATGGAACTGATATTTTGAAAGTGAAGCCACATGGGAATTAAGAGAAGAAGTCGAAAGAAAGTACCCCCAGTTGTTTGAAAAGTAAACGGTTTCGAGACGAAACTTTTTATAAAGGGGGAAGATTGTAATACCCAGACCCAATCCATACATGTAAATTAGGCATGTAAATGTAAATTATATATTATCCAATTGATTTATTGATTTTAAGGCTATTGATTAAGAAAGATGATTAAATTAATCACTATAGCACTTTAGGTTAATGGGGTTAAAGGGACCCAATGAGGGTTAGAAAATAGGGATATGTTATGAATAATTATCACATATATTATGATTTAATTAATAAAAATTATGATGATTATTATAGGATTGATGTGATAAATATTAAAAAATTCATAACTTGACACCTATAAGGCGGAATGAGGTGAAGTTTGAAAGGTAAGAGAATGATGATGTGCTCAACCTTATGAATGGAATGGATTATAAAAATTATGATGTAATTAGGGTAATAATTATTTAATTTCATCTAAATCTAAAAGACGAATTCAAGCGACCATAACTTATGCTAGAATGGTTGTTTTAATCATTTCATCTAAATCTAAATAAAATTAAATAACACATAATGTATGTGTAACTAAGAGGGTGCACATACAGGGTATAGATGACAAAGATGAGAAATGACTAAGTATTATTTGCTAAAATGCAAAAATGGATGGAAATATGGTAAAATGTGAAAGTAAGGTGCCTTTTTGATAATATTTTAAAATATCAAAATTTAATATTAATATGTGAAGCCTAAACTCATAAGTATGTGTTTAAAGTGAGCATCAATGTAAGAAATGTGAAAAATAGATGTTAAATGATGAATGTGAAGTAATGAACTTCCATATGTTGAGTAAATAAAAGGACATAAAATGTTGCAAAGTTTACCCTAAATAAGGGTATTAAAAATAAAATGAATGAATGATGTGGTGCACAAGTTATGTTGTTGTGTATGAACACCTAACTTGAAATACAAGTGGGTTATGTAAGTCAATGAAAATCATGTGGGTTGGAAAACTAAATTATGTGCAAGCATACGTGATTATATGTATGAATGCGATGTCATTCTTATGTGTATAGGCAAAAGTAAAGAGAAAGTTAATAAGAAAAGTTAACATAATTCAAGTAAACAAGCAACTTTCTAAAACTTACTTTCTCAAAATTTTGACAAAATGATTGTAAATTTCTATTCAAATGCTTTGAATTATCTTGCAAATGAATATTTAAATTGCTTTTGGAAATTATTTAAGGATGACCATCCCAATATGTTGTTGAAAATGTTGTTTTAACTATGGCAAATAGTTTATTTAATGATTTATCAAATGTATTAAGAAACTATGGTCCAAATGCTTACTTATGAAAATCATGCTAGCATGTTCATGATCATGTTTATGACAAGGTTTATGATACACAAAGTGCTAGGTCTGCTTTAAAGATGTAAGCGGACTAATTGTACCCCTTTAGTATGACTGAGTCACTAAGACAGGCCAAAGGCCAGTGACACCCTCCCTAAGATAGAAGAAGGATGATGGATGATCGTCTAGCTAGCATACCATCTCATCATGTTTTTGTTTTATGATGATAATAATGCATCACATTATCAGGATATACCCATGATGGGTATGATATTTCATATATTTCATGATATACCCATGAATGGGTATGATGTTGATTTTCAAGATACTATTTAAATGAAAACTTTGCTTGCAAAATGAATTGTTTGAAAAACTATGCATCTTATTTACTCATTTATATTTACGATTTGTTTTCCAAACCCTAAGTTAGGCATAAGGATGGATACGAAGGAGGAACACAAGTTAAATGATGGATAATGATTTTATGGATTTTTATATGTGCTCCAAGTGTGGAAAAAAATTATTATGATTTGTGTGATTGTCACTTATTGTAATTTATGAGGTTTACACTATGGTTTATGTTTAATTGATAAAAAAAACTTATGGACAAATGATGAATGTATGTTATGTTATGAAATGAATGCCATAGAATTTATGATTTATAATGCAAATTGATGTAAAATTGAATATGTATTATGAAATTAACTTCTATGGAGTAAATTATCAAATGAACCCGCCGTGTGACAGGGTAACAATCCTGATCATGTTTACTAATTAATAATGGTCCTACTGTAAGGTTCATGTTGTGACGCTCGATTTGGAGCGCCACACATCAAGTGCTCAAAAGAGATTGACCAAGTTCAATTTTCAAGAATTGAAAGACTTCAAATACAAATACAAAGTTATAAGGATGAATCATGAAGAAACAAAGAAAGCATACAAGCAAATTAAGATCACGTTATGTCAAAGTTCTAAGAAGTCCAATAATAAGTAAAGTCGTAGTCTAAGTCGACTTCACTTACGACTTGGGTCAAGTCTAAGACCAAATCAATTCAAGAGTGGAACTTGACTCAAGTACAGAAGATCGAAGTCGTAACCCAAGTCGACTCCAGTCTGCGACCTATATGAAATCGCAACCAAAGTCAACTCCAGTCTGCGACCTATATGAAATCGCAACCAAAGTCAACTCCAGTCTGTGACTAGGGTGAAGACGCATCCAAGGTTGACTCCAAGTGCAACTTGAATTGCAATGGTAAGAAAAATTCAAATGTTAGCGCATTAAATGTGCGCCATCTACCTCCAAACTTTCGAAATTACTCATCTCCTATTTAAGACACTTCAAATGAAAGAGAGAGAAAGAAGAAAAAACATTGATTGAGTTCAACCTCTTTATTCTCAAGCATTTTTGTGATCTCAAAAGAAAATTTCTAAGGAGAACTAAGTGAAAAATTGCAAGTGCTGAACTGCTCCATCAACGACTTGTTCTACAAGTTCTTCTCTATGCAGAAACCTGTTCTCTACACACATGTAAAACACAGCATTATTTTCTTTTTATTATTCATTTGTATTTCCACTTAGTTTGGTATTGGAGACTAAGACTAAGTGAAGGCAAAGTAGCGTATGACTGTAGTGTAATTCGTCATCTATTTGTGCTGAGTCTATAAAGGCCCTTTAGAGCTAGAATCTAGAAGAGAGCAAGTGCTCTAACTACATTATCATTTTGCTTGGTGGAACCCAAGGCACTAAGGTGTGCTCTTGGAGGAGTGGAGTAGGGAAGGTTGTCCCCACCTACTATAAATTTCTTGAGTTTATTTTTATTTTCACTTGCTTTTATATTTCACGTTTTTCATTCAAGGGGACTAAACTCTCAATGGGTTAAACTTCTAATTACGAAAGAATTTTTAAGAACCTAATTTACCATTCCATCTTGGATTTTGCCACAAACTCGGAACCAGCAGTTAGTATTATGCATGCAAACATAAAAATATAAGTGATTACTGGTAAAACAGAAAATAAAATTAACAAATTAATTTTATTTGGAGTTGTCACTAACTAAATGATGGTAGTTAGATTGTATACAATAAGATACTAAAATATAGATGTGTGACTAAGAGAAAACAAATAAACGTATAAATTATATTTTATTTTTTCTCAATACAAAAATCCTGAAAATACATTTCTTGGAAGTTTTCCTCTTCCTCGAATCTCCTCCACTAGCTTGTATTTTCTCTCTTTCTTCCTCAACTCTCCTTTTGTAATGACATTGAAATTAAGTAAAAATTTTTATTAACTAAGTAAAATTTAAATATTAAAAAATTATAAAAGATATATTTATTACGTAGTATTAAAATTTTAAATATTATCGATATTTTTATTTTT
>JAXCLR010000001.1:3481158-3496315 GCA_035584095.1 Annona squamosa
TTTGGTCAACTTTAATGAATGAAAATATAAATTGTGAAGATTGTAAGTTATTCAGGTGAGAAAATTCAAATTTAATCAATGAGATCTCAATCAAATCGACCTCAAAACAATTTAAGAGTGAAATCTAAGATGAGATTCATCTCGAATCAAAGACAAATGGAAAAGAGCATATTTGAAGAATTCTACACAGGTTAAATCTATCTCATTTGAGATCTATATTCAAATTAATGTCAAAAGAATATGAAAGGAATTATTAAAATTCGAAGATATAAACAAGGAAGAGGTTTGAAACTAAAAACTAAAATCCAAGTCCCACGTAGATCTCAGGTTCAATCTAGAGGTAAAATCTAAGATGCAATCAATCTCATCTTAGATTTTATATTAGACCAAAGATGGCAGAGTTGAACTTGGCAAATGTTGGACTTGAAGAAGATGCCAAACATGGTTGCCAAAATAAAAAAGGTTGCGAAACGAAACTAACAGTTGTGATCTGCAACGCCAGTTGGCAGACGACTCGTTAGAAGAGGAACAGTCTGTAGTAACGGTAATTGGGAACTTGCGCCAGTGTGACCTTTTTGGGATAGTTAAAGAGCAAAGATAGAAAATCGCTACAGCCAAGTCCATGGCTAGAGACTAAGAATGATCAGACTCTAAATTCAACTAATGTAAATTGTAAATCAAACTTTGAGTTTTGATGATTAGCAACTAATTTAATATGGTTTAAGGTGACTAATTTAATTTGAGGTATGTGTATGAAAGAAAGAGATTCAAATTCAAGTGTAGACAACTGAAGTTGCATTTTCAAGTTGACTTTAGAAGTAACTTAGGTAAAGTTGCAACTCAAGTCGAATTTATAATCAACTTCAAATGAAATTTTAAAGACAGAGATTTTTGAAAGTAAGATGGACAAATGAAGTCACATCTCAAATTGACCTCCCTTTCGACTTGAGTCAAGGCGGAGTTGAAGTTAACCTAAGCTTATGACTTTAAGGACTCAAAGTAGCTAAAACTTTTTATTTGGAAAATGACATTTGAAGGCACAATCCAAGTTAACTTCAATTATGATTTTGGGTGAAGTCAAATTAGAAGTCAACCCTGTTGGTCCCGAGTTTATGACAGTTATCCAAGAGATGAAGGGTGAATTGAGTATTGTAAATTTTTTTACTTAAACAGAAATTTCCCCTTATATGGAATTAAACCTCGTCAATGAAACAAACAGTAAGATGAAGAGAAATGAAGTAATAAAACACAAATAATCAAGTCACTCCTAAATACAGAGATTTATAGTGGTGCGGGTAACCTCCCCTACTCCACTCTTCCAAGCACACACCCGTTCTGGCTTGGGTTTCACTATTGTATTTCAATACAACTTAGAGCAACTGCTCTCTTTTAGACCTTCACTTGGTTTCGATATCCAATATCAAACCAAATTGGAAAAATAAATAATCAATTAATGAAAAGATTCACACTTTACAAATTCGTGTAGGCAGTTTCCAGCAATTAGAAGAACTTGTAGAAGCAATAGATGATTAAGCAAGGCAGCTTTCAACAATTTTCAAGCACGGTTCTTCTTCAATCTTCTTGTAGACCAACTTAAATGCAAGAGAGAGTGGAAGGTGAGCTCATTCAATGTTTTTTTCAACTAAATTTATGTTCACTTGATACTCTTTAAATAATGGGAGGTAAATTCTAATATTTGGTGGTAGGTAGTGCGCATTAAATGCACCAATATTCGAATTTTTCGGCTATTGGGAACCAAGTTGCATTTGGAGTCGACTTGGCATGCGACTTCATTCAAGTCGCATGGTAGAGTCGACTTTGGGTGCAACTTCGCCCAAGTCGCAGATTGGAGTCGACTTCGGGCGCAACTTCGGTCTGCAGCTTCTAACTCAAGTTTCAAATTTAGGTCGATTTGGTCTTGGACTTGACCCAAGTCGCAGGTGAAGTTGACTTTGAATGCGACTTCACCAGCCATTGATTATCTTGGAACTTTGATATACCCATATAGTTTAACCACAATTGCATATATACCTATGTAACTTCAATAATTGCAAATAATTCTCATTTAGTTTTACACATTACAAACATACCCATCGTGTAACTTATCCATCACAACACACTAGGTTGTATTAATATAATTCTTAAACATTATGTATTGACAAAAATATCTTTATTGTAAATTATACTAAAAGTATATTTACGAAGTGATAAAATTTTTAATAAAAAAGTTTTGGTCTAAAAATTTTTAAAATGAGAGAAAATAATATAATATAATAAGGGTAATGATAAGAATAAAAATAATAAAGTTAAATAAAATATGTTAGATACATTGATAATTGTGCAAAAATAATTGAAAAATATGATAATTGTATAAGAAGAACTGAAAAATAACTTAAAAATAAAATATTATAGAGAATAAAAAGTTTTAGTTTGAAATGTTTTTAGTGTAACCAAATATCCTCTAGAATAAATCCATGTATATGATGCAGTATGCACTGCTAGAGCACCGTATTTGGTGCTCCATCATTGTCGCTAATTTTAGTGGTAGCCATGGCTGACAGCCTGCCACTATTGTTTCAACACCAAGTTGCAGCAATGCCTCCTCTCTTATTGGTGGTAATTCGTATTCAATGCCGGAATCTGATCACCAAACCTAATAAATCATATGACCTTCTCAGATGTCGGCAATGAGATTAGGAAATCTGAAACCCGCCACCTTCTGCCTTACTGTCGGCGTCTTCCATCTTCATCTTCCAAATATCATATATGCAATTGTTGTTTCTTATTAATTTTGATTTTCTCCCATCTGATTTTGTGGATGTGAAATGGAAGCAAGGCATGCTAAAGACATCTTTATATGCTGATGTATTTGTTCGTTTAACAGATCTAAAATGAGATCACTAGCCCAATTTGACTTTTAGTATCTTACTGAACTTTTTAAATTCTATTGACTTTGAACTGAGAATGGGTCCTTTTTGCTAGTATCCAAGAAAAAATCTCGTTTTTTTTAATGTTCAACTCAGTACGCTGTCGTTGGGTTTGGAAATAGCAACTACAAAGGATGCCAAAGAAGATGACATTGGTTGCGTGCTACTGTGTAACAATGGAAGCTGGTTCCGCAAATCCCCTTCTCACCACCACACAGAAGACGACGTAGATCGACGCCACCAGGCAGAAGATGCACCAAAAAGGACAAATAGAAGCAAAGAGGCGAAGGCAGAAGCAATTTCGGCAATTTCTGTGATTTAAAACCCTCAATCCAACCACCTTAGCAAGGATTTAGGGCAAATGCAGAAGCAGCAAACAAAACCGCGCGCGGCCCACGCCCTCAATCGAACGTTCCTCGTGCCCTAAATCCAAGGATAATTTTGGAAAGCTAATTATCTACTAATGGCCCACTCCATTCTGATTCATGGCAGCCGCTGTCACAGGTACGTACGCAATTTTGGTAAAATTAGGTTGAATTATTTACAATTCATAAAATTATATGGGTGTATCTGTAATTTTTATTATTTGATATGAATATATACACAAATTACCTTTTTCATCCCAGTAAAGAATCCTTCACTGCAATCAATAGATTTTATATTTTTAATATTTTAATATTTTATTTTAAATCCAAGGCACTCATCATATTTCGTTTCATTGACATTTAGATTTGTGCATAATCTGTCACAAGCGTAAATGATTGATCTCATTTACGATTATAATATTTTAAATTATTGATTATAAATATTTTCAATTCGCTTGATCTTTTATATATAGGTTAAATAAATATTAAATAAATAATTTTAAAATAAGAGTATTGCTTTATTTCAACTGATATTTTTAATCTAAAACTTTTCATTGTTCACAACTATTCTATTTTAATTATTTTTTATATCTTCAAATACAATTATCCTATATTTCAATCATTTTTATTCAAATACCTATTCAATTAACATATTTATTTTAATTTTATTTTCTTTATTTCTTGTCATTATTCTCATTATATAGCATCATTTTCTCTCCGTTCAAAAATTTTTATATAAAAAATTTTCTTCCAAAAATTTTATCACCTTTTAAACACACATTCTTTATTTAATTTTTTTCTAATTTCTAATATAATTTTTAATTTTTAGTACATAATAAACTTTTTATTTAAAACTAACTTTCCTATTTTAATATAATTTTTTATTTTTAATATACAAGAATCTCTTCTCATTCAATCTATTCATTCCATTCTATTCAATTGGATGATCCTAAATAAACCATAAGATATAAAGTAAATATGATAATTACATGGAAATTGTAAAAATAACTAAAAATCAAGAAATAATAATAGAAAATAGAATAGTTAAATAATTAAAAGATCAAATTATATAAAAATGCATGAAAATGAATATTGTTTAAAATCTTCCATTCGTTTTTTCTAATTTCAATTTTTAATTTTTAGTACATAATAAATTTTTATTTAAATTTTTCTATTTTTAATATAATTTCTCATGTTCAATATACAAGAATCTCTCCTCATTCAATCTTTTCATCCCAAACTAAGTCCATTGACAATCCTAAATGAACCATAAAATATAAAGTAAATATGATAATTGCATGAAAATTGTTAAATAACTAAGATGTGGAAATAATAATGGAAAATAGAATAATTAAATAATTAAAAGATCAAATTAAATAAAAATGTACAAAAATAAATTTTTTTTAAAAATCTTATGGAATGGAATATGGAACTTCTTAATCACAAAAATGAAAACCAAAATTTCACTCATCTCTTATCTTCTTTTTAAGTTTGCATGAGTTTTCAAGATTTAGGATTCAAAAACCTGTATATCCGCTAGATTTAGAACTATAGACCCCATAACTACTATAAAAAAGTGTTATAATATCTCAACTATTGAACTACTTTATTTATTGTTATTATTTTTATATTTAAAAATATAAAAATTATTTAAATACAAAACTAATGATTGAAAAATCCTAATTTATGTTTAGATGGTCATGGTTTGGATCCTTGCTGGGCCTGGGAGCATTATATTTTTCATTTTGTAGAGCATTGGTCTTCTTCCATGATTTTCATAAGAAGAAATATAAGATGAAGAGTATCGATCTTTCTAGAACAATCTAAAAATATATTTTTTATTTTTTTGAAAAAAATTTATATATTATTTGAAATAACTTATCTAAAAATTGTGAAACTTGTTCTATAGAATTAGATCAATATGTTTATAAAAAAAATTTTAAAAAAATAAAAAATATATTTTTGGACTGGTCTGAAATCACGGGTCTGAAAATAATCAATCGGCTAAGATGAATGGTATAATTTCGGTGCACGGGATTGCAAAAGCTTATTTTGTTAATATTTTTTTGAAGATATTCTATAGAACTGTTAAACTAATGGTTTTAATCCGGCCAACTTCCGCATCGTGCTAAACAACCCGTCGTCAGCAAACCATACGAGTCAAAATATCAAATATCATCTTTCCTCGTCCTTCCAGTTCGCTCCACGCCTCCCTCCCATCCTCTCTGCGCTACATATCTCTACACGCCTACGGGGCTCCGAAATCTTACTCTTTCTTTCGCTGTTAATCGGTTCTGTTGCAGTTCTCTGGAGAATAGGGTAAGAAATCTCTTCTTCAGTTCTTCTACCTTTTGGGCTTCCTAAGGTGTTCGGCGAAGATCACTTCATGCATAAGATCTGCTCCTCGTTTTGGATCGCCATCCGTGCAATCCTAGGTTTCGATCTATTTTGTTTATCCAGTGTTTCAGAAATCAGTGTTTTCTTTTTCCAGCGGGAAATCTCCTTCTGATTTTCAAAACGTGCCTGGGGCACTCCGGCCCCGTGATTTGAAGTTCGTTGCCTCCATCTAGGACGTTACATTTGCTGCTTGCTTTTGGTTTTCTATATTTTACTCGATAATACAAATCTCACATTCAAGTATGTGTTGCTTACGTAGTTTGACATCCTTGGCTAGACATTAAAGACTACCAAGTGTTTGATAAAATGTCTAAAGGTTTTGTTTTCGTGGAAATTCGATATCTTTTGATCAAAAGCATGCCTGATTTCAGTCTTTTCTTTAGTTGTTTTTGAGTTGTATGCAGAGATGATTTGCAGATATCCTTTGGATTGGCTCCTTTTTTGTGATTTTGCTTCGACTGGCTTGTTTCCTCACGATCTTAGGCGTTTTTATTTTTATTGTTCTCGTATTAGCATGCACGTGCTGATCACAGAGAACCAAATCTTCCTAATAATTTTTTCTGCAATAAGAATTTTATTTGGTTTCCAATGCATTTATGCACAGAGCATTTGGAAGGAATTTGCATATTTCAATGTTGGGAATAGCCTTTATGAATAAAATTTCAGCTTTTTGCAGCAAAAAATTTGTTGTGAATATTTTGTGTCGTGTAAAAATCCTGTGTGCTATGCAAATAGCTATGCATGTAACTTCAATAGGATGGTGAATTCTATACACGTTTTTTGAGAGCATGTTCCATGAGTATGACATGAGGTTTTAATGTTTGTTGTGTATTTAGGAGCTTGTTTCTCTGGTGTTGTTCACGTAAAACCTTACAATGCATTTCCACGGATGGTTTTTACCCTTTTGTGTTATAAATTACCTCTCAAACTGGATTGGTACTGAGATCTGTCATTAATATCATTGCAGAGGCATCTCGATCTGCTGGGAGGGATTTTTTTTCCCACTTGAACTGAGAAGCAGATGGCAAATTGGGGAATGGAGCAGTTGACATTTTTTCTTGCGGCTTTCATGTGCTTTTTTGTTGTTCTGCATGGCAGTGTTGGTGATGCTGATCCCCATTACAAGTAGGTTTTGCTATTGGATATCTGTTTCTCTCTTTAACCTCTTTTTGATATCGTTGTTTCATTTGAAGTTGCTTGACTGTAAGGGCTATTGTAAGATTGTAGCAGGAGGGACCCAAGTCTGAATGGTAGCATGTTTAGGAAAACCAAGTGTAGTTGAATGGTTGTTGGTCAATTTAGGTTTTGTGGCACTTTAAGGATTTTCAGTTTCTGAATTGCTGCAGCAGTGTCTGCGGTAGGTAACTGAGCACTTGTTGGTTTTGTAGGTGAGAGTTTTCCTGGTCAATCTCGAGCATTCATTTAGTTTTTTCATATGATGCAGGTTTCTTTATCTTTTTCCTATGAATTATGGATTTCAGTGAAGAGCTGGAACTAATCTTGCAGAATAATTTGTTGCTTCACTTGGATATCCAATAATTCATTGGCATTGAGCGATGGTTAATATAGCTCTGTCTGTATTCAATCTTCTTCGGGATCCCACTTGAAGATTCTCAGTTCTTGTATTGAGTCCATTGTTTAAACAATGAAAACTTGGAGATGAGCCTACTTTTTTTGGGCTTTCATTTTTGGTGTGTGTGTGGAGGGGGCTTGCTTGCCTCTAGGCTCAGAGCTCCATAGAATTGAACATTTCTGTACTGACCTAAAGCTCTTACTTTTAACACAATGTTCTTGGGCTTATTTTATCTGGCAAAGCATAATGCTTACAGAACTCTTATAAAATATTTTCTCATTTACTTTTATTTTATTGTGATGTCATGGAAAACTTCAGAGGCATTAAAACTTTATCCACCAGTTCTTAATTTTATGCCAGCTCTTTATCTCAATGTGTTCTTTCTGAATTATTAGGTTAGAAATTGAAATGATGTTTTTGTTTTGTTTCTTTGGAATTGAGTGATAAATTTTCTTAGCTGACGTGTTGAGTATCAGGCAAAATTCCTGATTGCACCTTCAGTTTGACCAAGTGTGCATGCTTTATTTTCCTATTTCCTTTGTGTAAACCTTCCTAGACAGTAATATTTGAACTGAATGTCTGTGAAAGTGAAAAAGCTTCATTATGTGCGGAATGATATTTGCTGCTAGTTGAGGTTCTTGTCATGGTGAAAAGCTTCACTATATGCGGAATGGTATTTGCAGCTAGTTGATGTTCTTTCTACAATAAGTATATGATCATTGCTTTTTCAAAGATTATTGCCACAGAAATTTTTTTTTTTTTTTTTTTGATGACCAATTTAAAATTTTTCTCCACTATCTCTTTTTATGCCATTCATTTCATGATCTTGGTTTTTTGGCCCATTTGCTGGATTTGAATTATTTGCCATTCATTTTGAATGGATGAAACCATGACCCATCATTCACTGTTTGTTTCTGTTCTCGGTGCATTTGGTCTTCATAATTTTGATCTTTTTGCCTTGTTAAATAATGCTTGAATAACCGAAGTTTTAAGACAATTGATAAGATAACTGTAAAACAAATTATGCTTTATGGAGTTGGAATGTTGACCAGCTAAAGAATAGCATATAAATAAAAAGAATGTAGTTGAAATGGGGATATTGAGATGGACAATTGGTAAAAAAAATGTGTTTCTATTAACAACCAATGGTGAGCCTTTTGATAATATAACTTTAGCTTTATGCATTTTGGTTTCTTAGTTAAAGATGAGGAATTGGAGGTTAGAATTATTATTTTTACACTGCTTCCCAGTTCCCCCAGTTGTTGCTATTTAGTGCCTTTGATTACGTCAAATTTGCGACAGCTATCATGACAAGTTCCATGCATATCAGTAGTTTTGTACTTTTCTGATAACTTGGCGTGAGGGTTAGTTCCATAACTTGCTTGTGCTAAAAGAAATTATATGTTGCTTTTGCTTTCTAATGTGATGTTTCTTGGGATGCCAGGAGTTGTGTAGAACAATGTGAGCGGAATGGATGTGTTGGAGACGTCTGTTTTCAAAACTGTAAATTTTCGTCCAATGCTGCTGCTTCTGGCAACCGGCCATGGTACATGCAGGAACCCCTTTACCTCAAGTGGAAAGAATGGGATTGTAGGAATGATTGCTGCTATCATTGCATGCTGGAAAGAGAAAAGGAAAGACAAAAACTTGGCCTTGGCCCTGTTAAGTATCATGGAAAATGGCCCTTCAAGCGTGTCTTCGGTATTCAGGTTTGACATTTTGAAATTAGATTCGTGGAAGGCTTTTCATCAGCTTCATCATTATTCTCGGCTATTTTATGTTATTTTTATTAATAATAGTTCATCCATTTTAATGAACCAAATGCAAAAATGTGCTTATAGATAACCTGTTGGCGGATTGTTGGAACTGTTTGGTGCTGAGCATGGGCAAACTTGTGGGATCTTGATTCCTGATTTAATGTCAATGATGTGCTCACTCTTTTTGGTCTTTCGGCAATCTGTCAGTCACAGATTCTGTTAGTTTCTGAATCTTGTAATAATCAGTCATTTGGACTATTCTATTTCGTAGGAATCGTCTTCAGCAAATTAAATTCCTGCTCTATGGAACTTTCTGCTTGAAAGGAATGCATTAGACGTAGGTTCCTGCTTTTGGTCAACTGAATATTTCATGGCTGTACTGAAAATGCTCATGATATCAATGAAATTCAGTAAATTTTTGAAGGCCATTAGTTTTAGCAAGGAGATGATTTGCAACGAGTACAATGTTATCATAGATTTAATGTAGGTGGGATTAGTTAGCAAAAGGCTTAGATGAAGGCAGTCCATAGTCTCTGTAGTTCCCATAGTTTCAATGTGCACTTAGATGATGCAAAACTTAAAAATTATGGCTTTCTTTGACGTTTATTCCTGGCTTCTGAAATGCTTTCTGTATATATGAATCTGTTGGCTGTGGATCATAATTGATAATTACATCAAACAGAGTCTTAATTATATTCCCTTTAATGCAGGACGTGAAGATATTTTCATAAATTTGGGTTTAGATTGTTTTAGGATGTTTATTTCTATTTTGGATTTATTAGAATATTTAGAAGATCTCTTAGAATATCTTAGGATATGTTTAGAATAAATTTATATCTATTTTAAGTTTACTTCTTCTAGAAGTTTACTTAAAATATGCCATTTTTTTTTCTAAAAGATTAGATTTTTAATAAATGTTGCTAAAATAAAGTGACATGTTCTCCTAAAAGTGCCACTCTTGTTAGCTCTAAAGGGCATCAATTTTGAGAATTATAAAGAAGTGTTTCTGTGGTTTTCCCTTCTACCTCCCTTTTCTTATCCTTCCCATTATTCTTCTATTCTTTCTATCTTCTTTCTTCACTTCTCATCTCTCTAGAGGTTCTTTCCTCTTTCTTCTATCTTCCTATCTACCCATCCTACATCACCCTTGCATATACAACAGAGATGTGCATGTTGAGATGCATTGATGCAATTGCAATTGGAGATCAGGGCCAAGCATTACAGAAATAAAACTTATTTATCAACGGAGAAGGAAACTCCTTAGCTGAAGATCCAAGATAGAAGCATGACACATGGGACAGCCATTGCAGTGGCGAACAATTCATATTTGAGGGAGATGGTCAAAGATGCTTGTTTTCCAATTGGGTCATGGACATTCTAAATCATCTTAGACTATTTGTAAATAATTCTTTCTGTTCGAAACTTTAATTTTTAAAATTTAATCTATCATTTTTCGGTACGAACCAAAATTTTCTGGCATCCAAAGAACATTTCTTGTTTCTGAATCTATTCAAATCCGTATGGTAATTTTAGTGAAGCTGTACATCCCAACTGATATCATGATATTAGTTAATGCATCTCCTGTTTCATTATCTATCTTCTTTCCTTTTCAACTTTTAACAGTAGCAGTATGTGCCCCTTGGGCCTTACTGTTCACTTAGTGTCTTCTTCAACTTGAATCATCTGCCCTCCTAGGCAGTTAAGTTTAGATGCCTCAAGTGTCCAATCTTAGGCTGTGATTTTTTTTTTTTTTTTGATATACTAGGCTGTGAAATTAATTTAAGGGCAATTGTACAGGAGTGGCATTTTTATGCCATGATTTGACACATCTTGATATCCAGCAAGTATTCTTAGCAAAGTGGCAAAAACATGGAAAGGTAAATTGATTTAAATGGTCATTGTTGTGTGATCCAAGATATGTATCAAAATCGATGCCTTAATCTGATCAAAGTTGATTGCATATAAACAATCATTGTTGTGGTCAAAGATTAATCTCAAATCAGGTTGAAGTGGTTTAATGGTCTATATTCTCGCTGACTTGAGGATTCAATATTTAATTATTGTGCTTCAGTAAGTAATCATGGAAGTTGATCCTGGATGCTGTGGGCTGAAGCAAAGATGGCAGCAATGATTATTATTATTATTATTTTGAAGAGATTTCTACCAACATTCGAAAACTCAATTTTTGAATTTAATTTGCAATAGAATAGGAGTCTGGTTTGCTAGGCTACCACCCTCCTAGCCCTGATGTTTGTATTTACATTTAGATACGTATGGGTCATGGACCTTTGCTAAGTTATCATTGAGATTTGGTAATTTTCAAGTCTACCAATTCTGTTTAGCAACACAGAACTGTTGTTTGAATGTATGTTTTCATTGCTGAGTGTGGGTCTACAAATAATTTTTTCCAGCTGTGTAACTTGGCAGAAAATGCTCAACTTTCCAGAACTTTTACTTCAGTGTCTATATGCATCTTATTGAATATATAGTGATTTTGATTTTATTTCTGTTATTATTAGAATTATGGGTGAAAATACAAATTTTACTGCACAGTTTTGGTAAATTTTTATTTCACTTCCTTCACATGCACAACTATTTGCAAAGTGGCCCACAAATGAGGCTGACTGCTAATTGTGAACTGGTGTATCTACTGAAGGAGTGGAAAAGGAACAGAAGTTGGTTGCGCACATTTCAAACATTTGCTGCCTTTTTGTTTTACTGCCTTGGCCTTTTGCAGGGATCTGTGAGATAGTCCAACTGTCTACTTGATACATTTGGTACAGATCCTGTGTACTTGCAAATAGCTGTTTGTGTAAGTGCGATAGGTCTCTGACCTTTACACACATTTTTGAGAGCGAGTTCCATGAACCTGACATGTGATTCCATTGTGTATGCAGGAGCCTGTTTCTATGGCATTATCTATATTAAATCTTGCAATGCAATTCCATGGGTGGCTATCCTTTTTTGTGCTTTTGTATTATAAATTACCTCTAAAACTGGAGATCAGTCAGACATACTATGAATACACAGGCTTGTGGCATATCTATGGTCTTTTGTCAATGAATTCCTGGTTCTGGAGTACTGTTTTCCATAGTAGGTGAGTTAACAATTAAATTTTCTAGTTATGTGAGGCGGTACAACTGTGATTGAATCGTGATCAATCCCAACTATTTATGTGGTGCTGTTAGTTAATCATACCACATCAATAGGATTGAAATTTTTTGTTAGCTCAACAACTGTTTGTCAATGGATGTTTCTGTCGATTCTTTTTTAGCTTTTCCCCTGTCTGTTGTTGCTCTTAAGGTGGTAACTTCTTCTAATAAAATGCTCTACAGAGACGTTGATTTCACAGAGAAGTTAGATTACTCATCAGCAGTGGCTTTAGTTGGTTATTCTCTTATTGTGGCTATACTCCGGACCTTCAACGTAAGGGATGAGGCTGCCAGAGTTATGGTTTCTGCACCCCTCATAGCATTTGTGACAACACACATATTATATATCAACTTCTACCGGCTTGATTATGGTTATCCCCTGATCCTTCTAGCTGTTACATTTTTAGGATATTTGCAGGTGCAAACATGCTGTTTACTACTTTGCTGATAACTATCCTTTTACTCACCTTTTTCAAAAAAAAAAAAAAAACTCCCTAGGAATATGCATACTTGTTGAAATATTTTCTAAAAGTTCTAAGAATTTTTAGTTTCCTAATTCACAAATAGCCTAAATTGTGTAGAGAAATATAAATTCCCTAGAGTGAAATATTTATTCTGCTGAAAGCTCATTAATGGTAATGGTATCGAGAATACTCTATGAAAAATTATGATTTTGGCATATTTAAATTGATGTTTTTGTAATTGTTTTAAAGATCTTGGTACAAATATAAACAGATGAAAGGTGCAAATATATGAACCCTGAGCTGCATGCCCCTGTTTTGAGTTGAAGGCTTTGTTTGGCCATCCATTTAGGGAGGGGAAAAAACGTCAGTTCTTGGTGTAACTGTGTTGTCAAAAATTTTATTACTGTCGACATTCTTGTTTGGCTCGAAATAACACTTTGTATGATTTTGACATGTAATAATCCCCAATAATTGCTGTTAAGCTTTCCCTTGAATTTGCGATTGTACATTTGGCCAAACAAAGCCTCCTAAGTTGCCTTAGGGAGGCAGCTGGATGCTGCTTAGGCTTGCATTCTTCCTAGCTTGAAAGAAAATGATGCCAACAGTGTACTCTAGTTCTCCACTAGGACGGTTTGACAGTTTGGTGTTGTGGGTGGCAGGGTGGAACATGAAAGTGTGTGCGGTGATGGGTGTAGCACAGCTGCTGTTGTGGGCATTGTGGGCATGTCTATCACATCATCCCTCGCGTTTAAAACTATGGGCGGTTGTCATTGGAGGGGGCTTGGGCATGCTCTTAGAGATCTATGACTTCCCCCCTTACAAAGCTTACATGGATGCCCATGCTTTATGGCATGCAACCACTGTTCCCCTCACATTTCTTTGGTGGAGCTTCATCAAAGATGATGCGGAGTTTAGGACAGCAGCCCTGGTTACAAAAGAAAAAAAGGACATGTAATTAATGGCTTGGCTTTGCTTGGCTTCTCTTCTATTGCCGGCTTGCTTTGCATTGCTGTCCCACCCACAAATGGATGGAATCTGAGTGAAAATGATCTTGGTCTGCCCTACTGAGGGCTTGAGGAGTGGGGTGCGGTGCAGTGCGCTGCATGCAGTGCCGTGCAGTGTGTTGTTGCTGATTCTTCTGTTAACAGCTTTTGCAACACTCGTTCGCTGATATATCTGTCCATTATTGTTATTATTTTAAAAAATTGTTTGGGTAAAGAGGAAGATATTTTTCATGATGGAACTTTTATAATTTTTTTTGATATTATTATCAAAAAGAATTGTAGAAGTTCCATATGCAATATATCTCCCTCTTGAAATGGAACTTTTACAATTGAAATGCATGATCTCTCTCTCTCTCTCTCTCTCTCACCCACACACACACACACACACACACACACGGGGCTTAAGCCAATCGCTACTCTACAGTTTGAAAAGGATGTCGGTTCAGAACCCTGGAAGCAGATAATCAACCTGACTTTACTGGAGGAATTTTTTTTCCGGGGATCAGTTTTACTTGCATCTCATTTCAACTCATATATTACAATCATGCTCATTTCATCTAACAGATCACCCCTTAAATACTCTTTAAGTATCCTTTTACAATTTTTCTTACAAGGGAAGACTCCCACGAGAGGGGAAGAATCTCCCCTTCTGGGGTTCACAAAATTGCTGTCCGATTTCGTGTTGAGTTTAGTAGCGGAATTTAATTGGCTTCGATGTATGTAACGTGAGAAAATTACACAGCTGCTGCTGCACGCTTGTAGGGAAGAGATGACATTACCTGGGCCATTACTGGGAATGGAATATAGAGCTGCTACTACACGCTTGTGAGGAAGAGATTACATTAAATTGCTATCACTGGGATGATAGCCGAGCTAGGGGGTGCCCATAAACGGGTCATCTTGTTAACCTGTTTGTTCAATAAGCGATTAATGGGTTGATTGTTTTCAACCCATTAAATTAATCAACCATCTTGTTTAACCTAATTATGGTTCATTATCTGATCCTGTGCGGCCAGGTTGAAGTGAGTGCCCCTTCGTCTGTGCCGGAGGCCCATTTTCTCACCTGTCCGATTAGGCTGGATCCTGTGGCCCCGTTGGATGGAAAGTTATATATCATTTTTCAAAAAACTCCCGTGATAAAATCAAATTTCCATCCAACGATTTCATTGTGCCCTCTTGACTGTGTGGGTGCACTGTGCACCCATCCTCTCTTATTTCCGTCGCACGCCAAGGAAATCGCATCTGGCTGCCAGCTTTACGACAAAGGATTCGATAAAAGGTCTGCTACAGCTTCTGCTGGCGTACAAACGCGGGGCAACGGGGATCAAGCAGCACCCTTTCTTTGAAGGTGTAAGTTCGGCTTTGATTGGTTGTGCGAGAGCGCCGGAGATCCCTAGGCCTGTCGTGATTGAGCGACCTTAACCGGCACCAGCATCCTCCGGTGAGAAGGCTGTCCCAGTTGGCAGAAGGGCTCTGATAATTATTTGGAATTCGATTTGTAAAGGTTCGGAAGAAATA
>JAXCLR010000001.1:3504809-3519072 GCA_035584095.1 Annona squamosa
AAATAATAAATAAAAATAAGATGATTATGGAGAGTAAAAAGTTTTAAAGTAAAAGCTGCCGTTGACATTTTTATACTCAACCAAACACACATTTACTTTTGAGTTATTTTTATACAACCACCTACACTAATAAAATTTCTATTTTAACATTATTATTTTTACTATTTATTATTATCCTATCATATTATATTATTTTCTCTTATTTTAAAAATTTTTCTATAAAAAGTTTTTTATTTAAAAATTTTATTATTTTCTAAATGCACCGCTGCGGGTTAGTGTTAGTTGGAAAACTACCGATGATAACATAACATAGCATGAACTGTTCCGATTAAAACAGTGCATGAATTATTCTAAGGAAATGGTTTTTTTTTAATGAAATTGTTCGGAAATAGTTAATGCCCCACGTGATGATGACACATATTATGGGGGCATTGCATGAGTGTCAAGTAGAGTGGGAGGGAGTAGGGCTATGTGTTAGTACAAGGAAATGAGTCAATATGATTAAGGTATCTATTAATGGATCCCATAATTCATTAACCTCTTGATCGAGGTCTGCAATCGTTAAACCATCATCAGTCCATTTCATTTACAAGCATAGCAAAGAATTTCAATGAATCATAGGCTTGTTTTGCCACGCGTTAAGCGGACAACAATTCTGTTTATGAAATTTGCAAAACGTTCGGTGATTCACAGCTTCTACAGGCTAAATTTTAGAAAAAGACTAGAAATTCATCCACAAAAGTTGCATTTGGCGCAGTGGGTAGGAATTACATCAGGCCAAAAGAAGCCACAATAATCTTCGTTTCTCATAGATTATTTCATTTTTAATTTTATCTTGTTGCATTTTACTGGTCTTATCTCAAAGTTTTCATTGTTCGCATGCTTACGTTGCTTTAATTGCTTTTAAAATATAAAAGATAATTAAAATATAGCTTGCTTTCGTATATGTGGGGTTTAATTTATAAAAATAATGATAAAAATATGGATAATAAAGAGAAAAAAGTGGGAAAAGCTTTCCCATTTTTTCCCACTGTTTTTGAGTGGTTAATTTCAAACATATCAACTCTATTTGCTCTTAAATATAAATATTTTAAAATGTTAAAATAATATCAAAATAAGCAGAAAAAAGTCGAAAAAGTTTTCCAAAATTTTCTCTCATTTTTTTGGGTTAATGTAAAACATACCAGCTCGATCTGCTTGCGTATTATGCTAAAATCTTCTACATATACTCACAAAGTATTTCATTAATTTCGAACATGCCTGACATACAAGATAAGCGTTTAATAATTTTAAAATGTCAGCATACCCTCAATCGATTCAACATCCATCGTCATTGTAGTCATATATCTAGGCGGTCAGAACTCATTTCACGAGCTTGTATTTCAGGTTAGATGGTTCCCATTACACCTGCCCCAACCAATCTTCATTGTCAACTTTCATCATAGATGAAAAATTATGATTATCAAATTATAAGAAGATTTTGGAGTAGTTTTAATTGTGTTTGACTGAATAGGTATAGATAAAATTTCATCTATACTTAGTATTTATATTTGAAAATTTTGAAATTTAGTAGTTATGTTTATAATGAAGGGCAAATGTAGTTGTTATATTTAAAATTATCCTTTTTTTTAGTCCCAACCACTACTTATAATTTCATAAAGAACGAGGGAGGCGTTTCCAATTCTCTCTCCAACGTTTACGTTCCCACCCTTTCCTCCACACGATTTTCTTATCATGGCATGCCAAGCTCTGGTTCTCCTCCTGTTGAGCAGCTAGCGCCCATGAAAAGCAACCTCTCAGCAAAATCCTCGCTCTTAAGCTGCCGCAAAATCCACCAGGTCTGCATCCCAACACCGGTTTTCAAGAATACCCAAATGCCCATTTGTCACCATTCTCTCAGAAGTACAATGAATTTTCGGTATATGGCCCCTGGTTTTTGCATTCGGCTTTAGCTATTTTCAGTGATCCAACTGCTGATATTATCGCATTCTACCTCCACGTTAGTCCCTTTTCAGCAGATTGGGAGTTACTAATTCAAGTCGGGCTACGCGGTGGGTCCTGTTCCATCTGTGCGGCCCAGAAATCAACGGTTTAAACCACCACGCCTTTGAGAAGTGAGAGTTGAATGCGCCCGAATAAGAAAACAGAGAAGCCCCAAGTCCCAATTTCTGGTTATAACACTAAATTTTCACCATCCGTGGACCCTGTTTTAGCAATCCAACCATTGATATGATGATGCATTCTGGATGTAGCCTAATTAGGGCTTGGATTTCTAGGGCCCACTTGGTGTAAGCCTGACTGATTATACATACACATGTATGCATTTTTTGGTTTCAAGCTGAGCATTTGAACTGTATTTTTGTTTTCCATGCACGAATGTTTTGAATATTTACTTTGAATTTTTTGGGTACATTTGGTAATCAGCACAAAAAATGGGGAAAAAAGTGTAGGAAAAAATTTTGAGAAAGTGAGAATATTGTGGTTAATGATTAGGAGTAAAGAGAACAGAGGTAAAGTAGAAATGATAGTTGCATAGATAGATGTGAAAAAATGATTGGAATGTAAAGATAATAATGGAAGAAATAGGGTTAATAGGTAGTTAAGACGTCATATTACATTAAGAGGGGTGTAGAATGTGAGGAAATTTTTTCCCCCTTTACTTGTTACCAAATGGACCCTTCATATATTTTGTTCGTCTAGAGAGAGATGCAAACATCAATATTGCATTGACATGTGCCTTACCATGATATTAGATGGCTTATTAAGTATGCTAGGATGTGTTGCATACATGGATGCATATGTTTTTTGATACAAAAATACGTTTCTGGGTGACTACCCATCTATATATAATTTCAAGTATGGAAAGTATGACCAAGAAATTAACATGCTATGACCTAGTTTTCAAGCATCATCACATTGTATTTAGGTTGCATTTGTAATTCAGGGTGTTGTAATATGGCATATGCTGCTCCATCGACCTGTTTCTCTTATGATGAAAGCACTGTTGCAAGTCTTCAATCTCGCCGAACATGTAACTATAAAGTGCTCAGGAGTGTCATCCAAAGCAATCAGAATCTCATGAAGGTAGCAATGTGGTCAAGTCGCAGTCTTTCAGGGATGACTATATCAGCAAGATCTTGGAGAAAGAGGGCTCATTTGGTGCACAAGCCATGCAATCACATCTCTGGTGGGAATGCGAAAATTGTTGCTGCAAGAATGTTCGATGATGTAAGCAATTCCAAGGTAGTTGCCTCACAAGATTTTCCATACAGTTGATAGAGGTGATCTTTATTTTTTGTTCGATGGAGTAGGACATGCATGGCCTGCTGCTTTTTGATCTAGTGGATCTACCACTAGATTGGCCTTCTCAGTCTCCTTGTTTAGATAAACCTGTTTATTTGATTATCATGGTTAAGTAATATCACTGCTCACCATTCAAAGCAGCCTACTGACCATTGGAGTCATGCACTCATGGACATTTGGTTTATCCTATTGCCACCATGAACACCAAAATATGTTATTTAGATACTGACAAGCTGGATCATGGATTTGGCATAATGGGCCTCAGAAAATGTTTCCTACAAAATGAAAACTGTTTACATGGGGAATCCTTATGTGGAATTGTTGTCAGATAACAGCTTTCCTAAAGAATTTCTACTTCCATAGGTAGATGGATGGGTCAGGATTTTGGCATCAACATTATCGAATGTTGTGAAGCACTGGACACATGTCCACAGTGTAGCAGCAGCTGGTTTTCTGGCATTTTCAATTTGCATGGTCCCACAAGCAGATGCAGTTGATGCACTCAAGACGTGTACCTGCCTATTGAGAGAATGCAGGTTTGTTCATAATGAATTGATTTTTAATTAATAAATCATCATCATCGTTTTTTATTTTCATAATGGAGCTTGCCAACATCCATTATAGATAGCATAATGGTATTTTCCTTGCTATTTAGTGGCATGTCTGCTGGCTCACCAAATATCTGCTGGTACAGTCATTGGGCATTGGTCATTTACAAGAAGTACTATTTCAGTATTTGTGCAGTTTGGGAGCTCAAATATGTGTCAAAAACAGTAGAAAAAGAACTATTTGTGTCTCATGAAATGACTCTAACAATAATATCAAGCTACCCCACATTTTCATTGACAGTGTTATACTCACTTGTCTGTGCTTATTTTTATTTTTGACTTTTTAAAAGATTTCCTGTGTCTTGTATACCAATAAATAATGTCCTGAAAATTGATTTCTGGGTAGCATTTGTTGGTGAGCCAGCATCTCATGCTCTACTGTGGTACAAGTAAAGTTCTACATACTGTCACAGATTACATGATACTCTGTAACATGATTGTCATTTTATTTTCTAAACAAAACTTCTCTTCTTCAGGTTGGAGTTAGCCAAGTGCATTTCAAATCCTTCTTGTGCAGCGAATGTTGCATGTCTGCAGACATGCAACAATCGACCCGACGAGACGGAATGTCAGGTTGGTTGAATGACTTCATAATCAAGTCATGTACCTAATTGCAATTCAACCCATTTCTTAGGCATTTTATTCTTGCAGATTAGATGTGGGGATCTGTTTGAGAACAGTGTTGTTGATGAATTCAACGAATGTGCTGTCTCTCGCAAGAAATGTGTTCCTCAGAAGTCTGACGTTGGTGACTTTGCAGTTCCTGACCCATCTGCTCTTGTTGAGAGCTTTAACATTGCAGATTTCACTGGAAAGTGGTATATCACAAGCGGCTTGAATCCAACGTTTGATACCTTTGATTGTCAGTTGCATGAGTTTCATGTGGAGTCTGGCAAATTAATGGGGAGGTTATCGTGGCGGGTAAGAACACCCGACACTGGATTCATCACTCGGTCAACAATGCAGAGATTTGTTCAGGATCCGAATCAGCCAGGGATTCTCTACAATCATGACAATGAGTACCTCCACTATCAAGATGACTGGTATGCTTCCCCTGCCACATGCATATGCTTGCATGCAAATGCTATTAGTTCGATTATCAGCATGTACTGTCTTTGAGCTATTTCATGGAGGGAAATTTGCAAATTCAACCTTGCATTCCATGTTAGCACTGTAGATGTGCTAGTGCATTGGGGATTAAAACCCATTATGTAATGGGTCCCTGCTGTGAACCATGGTTATGTTGAATATCTTACCTCGTGGATAATCCTCATGTGCAGACTGTATTTCATTTTTATTTTTGTTTTGTTTATTGTTTTTTTCACATTTGAATGGCTTCTTATTGTTGTCTATTCATGAAATGTCTTGAATAATCCAAGAGTGGAGATGCTAGGGATATTTTTGCCATCTTGAGAAGTAAAGCTGCCATGTTTAGTAATTAACCTCTCTCAAAGCTGACCATTTAATCATTTGTTTTAATTGGCACTTTCAAAAATAGTCTCCGCTTGGAGTCCTTAGATATAAACATTGATGCCACTGGGTCAACAGCTTATGCAACCAATTAATGAGCTCTGCCTAGTACAGATTGCAGGACACCTTTTTTCTTTCTTGTTCTTCTTCATGAGCCTATTAGCAGTGCTCATTTCTCAACCTGTACTGAAGATATTCAGATTAATGTCTCTCCTGCAGGTACATTTTGTCATCGAAGATAGAGAACAAGGCGGATGATTATGTATTTGTATACTACCGTGGAAGGAATGATGCATGGGATGGATATGGTGGTGCAGTTGTGTATACAAGGAGCCAAGTCCTGCCTGAGTCCATAATTCCTGAACTACAACGGGCAGCTAAGAGTGTAGGCCGAGACTTTGGCAAGTTCATCAAGACAGACAACACTTGCGGGCCTGAACCTCCACTCATAGAAAGGTTGGAGAAGACAGTGGAGGAGGGAGAGCAGACAATTGTTAGAGAGGTTGAAGAGATAGAACAGGAGGTGGAGAATGTGGGAAGGCAGGAAGCTACCTTGTTCCAACAGTTGGCTGAGGGATTCAAAGAACTAATGAAAGATGGGAACTATTTCTTGAGAGAATTGAGTGAGGAAGAGATGGAAATTTTGAAGGGGCTTAAAATGGAAGCTGCCGAGGTGGAGAAAGTTTTTGGGCAGGCATTGCCAATAAGAAAGCTAAGGTAGGAGAGAATTCATTTGAAGATACGTCATTGTTGCTTGTGTTAAAAAAAGCTGATGAAATGGGATCTTCCATTGGCGCAGAAGATTATTTCTTTTTCTTGATGAAAATTTGTCCTTGTGTATATGACAACTTACTTTAAGGCAGTTAGGCCAATGTGGATTTTCAAGGATTCTTTTGTGCAGATTTTAATAACATTGGGAAACCTGGAGAGTCAAAAATAGCTTTCCTTCCTAGTTTCCATATGTTTCAGACACGTCCCAGGGAAGATAACCCAAAACTCTTTTACCATTTTTGAGTTTTTCTACCTACAGTAAGACCCTGTTGTGCCTAACATGAGGAGATATTCAATTCAGTTCTCATGCAAAAGCTCATTTAGGCCAAGCTAATAAAAACTTACTTTTAACTTCATCACGATTTCAATTTTCTAATTTCGAATAACTCTCAAAAGCTTGTGAGTTTTGCTGCATTGGACACGGGATTCGTTTTAGCGGCAGGTTTTGCCCCATCATAGTTGGGCTTCGTATGGCCAAGCTTCAGTTCTCTACGGACGCAACTCTCGTTTTGTGGAAGCTGGATAATTTAGCTTCATGCAAACGTGAACATTTTATTAAGGCAAATTTTATATATACTTACGAACTTTTAAAAATTTGAAATATACTCATGTATTTTGTTTAAAATTTCATTTATACATATGTCATTAAAGATTTGTTGAAAAGGTAAATATACCCAACCGGTAGTATAACTTGGGATTGGTTTGCTTGAAGGTAAAAATTCACAGTCAAACAATATATGATTCTGTGGTGGTAAACGGGGATACTTCTTTGAAATTCCTCTTTTGTGGAACATTTTTGTTTTTAACATCTAGATGATTAACGGAAAACCTACTTCATTTATTTTATTCAGCACCACTTATATTATCATAAAAACTCTTTTATTTGTTTAGTATCATTATATATGAGCCTTATGTACAAATGTATAAAATTAACATAATTGTTATGCAGATATTACTTTTTTAGTAATATTTTCAATATCTAAACTATTAAAAATATCATTATTACGTGAATAAATAATTTTATAAAGTATTACCACATTTTAGTACAAATGTAAATAAATCTAAACATTTGTCATAATTTACACATAAAAGTAGCTAGTTTTGAGCAAATGTGGCTTATGCGCATATTAGATTTGAATAAATGAATTAAATTTTGCATCAAACACCAACATTTCAAAAGTGGAGGGGTTTCCATGAAATCACTTATGTAAAACTCGATTTCGTAAAAGCATTCCTGATCCACAAAAGTAATAAAATTTATTAACATGCGAATTTCTAGCTACGGAATCATAATTAGGACTAGGTATATTTGTCCTTTTATGGGAGGTTAATGACCCCTTTAATAAATTCCTAACAGCATGAGTATAAATAAAATTTTAGACAAAATTTGTCATCATCACAAGCCATTTCTTGCCAAGTGGAGTCGGTTGCTTGGATTCTATTGTGCCATGCTTGATGAAACACATCGACATATGTAGAATTTTTGAAAATTTGTAAGTATAAATAAAATTATGAGTAAAATTCATGAGCATACTTGAAATTTGTAAAATTTTAGCCACAAACATGAAATTGTAACTAACGAACCTATCAAAACTCGGAAACAAGCTTTTAACCTATATGATGTGCAGAGAAACTAGGTCTTGGCCTGTCTAAGCGGGCAATGGGCTGGGCATTCAGCCATCAGGAAGAATGCAGTTTCCAATTATTAGTTGGTAGCCTTGTAATGCTTCTACAAATTATTTGGTACACGTGATTTCATGCAAAAGCACTACATCCAAATAGTTTTCAAAAACCAACTGTAGAAAAGTGCTTGAAAGTGTAGATCGCATTGCCAAATGAAGCTTTAGCATCCTAATCCAGGAGACACCACACATTACTTTGTTTAGGTTTGCACCTGAACCCTCCACTTCAAATTCCTTGGTCTTGTAGATTTTATCTTCTAGCTTACATGCAAATGGGCAAATGGGCATATTCACCCCTATTGCATTCGCATATGGGCTAAAGGGCCAGTTTTGAAGGATGCAAGGTGTTCGAATGCGATGGAAAATGGGCTGAGAATGAAATAATATCTATTGGGAATGAAAAAAGTTACATGAAAATCTAAAAAGTTGTATTGAAAATTAAAAAAGCTGCCTTCCGAATGGGAGAAGCTATCCCATACGCATCTCCTAAGGGAGGAACTTACCATTTTAAAAATACTAAGTGCCCCAATTTGGGAACCCGTGGCTTGGTTTAAGACAAGGAACAGTAGCACACACAGGCTAAATTATCAAAATGCACTCCCATTCCAAGAATTAGAGGATTAAAGGAAGGGCAATGGCTATAAAATGCTTCTCCCGCTTGTGTTTACCGAAGGCAGAAAAATGCAGTAGAACGCCAATAACCTCTAATCTTCTATCCATTAGTGATTCTTGAACGGGAAATGAGGTTGAGTGCATTTCTTGAATGGTTCTAATCCCCCGCAAATACAACACAAGTAAAACAACCCATCGAAAGCAGTAGAAAAAAGAGAAAATTTCAAGATTTGGGTACAATAACACATTCCAGTGTGATAAAACAGGCTCTTAGTTACTCCTTAAAGACATGAACATGACCAAAAAAAAAAAAAAAAAATGCAGGGCAAAAAGCAAAAAAAAGAACAGAAAGCAAAACATGTTGCCAGGTTACAAATGAAAAAGAAAAGACAAGGTTTTTCACAACTCAAAAACTTCCTATCTGTTCATCACAACAGGCACACAATCCAGCATAGATAAAAGAATAAGCCTTAAAGAGTTTCTCTTTATCTCTGTATACATATAAACAGCCTTGGAAGCTATACATAAAGATGCTTGCAACCTGTAGTCTCCCCTGGGCATCACTTTCTGCTCAGGGGGAAGCACCCGCAACACACCTGAAAAAGAAACAAAGATTAAAAAAAGGGGTGAAAACAAGAATATGTATATCGGATCTCCAACAATCACACAAGAACAAAGAAAGGAGACCAGGACCTGTGCTGGCCATAGTGCTGAAATTTTATGACTTCTCTTGAAACTTGAGTGGGTGCCTTTGCTCAACTTCCTAGGTCAATTAATTTAACACAATTCGCGGTCTGATCAAGACACATAGACTTGTTTTTATTTAAAAAGATACAGTATGAACATCAAATCGCGCTAGCCACACACAACTGCCAGAAAGCTGCATTATATCCAATAGTTTTCATTCCACCACACCCACTTCAAGCTATCACTTTCCAATTATGAGACGATGCAACAAAAAGACAAAGCAAACCTGATGTGCATGAAAACCAAACCAAGCAGGCAAGTACCAAGGCTCACGAAATAGGCTTGCCGCTTATGTATCTTGTGTATACACAACAGAAGTTAGTAACTCCAGCCATCTGTTGTGTCATTGACAATGGAGATGGACTGCTGTACACAAGTCGGCTACCTTAGAATCAGACTGTCTTCTTGGGACAGGTCATCCATAGTCACCAAGCCAAAGGAACAGCTTGGTAAGCAGCTGAATTATAGGTGCTCGGGAACCATGCTTGCATTGACAACTGCAGTAAGTGATTGCCATTTTGACCCAGTAAAGGAAAAAAGAACTTAAAAGGATAGAAGGGAACCCACCGTTGACTCAGACTTGCGAAGATTCTCTTGCCTTGGGTTGTTATAGTATGATGTCTCCGTCTGCATGACTGGAACCTTTGCAGATCCAATCTGCTTCTCCTCCCTCACTTTGTTAAAGATGTGGGTGTAACCATCAGCAGATGCAGGGTCAGTCTCATCCCATTCACCAAATTTTGGCACTGGTGCACTTCTCTCTGGCTGCAATGTTGGAGATGAAAAGAAAACAGTGTTCAACCAGCAAAAGAATTGGTACAGTTTTAGCATCCTAAGCACTATGTAAATCAAGTATGGCAGTTTTTCTTCCTTTTTGTGTGTGTGAATGCATTGACTAGTCCCACCCCAATGTCATTTCTACATGATTATGCATGCTAGCAAAACTGTGGATTGTAAATTGTAAAGCATTAACCTTGTTTCACACTTAGACCCAATGGAACAGGTCAGCACCACCCGACAGTTATAATTTCTCCCTGGGTGATCTTTTGTGGAAGCGGCAAATTGCTAGAGTTATGCCTTAAATTTATAAGCAGGGAAATTTTTTTTCAGTCAAATGCTCACTTACCATGCGAATTACCATGCATGTAGAAAACATAACGAAAGGGAGAAACAAGGAAAAATGCATACGGTTTCATCGCCTCGAGGATTTCTAAGTTTGGATCTTCCGGGGGTATGAGGAGCAAAATCAGAGGATACCCTCCTTTCCCATGATGGAGATGCCCCAGCTTTGCTTGTGAGTCTTGCCTGGTGATTTGGATGCAGGGGCGAGTGCTCAATGCTGCGCTCAGATCCTCCACCTGTTCTATTACTCTTCCTTGGAGTCTCACTGGAGTTTGCTCGTTCTCCATAACGTTGATGAGAGGAATCTGTGCTGCCTCTTCGAGCTCCTGAATCATGACGTGAGGCTGGGGAATCGGATTGCCGCCTAACCTCACCATCTTCCCTGCTTGGCCTCCTTTCATGCTTGGGCTTTGAAGCAACTCCTGCTGTTGTTGATGGCGATGGGACCTTAGGATCAGAAGTGCTTCTGAGTGGAGAAGCGGGAACACCATCAGAGAATGCATCTGGGTTCTCTTCAGGATCATTTGGATTAATCATCTTCCCACCAGTTTTTCCCTTCCGTGCCTTTTCAAAGTAGGCAGTGTAAGGGACATTCTCATCACTATCCCAGTTGCCGAATTTGGGAACATGAGATTGCTGCAGCAATAATATCAAAATGAGCTTCTTGACTTGGATCTAGCAGCCGAAAAATTTAGAAAAATAATCACTACTTCAAGTGGGAAAATTTCACTATAATGTCAGGCGACAAAACCATTGCCCACTGTATTTTCACATCTCAAACAATACGAGCAGGTAGACAAGGTTCAAGCTGACCATAAGTTATAACCACTCCGTGGAGCATTCACTACACCATCCATCTCCGACTGCACAAAACACATAAAAGCATAACAATCTCACATGCTCATTTCATCAGGGCATTGAAATTGGAATAAAATGCATATTTGGCCAACCAAAAACGAAGGGTATATGGACACCTTCCTAAAACCAATAATAAGGTGAGCATTGTCCATACTACTAAAACCAATTCATTTACCAAGACACTAAGCTAACAAACCCTACACGTTGGGAACAGACACTACCACTGTTCTACTCAGAGTCACAGATTCATCCACTGAATACCCAGTACCATTATACTTCAGCAAAAATGGAAAATTTAAAGGCCAACATATCTTTTGTTTGAACAATATGGACAACTTAACTAACAATTCTGCACACCCTCTATCACTTCATCCCAAATGCTCAATCCTCTCTTCTCACCTTGTTACTATCTTCTCTCTTTGTTATCTCTTCTGAATAGAAAAAAAAACAACTACATAATTGCATAAAACCATCAGTCTTCCTGACTCAGAATTCGAACACAAAATGCCCATAGGACCACTATTATTATTATTTTTTTAACAACAATAAACACAACTTGCATGTCAACATACTCAAGTATTCTAATTTTACGTAGATCGTGTGATGTTTTCCTTAGAAAATGACCACACAGTACTGACATAATTATCTAATTCTTATCTCAATTATACAGTGATTAGGAGTCACGTAAGCAACCTAGTAATTGCCATTTTACTGCATGGATAACTTCTAAATGTAAATCATAGTCCATCTTCAAATCTTCTTTCTCTGAAATCTTTTACCCCCCTCTACCCATGTCTTTCATAGGCTTTCACTTTTCCTCTTGTGACTGTTGACTGCAACCAGCTCGCTGACAACCAGTACAGCTCATTGTCTTCGTAGCACTTGCCAGACCATCTAGGTTCACTTTTCCTTGTCTTTTTATTAGTATTACGTATTACCTATAGTACCTTTCTCTTTACATTCATCCATCCTGGTATCATTGATGAAGCCAAATCACTTCTCTCCATTTCAGCCAAATCCATTATGTACATGCGTGACACATTAGATGAATTGATCCACTAATTCATATTCAATTTTAGGCATTTTACAACTGATGTTTAGAGCATCAATCAGATCTCGCTATAAAGAACCTCCAAAAAAAAAGAGAGAGAGACAGACCAAAATTCACAAGATCCATCAGGAGGAAATTCACAATAACTCAAACTGACAACTAGTTTTACCATTATTGCCCCCATGACCTTGTGTCAACTTGACTACTTGACTTTGTTGACTATTTGAGAAGATTTGAAATATGCATGTTTGTTTCTTAGCAAAAAAATCATAGGTAAACTGACTTTGAACGCTATCATGGAGATTTGAGGAAGTTGAAATTAAAACAGCTTTGGGAAAAAAAATACTGGTAGGTAATCATTGATATGCCTAGTCTTCAACGGTTCCACATTGTTTGCAAAAGGAGATATCATTAACCTATGTACAAAGATTTCTTCCCTTAATGAAGAAGGCAATAAAGAAGAACAAAATTAAATGCAAAAATAATGCATCTAATCCAATTCCTGTTATTTGGTGATAAAATGCACCATAGGTATATAGAAATAACATATTTTAAAACCAACTCACTTCGAAAAAAATAAAAACTCATTAATTCAAGGTTAAAAACTAAATCTCTTTTGTCCCCACTAAATAATAGTCAAGATCGCAATGCATCATTTCCTAACCTGCAAAGAAAAACCCAGTAACCAAATCGCCCCAATTAAACCTTCTTCAATAATAGCAACAAGTGTAAAACCAGAAACAAATGTATCCCAAAACCAATGTGGTAAAAAAAAATTTCGAGCAAATTTTATGAAGTCAAGAATTCTCTCGAGTTGAATAATATTCAAAAGAAATCTAACCTAAAGGCAAAGCCATCTATGCCAAACACGATCTACAAATTTTTTAGAGAAATTATAAATAGACAACAAGAAAATGCGTATCCCACGCATTCCTCGGAGCAAGCAACTCAAAATATAATAACTTACCAAAAGGACCAAAAGGCAAAAATCCAAATCAGAAGCAAAAACACTCCAGTTGTCCGTCAATGGGGAAAAATATCTAAATTTGGCTAATAAAATAAAAAGCCGTCTATCAAAATCCAAATCTATCCTCGTATTCAATAAACTACCCCAGAATCTGATTCCAGAAGAAAAAATATTGAAAACAGGAAGAGAGAAAAAGACAGAGCACTTAAAGCACTCAATTTTCCACGGCCATCCAGCTCTTCTTCACCCAAAAAACTAAAAATAAAAATAAAAACCAAACTATGCCAGCAACTCTGCCAAAGACGCCATTCCTCCCACACATCCTGAAATTCCAACAAGAACCACCAGCCCAAAACATTAAATCCTCCAATAAAAAACAGTGAATTCCTCCACACAAACACAGACAGAAAAAACCCAAATCAAGAAAACGGTTCCACATCCATCCCCCACCGAAAAAAAAAATTTCCATCAGAATCCACCCACCCCCAGTAATATTTCCCAGCCAAATTCCCTTAAAAACTCCTCCAAATTCACCAAACTTCCAACAAAACCCAAATTCAGGCACGAGCACTGAGTCCTAAAATCAGAAGTAGAATAACCAAAAAGACTCACCGCCATATCAATGACAAAAACTCGAGGGGCTTTCCCAAATCCGGCAACAGATATGGAGAAAGGAAACCGAAAAAGGCCGCAGCTTTGGTGTTTTTGGAGAGGGTGAGGGAGAGAGAAAAGAGAAGCACGTTGATTGACCGGCGCCACCGGTTGGTTTGACTTTTCTCAGTCGTATGTTTGTCTCCGTATGCCGTATTTTTCTGTGCCAGCAGCAGATGACTCAGCAGAGCATGTCTACTGCATAGTGCATACGCATTATATCATTTATTTATTTATTTAAAATAATACCACTTAAAATTATTTTAATCATGTGAACCAGTGGCAGTGTTTTTTGCATTTTAGTTCCTCTAACCATGTGTAATGTCTTTCTAGCCCACGAGTTTTACATATTTACATTTTAATCCCTACCATTAATGATGTGCCTTCAATTGTATACATGAGTCTACTCATAACTTTATGG
>JAXCLR010000001.1:3519266-3550970 GCA_035584095.1 Annona squamosa
GAGTAATTATGGAGAGTGAAAAGTTTTAGATTGAAAAGTTTTAGTTGACATTTTTTTATGCTAAACAAACGCACCCTAAATCGAGGATAGCATTATATACCTATAATGCAATAAAAAATTATTTTATTCATAAATTTGTGATGTTGTACTGAAAATGAGTAATGTAATGGATTTATATTACTCTTAAACTATTCTTATTTTGTGGCTCGCCAACATTAGTTTATGAACAGATTATAGCTTTTGTACTTTTTAAACTTTAATTTATCATTTTGTATGCTTTAAGCTTTAGTTTCCTCTTAGTATAAAAAGCAAAACCTCGTTTAATACCAATTAAGATGATTGTAAAATATTCATAAAAAATATAAAAATTAAACTATTATATTTTAAGGAACAGTATTAGGTGTTCCTAAAAGCATTAAGCTTCGGTTCATGACTTACTTGTTTTATTTTTATTTTTAAATTTTTATATATATTTATGTGGGCCCAGAGATAAATGTCCCATCTATAATTTTTAACATTTATTTTAAATTTTAAAAATCAAGAAAATAAGTCATTTCTTATATGCTTAAACTATATTTGGACATTCATGCTTAGGCGTACATGTGAATTTTAAAAAAATTAAAAAATCTTTTAAAAAATTATACACGTAGGTGTACTAAAGTTAAATGCAGCCGAGCACACTAGATCAAGACTCATATTTTATTTGTAAGTGATATTCACAGATGGCTCATATTTCTAGCACAATACAAGAGATCAAAAAGTTATCTTTTATTTATTATTTCTATAAATATGTGGATCTCACAAAATTTTCCTCCAGTGTATTCGGCAATTTTCAAAAATCAAAACATAGTGTTAAACCAATTTAAAAATGTTAAATTGTACAGGGATGCAGATCTGTATGTGGCCCACATACAAAATAATGATTCATTCCTAATTAAATATATTATTTAAACACAACACAATGAGTAACGGGGTTCACTTGAATTAGTTCAACATTTGCTTAAAATTTAACTAGTTCTTCTAAGTGAACAAAACCGGTTCAAGTAGTCCTCATTTCCTTTGTCATTATTTATTTAATAATACTATTTAAAATTATTTCAATTAGAAATTTATGTGGGCCACGTAGAAGATGAGGTTATTAATGAGTTTTATGTTCACTTCAAACTATCCTATTTTTTGTATCAAATTATTATATCCTTAATTAAAGGTAATATTTTAAAGGACTCGACCGGGTTCCATAGAAGCAAACTCATATAATCTTTTTAAAATCTAAGATTTAGATCTTTGATAGACAATTTAATCCATTCATTGTATTTAACATCATTTGTTTATTTAGGGGATAAGTTTTATCCCAATCAATTATGTTTATGGCCACATTTGTTAGAAAATGTATATATTCATGTATAAATTATGAAAAATACTAAAATATCAATTTTAAAGTAATATTTTCGACATCTACACCATCCAAAATATCATTTCTATGTGAATAAATGATTCTATAAAGTATTATTACATTCTAATACATGTGTAAATAGATTCAAACGTTTTTTATAATTTGTACATTAATATATTTTTTTTGAACAAATTTGGCCTGTAAACAAACTTGATTAGAATAAAACTTGGTTTCTTAAATAAACAAATGATATTAAATACAATGAATAAATTGGATTTTGTATTAAGGATCAAAATCTTAAGATTTTAAAGGGTCACTAGGGTCCATTTCTACATAAAAGGGGGACCGTATTTTAGACCATTGATAATTGAATCCTACAGTGAAAATGGAGCTCACTGAATTGGTTCGTAGCAGCGTAGTCCGTTGTATATTTTGTCGCCATTTGACTCAGAGCGACTTTTACATTTAAATAAATATTCAACCGTTAAGCAGGTTCCATTTGCATCTTTTTATGAGATTAATTTCATTCATTTTTTATTATTTCTGAATAAAATTGCTTAATCAAAATTTTGTTTTGTCACACACAAGATAAGGATTTCAAATTTTGTTTGCCACACAAGATAAGGATTTCAACAAGTTTATGTTCATGCAAGGAAGCGGAGCCATATAAACCTTAAAATTTTAAAATTTTGATCTTTGATGAAAAATGTAATCCATTTACTATATTTAACTTCATTTGTTTATTTAAGAGATCAAGTTTTATCCTGATCAAGTATGTTTATAGGTTACTTTGTTAAAAATTATATATTCATATGTAAATTATGAAAATGCTTAAATTCATTTACACATAATGTAGAATGCAATAATACTTTATAAACTCATTTATCAACGTAGAGATGATATTTTCTATAGTGTAGATGTTCAAAATACAACACTAAAATTAATATTTAACGTTAAATCATTTTATTACGTTAATTTTCAATGGAGCCCATGCCTAGTAATATTAGACAAATGAAAGTGTCTTCAAGATACTATAAATAGTGCTAAATATAATAAATGAATTAGATTTTTGTTATCAACTATTAAGATTTTAAATATGTAGAAAAGTACATAGAAAAGGAATTTCATAGAAGCATGAATATATATTCACTTTAAAATCTATATTTATTTATGTTCTAGGGCACAACCCACCTAGCCACTAGGGTCCTAAGAGCATGTCTCCCTTCTCCTCATTTTCTTTATAATCCCCAAAAACAATATACTTGTTTTGTACCTTTCTTTGTCCATTTTTAAACAAAAATTAAAATATTTCTATTAAATACTTAGTTAAATGTATATATAATGCAAGATGTACTAAAGTTGCTGGGTTAAAATCATATACTCCCAAGAGCATGTAGTGTTTGTGCACTTATGTGCAAATACTTATTTTTTAATTTTTTTGAAAATTTTTTATACAACTGTTAATTAAGTGTATTTAACACGTATATCAATTTTTATTATTTTTGGAGATTTGTAGATATTTTATAATTTTCTAAAATTAGTGGCATTTTAGTGATTTTAAAATTAGTGATTTTTATTAAATTACTAAAATGTTACTGATTTTAAAAAATTTACAAATATTTACAAATCTCAAAAAATAGTAAAAGTTGATGTATATGTTAAATGCAGTTAAATTAACAGTTATATAAAATAAATTTTTTTAAAAAATAATAAATGAGTTAAATACACCTTGGTGCACTGAGCCTAAGTACACCCAGGTGCATTTAGGCATGTCCAAAAGTGGCTCCGCACATCTGCCATGTTGAGAACGCCTGTTTGAAAGTAGATCTTAACATGTTAAAACAATGTATTTTTTAAAAAATACCCTGCAAATTACAAATCCAATAATAAACCTTTCAAAGTGTTCATCTCACCCAAAATAGTATTTCTACATAATTTTATTACATTTTAGCACTCTACTCGGCAGATTTAAGTGGATTTTAAAATTCTATACATTTTTTTTAAAGATATGGCTACAATAGGGTTTTGATTCACATGATTTTTATACTATTTAAACAAATACTTAATGGAAGAATAATTCTTCATAATTACTGAGATCGGACCTGACAGATGTACCAATTCATTTTGATATATTATGCAATATGCACCAATGAAGTGCTTCTTTTTCAAAATATAGAAATATCTCTAGAACCAATTTATATTTACCTATAACTGTAAACAATATATTACGAAGTCCTGCTTTACGATCTCATTTTTTTATGGATACTTTACTGTCTCATCGAAAAACAAATAAAAACAAATATATTTTATTCCACATGAATATATGATTTATGATTATTCACACTTTTAGTTTGTATACTATAAAATCTCAAAAATCCCATTACGCATTTACACTTACTAACTAATTTTGTTAAATTAAAAAATATCTGAATTAACCTTCAAAGACTAGAGTGGATCATGACAAACATATTTGCAAGTAAACCCACTTTTTTTCAATTTATTCCGAGGAAAGATTTTTTTGATTGAAACAATACTCAAAATTTTGTCTAAAAAGCCTTACAACTTGCAAACGCTTTAAATTTTATTCTTACGAAATAACCAATTTGTTCACATGACAATATGAATGAGTTTGGATGATAAAAAATGAGTTTGACTTTTTTAGCAAAGAAAATTAGTAAAACAGATATTAGTAAATAATTTCGCTTTAATAGAAAAAAATTTTAATAGTTAAACTAGCTTCACCGGTCAGATGAAGCAGGCTGCTCCATCTTCTCTTGTTTTCTCTTAGCAGCCGGCAACTTAACAGCTTCGAAGACGAATTGACAAAATAATTAGGCTTCCTGTATTTCGCAGTAATCTGGACCGTTGATACGAATAGGCCCACTGGAATTCCCAACTTGAACGGACAAGATCATCTACGATTTTTTAATTCTTTTCCTTGATGCATGTGAAATTGAGTTCGCTTGTTGGTGTACGAAACCACCTTGCGAAACAGACGGTCATCCGCCGGTAATCAAGCAGCACTCATGCAAAATATCATTCGGGGAATGTGTGGATATGGACAAAGGAGATGGGGAAAGGTTGTGATCTTTCGCTGATGTAAGAAATAAATAAAATAAAAAAATATATATTTATTAGAAATTAAAGTCAATAAGTATCTTATAAAAATACTGGAAAGATTATAAAAAACAAATTTAAGACTCTTGCGTACATGTCGGTTTTGTTGATTTTCGAAAATCAAAATAAATATTAAACAAATTTAAAAATTACCAAATTTCACGGAAAAGAACGTATAATAGGCCGTGCACATTTATGAAAAAATATAAAATACGGTAGCCATATAAGCTCAGCCCCCCATACACACACATAATGCATGGATTTCTTTAAAAACACTAATTATAGTCTGAGTATGCATGATTTAGATGATATATCAGTGCACACAAGTCATTTTAACTTAAACAAAAAGAATGGCAGTGATTATTTTTCTTTAGACTCTTTAGTTAGATGAATTGCTTTATTAAAACTATTGCCCACATTTCTATTCTTCTGATTTTCGAAAATTAAAATAAAGACTAAAAAATTCAAAAGGTTATCCAATTTTGTGGAAAGAAAAATTTTAAATGGAGCTTACACATTTATAAAAAAAATTAAAATTAAAAACAAGGGCGGTCATATAAGATCAGCCCCCATATATATACACATACACAATGCAGGGATTCTTTAAAAATACTAATGATTAGAGTATTGATGATTTATTATAAAAAAAAAGATTATTGACGATTTAGATGATATATCAGTCCACACACGTCTTTTTAACTTAAAAAGAGAAAAATATAGCTGTGATTTTTTCCTTTGGAAGTTAGTGGGAAAGGTTAACAAATGGGTAGATATCAATTGATTTTAATTACAGTGGGCCCCACTTTCAGATGTTGCACCTGTTCTTTTCCTCTTACTCCCAAACATTGACATATATGAAAATGATCATAATATGTTTTTATTTATTTCCCTAAAATCCCCCATCGACTCATATGCGAAAGCAAAGTATGGTTGCAAAACACTTGAAAATTGCCCATCCATGTGCCAATAAAAATATTCTGCTGTATGTATAAAATAAAGTAAGAATTTTATTTTATGATTTTTTTATTAAGTATATATATATATATAGGAAAATAATCCAGTGCATGCGACTGCACCGTGCAGTCCATGCACCGTGAGCCCTACTTGATCATAAATAGAAAATCCACCTCACCTATTGTATTTAGAATTGTTCACTTTATTAGCATACCAATTTTCATCTAAATCCAACATGTGTGTAGTCCTCATCTTAAAATTGTGCAAAATTAATGTAATAAAATAATTTAATATAAATATTAAGTTTAAAGTGGTTTTTTAACATTTAAACCGTTTAAAGTATGATTTATATATGGATAAATGATTGTATAAAGTTTCATTACAATCTAATATGTGTAGGGTTCATTTTAGAGCGGACTGCACCGTAATTACAGTACAGTCCGACTGTACAGGATCGTAAGGGTCCATTTTAGGGCGAACTGCACCGTAATTACAGTACAGTCCGACTGCACAGGATCGGATCTCTCACACACACATATATATATATATATTATATTATATCTTAATTCAACTTACCATCAAACTCTAAGACCATTTTTGTAAATGTCAATAACACGACTATAAGATTTTAAATATCGACCGGAGAAACCACATGTGGGAAAACAAAATGGCTGGTGGCATGTGCAAATCAATATATGAGTTTTGAAAAATAGTTGGTGCAACGTGGAATTATAAATACCTCAGATAAGCCACTCCTTATGGTAGGAAACAGTAGGTATTCCCTTGCAATAAATGCCCGGTCATTTATGCAAGGCTCCAATAATTCATGAGCCGACACGGGGGCTGTAAAAGTCCTACGTCTAAGAAGTCGAGGCTGGAATTTCGATCTGCTTTGAATAGAAGAAATACATAAGATAAATTAGGTAAATTGGTCATTGTAAAAAAATCATTTAAAAAAATGGACTATCAAACTACAACCTTTTTGCAATTTGCCAAAACTGCTTTGAAGATCTATTCCCAGGCTGGCAACGTCTAGGCCAAAAATGTCAACATTGGTACTTCAAACGTCAATTGCTTGAAGGGGTGGATCTCATACAGCCTCTCAGTATTACTGGCACAATAGGAACGGGAGACTGAAAATAATGTTTATTTTTATTTTCGATTTTTTAATTAAATATGCAGGGCTCATCTCGATTCTTTATCTGGGGAAATTGTGCAATTTTTTAATTTATATTGATTTTTTAAAATAAAAGTAAATGAATTCTTACACCCATTTTTATTTTCAAAAATAAAATAAAATTTTAAAATTAAAAAAATTTGTCGAGTTTCACGGTATGAAAGATCTAAATGAGACCCGTACATTTATGAAAAAATTCGAAATAAAAATAAACATTTTCTTTGGCCTCCCACTTAATATAGGATCATGGCATAAAATTCGGAACCATAAATTTTATAACAAAAATCTAAATCATTCATTTCCTTCCATTTTTAAACGAAAAAAGTTTTATTTGCATGTGGTTTTTCATATTTTTTCTATTTTACAGTTTTTTACTCCATAGATGTTGATTTGACAGAAATATCTTTACTTATGAACTTTGTTGGTAAAAACATCTTTATAATCAACACTTTTGTAAGAAATTTTGACAGAAGTAAAGAGTTTTAGCTAGTGAAACTCTATCATTAAGATCAGGTGAGCATAATTTAAGGATATTATTATATGGATTTGTCATCTGATTATATCTATGTGGGCTGCACAAAACCATATCAAAGTTGATACCACGGGTCATTTGTAAAAACTGCTTTTTTTTAAAGTTGTGTAAAAAGTGCTTATTAAGTGGATGTTGCATTTGCGAAATCAATAGTATTTACAACAAATTAATGTTGAGATGAAAAATAAAAAATGTTATTCACTTGTGTACCTACCATAAAAAGAAAAAATTTTGCTCAATTTTTTATTTTCCAACACTGTTGCCTACAGCAATATTAAATAAGTATGATTTTTCTCGAATATTAATATAAATTAATCAATAGTTTAGGACATAAAAATGGTGAAGTGACAAACAGATATTCATTTATAGTTTTATATGCACCATACAAAAAGAAAAAGAAAAAAAAATTTTGGTTAAAATTTAATTTGAAACAATGTACGTTGCCTCCAGCAATATCAACAAGTGTATTTTTCTTGTATATTACTATAGATCATCCACTACTTTATGAATTTGATTAAACAGATAAATCTCGTTTTATCTGAAATAAAATATATAACTACTAACGATTTAGATGCCACCCGGACATGATAGGTTTGGCTTGTGCGGAAAATGTTGTGATTCTTTTTAGAGCAGCCAAAATTTTTTTATAAATATATGCATACCACCTATATCTTGTCCTCGGTGAAATTATTCATGCCTGCCACATTGATTTAAAAAAAATAAAAATACCGAATAATTTCAAAATTGACCAAATTTACAGGTACAGCCTACAAATAAAAAAAAATTAAGGCCGGGTGATTTAATTATAGGAGACTAGATAAAAAAAATAGGCTCAAGGGGCTCACTTGTACTTTTTTGATACCTTTTTTAATAATTCTATTCATTTTTAACATAGTTGATGAAAAATCTAATCTATTTATTATATTTATTATCATTTATAGTATATATGCAACATTTTTATTTGTCTAATATTACTAAGAGGTTTATCCTCTTATGCTGACCTAAGTAAAAAATATATATATATTTTTAGATTCTTTTTCAGTTTTTTCTTTACAAACTTGTTAAGCTGGGCATATCGAATTTATAAGCTAAAATTTATCATTTTTGATATTTTAAAGTATTTTTAAAGATTTTTAAATACAGTAGCATTGTCTTAATTTTTTGTCCTCTAAAAATTATAACAATGTCACGCAAAAAATTAAGACAATGCTACTATATTTAAAATCTTTAAAAATATTTTAAATATCAAAAAATGGTAAATTTTGATTTATAAATTCAATATACCTAGTTTAATATTTTTGTAAAGAAAAATTGAAAAAATCTAAGAGTATATCTTTAGGCCAGCCTAAGTTGATCATCTTCCATATTACTATGCATGAATCTTATTTACAATTATATAAAATCAATATAATAAAATAATTTAATTCTAAAATATCATTAAGTTGTATTTTTAACATTTAAACTATCTAAAATATCACTTCTGCGTGGATAAAATGTATTTTACTTGGATATTTTATTGAAGATAAAATTCCCTGGCCTTGTCGCCGACAAGAAATTCTCCAATCCGTGAAAGAAAAAAAGACAAAATGCAAAACAAAACTCAAGCGGCCGAAAACATCCCGCCGACACTTTTATTTAGTGCCCTTTTGGCACTTTTGGGGCGTAGGGCTGCCTTAGAACAGAAGGATATTAATTTTTTATTTATTATTTTTTTAAAAAAAAAAAATTAGGGGTCCCCCTGAAAGTGACAAGGGCCCATCTTCCTTCTTACAGCTTTTCATTTATGAATGAGGCCTTTCCAGCCGTCCATTAATTGTGGGGTCTGCAATGGAGTGGTCCACACTTCTACAAGTTGTAGGGGAGCCCCTCTTGGATGGATCACATATCCTCCCATTTTTTTCTTTATATTTACAACTTAATTAAGCACAAATTCCAATCCTAGCTCAAGGGGTATAAATTTAACAATATTGCTAACAACATAGTTAAAATTTGAATATGCGTACATATTTAAAGCGTATATAACTCATATACAAAATTTATAATTTTTGAATATGTATGTATATTTATCTTAAAAAAATCAACATTTTGGGAGGTATTATGTCATTTTCACCCTAATGATGTTACTTTTTAAAGAAATATTAGTACACAAATTCAAAGACTTTATAACTTAAAAAAATATTTTTCTGAATAAAATTTTGAAAAAAATTATACTTTATAGACTGAACTAACTTAAGCTTTCGTTAATTCAAACTAACAAGATCATGACCCACACTAAATACATGGTCAACTGAAATCAGCTGCAAAAGATAGTTTGTGCTTTGGATATTTCATATGCTTGGATCTCGATTTGATGGAGACACCCTCATTTTTTTTTTCTCAAATATGGAGTGGGAGATACATCCAAATATGTACATTGAGTCCTTGTATAGAAGACTTGAAAAACAATGAAGAATACTTGCATACAAAAGAAAGATTCGATGGTCTTGGAAGTTTCTCTTTGCCTCCATCCTCCATAACACATGCATGCCAAATAGAAGAACTTGTCAATTGGTTCAAATATGAATGGGCACAAGTAAATTCCTCTTTGAATCAAAATGATTTGATTCGCCGGTCCATTCAATTTCAGCCCTAAAAGAAAAAAGGAAACTTACAAGTGAAAAGGAAAGTTGATAACCCACAACTTGACGAATTCAATTGGAACTCATATCTAGACTGAGTCTTGTGAGTAGGTTGATTAAAAGCAAGAATATAGATGGTTGTCTCCCTCCAATATGTAAACTTTTGCAAAAAAAAAAAAAATGCAAAGGAATAATCCCTTGGTGGTTCGATCAACCAAGAAATTTTGACTTTTCTCCTTTTTTAAAGTGCCCTCGTGTATTGGGAAATAAGAAGCTGTATTTGGAATAAGAAAAATCACATTAAAAATTTTAAAAATAAGATTGTTGTGCATTAAAAATTAAAAAAAATATTGGAATGAAAAATCTCATTTTATCCCTTTTTCACATCTACTCTCTCAAACAGTTGTCTCCACTTGCCTCGGGGAAGAACTGGGCTTTCCTTGCCTTCTCTTGCGTTTGTGTAATTTTTTTTTTCTCAACAACTGTTTCAAAGCATTCAAAGGTGGAGTTCCAATGGAAAGTTGGAAAGATTCTTGCCCAACAAAAGTGCAAAATACCTTCAAATAGTCATGACTTTTGAGCGAGATAGAATTACCAAAACCACAAGATATCAACAGAAAGCATTTTTGGAACTTGACATCTTAATGTCCATTATAATTCTGATTTTTTATTACTTTTAGATCTTTACTACTTTTTAGTAAGTCATGGTTTTATTACTTTTGTGAATTTTGATTTAATCAAAATTAGTAAATTGCATTTATTAGGAGTTTTCACACTTCTCTCTCATAATTCTATTCTCTTAGGATTTTCTCACTGTTAGATTTTGCTATAACACTACTATAAATATGTTATATTCTTTTTATTTCGAAAGACTTATAGAAATTAAATAATATTCTAGAAATTTTTTAAAATTTTGTATTTCTATTTTAGTGTTGAAACTTGTTTAGCGTAGACTTATATCAGCCTTGTTATCATGCTTTTTTTTGCAATAATTTGTACTGATAATGATAAATAGTATTAAAGATGTAACAAATTACGGTAAAACTAAACAAATTATTTTTAAATTTAAAAACTAACTTGAGAATAAAAGAATTTCATCCTATTCACATCCTCTGTGGAGGAAATATACTTGGATTGATGATGTAATAGGTCATCATTACGTTCTTTTTATTATTTCAGTCCAACTAAGGTATCCCATACGTCCTCCCTTGCTTTTGACAGCCATCATTGTTCCCACTCATTACCATGCATATCGTCTTTAAGAAGTTTGATTGTCTAAATCATTAATTCGACTTTTTCCCCAATAATCATAATGCTAATCATAATTCCATGCTTTTTAGCATGAAGCCCCCATCAAGTTGTTTATATTATGTTTTAACCCAATATGTTAGATTTTGCAAATAACCTTATTATTATGATGCTTACAAATAAACCCGTACTTTTGGAAATATTTAATATATCCATGTCCTCAAATATGAAAAATCAGTCAACAGTCATACTTTCACCTAAAATTTTGACTTATGTATGCGTGATAATTGCCGTATGAAAGTGACCATAGACACTGCTACTGATTTTGATGACCAATAAATCAGATCATTTAAGATAAACCACATAAATTGGAGATCTGATTGATGATAATCCTCAAACAGTCAAACTTTGACAAAACTTCGTGGCTGGCCTAAGCATAATCGAGACCACTATAAGGCATTTCTGTCATTTTTTTTGGGTGGAAGTCAAAAAAGTTAAGTTCATAGGACCTAATTTGAGCATTTTACTCCAAGAATATAGAGAGCATACAGCCAAAGTGCATTGAAGATCTTCCTTCCTAGGAAAGAGGTGTACTATCGTGTTCAAATCAAAATTCAACGAGTAATATTGTTTAAAATTAATTATTTTATCATAGTATCGAAAATCATTTAATCTGAGTTTTAGGTGGGATTGTACCTGCTTTTTTTGCATGAATTTGTAGGCCCAAACAATTTTTTTTTCACTATCCAAATATTATATTTGTGAATTTTATTTAATATTTTTTGAATTTCGAGCATTTTTCATTTTTGAAATTTAAAAGTTTTAAAGTATAAATTTCTTATATAAATTTTTTTTTTTTTACTTCAGCCCAGGTACTCATGCAAAAAATTAAAAGAAAAATTAATAGGTAAAGCTTACACAAATGTTGAGCTTCAACACCACTAATTATCCGTAAATTATAAAAAAAAATTAGAAACATTCACACTCAAAAAGTTACAATGATTTGTAAAATCATCCATCTATATAGGTAGAACATTCTGAATAATTTGAAGTCGAATTAAGATTTCTCAAATTGATACTTAAATCAAGTAATTTTACTATATTAAATTTACATTTCTTAAATGAGGGTTACGCATATCTTTCCTTGGATCTTAGTTTCACAACCAAACAAATGGCTCTAAATCACATCATCAACTTCTGCTACAATACCCTTTAAAGTAGAACCATGTTGAAAATACCAAGCTCGAAGACCTAGAATTGCCTCCTTCGGCAAAATTTCATATTTTGAGAAATCCTAAATATATCCATGCATTATCCCCCAAATCCCATTCATATTCTAAACTCTAATTATAATTATAAGCGAAGAATTCTCATTCAAACGAATTTTAGTACTTTCTTAACTATATAATCGTACTTTTACATGTATATAATTATCAATCATTTGAATGTAAATTTTAGCTATAAAATCATCATTAGGCTTAGGCATACTAATCATTTCACAGAAGCATGAATATAAATGAGATTTTGAGCAAAATGAGTGAGTATATTTAAAATTATTGAAACGTCTTGAGTATATTTAAGGGCAAACCCAAGATTTGAAATTAAGGGCAAAACTAATAAATATATTTAGAATTTACCCTCATTACGAAGATGGAAAAAATAGCACTGGGATGTTGCTTTCGCGGCAAACTTTGATTTTTAGCTCTTCAATGGCCCTTTTGATGGCATTTTTTTTTTATTAAAATCTTTTGTCAGAAGCCAAAAAGGAGCCTAACACTCGGTAAAAAACAAATGGTGATAGCACTTCTCCCATCCAAAATGTACTGCCAAACATGTCATAAGCTGTTATTCACCTGTAGCAGTGGCCGGCGGCCTATCTATGCATATATAACCACCCAACCAAGATCCATTCCAGCCGTCACCGCTTGGATGAACAAGCTGCTGATGTGATGATACTTATAATAGAGTAGTTTGAGTGGGAGATCTAACTGGGCAAGGGACAATGGCCTCATCAATCATCAGGTGGCTGGTCATTCTAGATGGATGACATGATAATAGAAGATCCATTTCAGCCATTCAGCTGCTTGATTAATCGTGAATGACAAAAAATACAGTCATAAACAACTTTATCTATTCATATAAAGCAGTTGGCCTCAAACAATCAACTTTCACAGCCATGATTTTTGGTCCCACATATAACCTTTGTTGGCACCTTAACGAGTTTTAAGAGTCATCATCATGGGTTCATGCTATCTTTAAATCCAGATTCCCCTTTCTTCAACTTTCATATTTTTTAAAGAAGGGGCCAGGCCAGCAAAGCTTTCTTTTATGTCCCACCACCTGTAGCCTATCAGCCAAAATCACTTTATTCAAAGTTGATTTTCCAGGTGCAAAAGAGGAAAGCTGGAGGAAAAAAAAAAGAGAGAAAACACAGGCATCAGCATCCACCCATCTATGCCACCTTACAAAACTCATTGACCATGCATTACTTCCAGAAATTTGAATCAAGCCTCTTCATTCTTACACCTAGTACGTCAGGATTGTAAATGACTAAATTTTCTTTTAAGAATTCTGTTAGGATTAGGATCTGCTTAGCTCGCAGTTTAGCTCACATGGTGGTAGGTAGGAGTACATATAAATAGGTTCAAATTTTATTTTATTTTTTTGATATTTATACATAATGACAACTAACATTACAATCGAGCACATTTATAACTCTTATACTATAAAAAGAATGTTCTATAACACCCCCACACCAGGAAAAAAAAAATCTGTAGATACTCCTACAATCGGGGAAATTGTAAAATACCCCCACTCTAAGGAGGGGGAAATCAAAAACCTGACCAGAGCATCCACGCCCCTCAAGTGCTACCGCCAGGGCAACCCGCTGACGGCATAAATAGGCTCAATTAGGGCCATTTGCAGTGTGTAATCTCTGATTTGAGCGTCCCTATTTCTCGTTTCTCTTTTTGCTCTTACTTCTGCAGATCTTAGAGAATTTCATTAAAATTCTAACATTAGTGGCAGAGCCAGGTTCAATCCATCTGCAAATTTCATTCAATAGCAAATCTAGAGTCAGTTCTTTCAACCAAACTCATGAGCTAAGGGATTCCTGGCCAGAATTGGGGGTAAGCTGACAACGTTTCAGATTGGGAATTTGTATAATTACGGAAAAATTTGCAGGAAATTTGGAAAAGTCAGCAGCAATATTTTATTGAAATTCTCTGAAATCTAGAGACCACTGAGAGCAAAAGGAGAGAAACGAGAGGAAGGGGGACATTCGAATCACATATTTCATACCACAAATGACCCTAATTCAGCCTATTCATACATACTCCTGCCTACCACCCATCAGCTAAACTGCCAACTAACGCCTAACACAATTCTCAAAACAGGGAATTTACAATCCTAACATAGAACTGCATGCACACAGAAGTGCAGTATGCTACAACGTATCTTTAGGAAAGAACACCAGCTAAAAAGGGCACGTCTGGATACTGCCTTAATGGTTAAAAAGGATGAGATCATTGCAATTCTGATAGGCACTCGCTTTCTTAACAGCAGGGCATGTAGAAGAAACAAGCCATCACAGGAAGTAAGTCCAAAAACATTTACAAGAAACGAATTGATATCACAGATCTCTGCAAGGAAGACAAGCGCCTATCAGCAAGGACCTATGATGAAAGATTTGCACAGTCACACATGTATTTAAATATCTGAACACTTCTTCTGATACTATAATCCCTGGATAAACTGCATAAAAAAATCCTGCCAGGTGAAGATAAGAGATCTAATATTTGCTGTGCAGCATAGCACGCATGATTTTTAACTAAGATTCACATTTCCCAACCTTTTGTCGACAACTTAAAGGGTACAAGTCTTCCAATCTGGCGCTTTGGCGCACGACCATTAATATAAAAAGCAGTATCATTATTCTAAAATCTCAAGCGCACATCCTCGCCAGGCTACATGCAACCCACCACAGATAAATCCGTGCACCAATTTTCTTCCATGCTTAAAAATGGAAGTTATCAGTTGTTAACGTCACCAGGAAACATGCATGAAGCCGTGAACCAATTTTCTTCCACACTAAAAAATGGAAGTGATCAATTACAAGCCTTGTCAATAGAACGTTGATTGCTGATGTATTCCTTATCAAGTCTCTATTAGAAAAGCTTGTCCTATAAAAAAACAAAAGAAAGAAAAGGGTGTTCTATAAAGGTGTCTCAAAAGGGCAAAACCATGGGCTCCACTTGTCATGAATTCAACAGCAGATGCATTCAGCGAAACTCGCATGGCAAAACCTCATAATGAGAGGCGACAAGTCAATCAATCACTTCACGTGATAACTCAGTTCCCACATCCTGACCGAAGGGAGGAATCGTAATTCAAGAAGGGACTCCCAACCTACTTCAGGCACTTGATCTTCTCTGCCATCTCGACAATGAAGGAGCTTCTTTCTGGGTTTGCAAAATTCAACACCTGCTGAAGCTGAATGGTCGCTTGTGCGAGATCATCCTCACCAATAGACACCTCTGTGCTTAGAGCAAAGAGAACTTGATTAACTTCTGACTCAAGTTCAATACAGAAGAGGTGGCTAAAGACCTGAAAATAAAACCACAGTTCCAAATGAGAACTCACATCCTAATTGCTTCTGCCAAATGCAGCTTGCAGTTACCCCCAGAGCAGAGGGTGATGCACAAAATTTGACCCATTTATCTGCTGGAAAGTTGTCTTGCTCTAATGTCCAGAAGTAGGCTACCCCACTGACTTATCATTTAAATAGGCACGTGTGCAAGGAAACATCAAAGGCCAACTATACCAAGCCTCCATGCACCAGCATGAACGCATGAAATAGTTTTTAAAAGAACTATGGACACCAACTCACAGGATTCACAAAGTTCAGGCAAGAAAAAGTAACACATTTTGTTAGAATGCCCACATAATGTAGATATATGTGTTAATACCTTTTTCATTCTCAAAATAATCGTATCCCTGATAGCCTGGGACCTAGAAACCAAATTAATGACAAAGAGACCTTCGTTGCAAAGAAATTTCTTCACGCGCAAAAGAAAAGATTCTTCTGTGAAATCAACGGGAGGACACGACAACCCAGAACTACAAAAATGGAAAATAAGCACATATTAGCATTATGACATGACATGACATGCCTTTAGTTATAGACAGCTACCAGAGTAGCAAAAATAACCAGGTATTATCAGCAACAAGTTATGGGAACCCTGATGCTTCAGTGTAGTATCACAGTCCAACATAATCGTATGTTGGCAAATAAACATTTGTTGCTACCATTCGTTTCAAAACTCTTTGAATCAAGGACAGAAGATTCACCTCATGTCAGCCGAATCTGCATCAATAATGAGCACATCAAATCCAGTGCTCTCATGACCACCAATTCCACTAGCAGATGTCAAGGCGTCTTGATAAAGAGTAACATCAGCAGATGTTGAATCACTTTCCATGTCTCTAACAAAACCGATTCCATCAGCAATATGCACCTATCAGCGGCAAAATTATACAAATCAACTTCTATTTACAGATCAAATAATTTCAGATTTCAGCAACTGGGTGAAAAAACCATAAAAATTATAGTAATAAATAAACCAGAATTAGATGCACTTCGGTTTGACCATGACCACAACCCAACCATCCAAACTATATTTTGAAACAAAGGTCCCTTGGGTTGACATTCTGTGCAACCCAATCTTCACCCCTACAATTGCAATATGTAGACAAAGTAAATACCTATATCAAATAATACTTTTTATTTTTTAAGAATTCCAAACCTAGAACAAGAAAATTAATCATACAACTTTCAAAGGGAAGTGACTATTTTCACTACTCAATTTATGACATAACAATACTATCGTATTTTTGCTAATGCTAACAATATTTAAATCACAAACAACCATGTATTCATTAAAAAAACCAAAAAAGAAAAAAAAAAAATTGACTTGATGGACTCAATGTGAATTTTCTGAGTTGGGTTGAAGATTTACAGAAAGGTTGAGTTTTATGAGCTGACCTCAACCTGATGCAGCCAACTAGAGATAGGCATACATCAAAACGGATGTAACTCCCTAGTGGCATGTAAGTGCTTCCCATCCAAAAAAGAAAAAAGGAAGGTTATTCCTACCAGGATATATCAACTGGTAACCGAACGAATTATCTAAACGTTGCCAGTCGGATCAAGCCCTATATGAATGGAATAAAATATATTCTGCTGAAGGTGGTAATACTTGTGCGCTAAGAACTTAATGAACTCCACTTTCAACATCCAAATGTTTTCCAAGACACGGCCACCTCCAGATGATTCCCATAATGTGGGACCCATTTGATAATCTCTCAAGCCCAAGGGTTAAGATATTAAACTAATTCCTCCCGTCCACTTTAGAATTTTTACATTAATGGTTGAATCCATTTAATATGGCAACAGAGCAAGAGGGATCTTGGTTTCAATATCTTGAAAGCTGCTACTCTAGAAAAGGCATAACAAGCTAGAACAAACTGCTAGCGCTGTGTGAGGATGACCATATGAAGAAGGACATTAGTGACCAGGCTAGAGTACAAACCAGGTGTCTGATAGTGCCCATGCGTATGACATTCAGCTATTTATGATGGCATCTATCACTCAAAAATGCAAATTGCGCATATTCTAACTAATGTTAGATCACAATAGGATGTGATAAAGAATTATTGTTGTCCCTATCAATTAAGAGATTGAACTTAACATCATCCATTAGATCCTGAAGAGTTTTTTCAACACATCCATTCGGATCTGAAACCTGAATACAATGAAAACACTATGCACATAAAAAGCTAAACCGAAGATAATATTTGACAGCCATCATCACCTTTGCTACCAGTAATTTAATGTCAGTTTCCTTAGGATAGGCAAAAAAATTACACTGCTGCTAGACATCATTTCTAGCCATTGAGAAGCATAAACCCACCAAAGAATAGGCTTGAAAGCAAACAATACGTGGAGAAGCCAAATAATAACCAACATTACGCAGATTATTGCAGAAATTTTATCCTCCAAAACAGTAGATAAATATCAACATCAGCTCTTTCTGCTGAAATGACAAATGTTATAAAGCACCTTTAGCTTATCATCCTCAGTAAAGCCAAAATGTGTTTTTGCCAAATCTAGAACCACAGGATCGAGCTCCACCACCTACACAGCATGTGCAACAATTTGTTAGAACGGAAGAACTAACCTTTGCAGGTGTAGACAATGCCAAAAACTACCTCGATGTGTGAAAATGGCATGCATCTTCGTAGAAACATCGGAAGAAGACCAGCTCCAAGACCAATAACAGCCATTTTGACCTAGAAACAAACAACTAGTCAACACACAGAAGTAGTAGATAGGCCAAGACATACAACCCAAACCCAACATCCCAACCACAAATCTATCATCATGTAGCCCAAATCAATAAATCTAAATCTATCAAAGCCAGCTAGAATAAACCATATATAAGTGCTTAATAGTTACACCCAATATGGGAGGGATACTGTCCATCCCTAAGCTAGTCAATAAGAGAGCTAAAGGTTATGGCCATCACTTCAGCATCAGATATATAGCTCCTCCATATCACACTATTATTGTCTTGTTTCAGCCTTTATTTGGCCCTATTTCACAGAAATGGCGAGGCATCATCCAACAGATGACTGAGCTACCTATCAAAAGTCAAAAATGACCTGCAAATGCACAGAAGCAGACTAAAGGCCAATGATCAATAGAAACAATGTCTCCTATTCCTTACAGTTCCTCCAGCTGTCGCCAAATTTGCCAGATGAGAAGCCACAAGTGTAAACCCAGAAATGATCCCAGTATGATATGAACTTGTTAGGTAGTCATGATCAACCTTCTTACTTTGTCCGAATCCTGTTTATATAAAAGCAAGTACACATGAGACAATAAAATGAATCTGCTCGTCAAGGAGCCAAATACATGGCCAAGACAAGAATTATAATTAATGGAAAGCCTTATCACAAACATGAGGACAGTAACGAACACATGCAAGCATGTGTCAGACACTAAGGAACCTTGGAATATATTAAAAATAATAATTACCATCATAAGCCCTTTCCCACCTAAGTGGGGTCAGCTACATGGATTCTTCTATGCCATTCTTGACAATCGGTAATTAAGCTTTCATCAATCTTTAATGCTTTCATATCTTGTTCAATTACTATTGTCCGTGTTTTTTAAAGTCTTCCTCTTATTCTCCTACTGCCTTGTATTTGAATAAAGTGAATTATCCTAGCTGGTGCCATTTCAAGTCTCCATTTAACATGACCAAACCACATTAGTTTGCTTCTCTCATTTGATCACTTATTGGTTACACTTTTAGGTTATCTTAAATTATTTCATTTCTAATTTTGCCTTCTCTTATTTTACCACTCATCCACGTTGACCTTCTCATTTCTGTTGCACTCATTTTACGTGTATACTGTTCTTTAATTGCACAGCATAGCTGGTCTAATTGCAATCTTATAAATTTTCTTTTTAATTTAACTAAGACTCAACAGTCATAGAAAATTACTGAAGCACTTCACCATTTCTTCCATCCTGCTTAGATTTTATTTATGACGTCTTTCTCAATTTTCTCACTCCCTTGGACAAATGATCCTAAATACCAGAAGTGATCAGTTTTTGGTACTACTTGATCTAAAATCTTAATTGGTTCCTCATCTAGGTTCTCACTATTATTACAGTTGCATTTCATATATTCAATTTTTGTATGACTAATTCTAAAACCACTAGATTCTAGAACATCTTTCCACTTATTTAATTTCAGGTCTAATCCTTTAGCTTCATTTATTAGAACTACATCATCTGCAAATAAGATACACTAAGGTGCTTCTTCTTATAAATGTCTAGTAAATTTATTCATAACTCAGGTGAAAATGTAAGGACTTAACACTGAGCTTCGATGCAAAACTGTTGTAATTAAGAGAAAAACTTGTATCTCTACTCATGGTCCTCACATTTGTTATAGTCTCCTCATACATATTTCCAATAATATCAATGTATCTGTTGTTAATTATTTTCTTTTTCATCACTTGTTATATTAATTTTCTTGGAACTTGATTGCATGCATTTTCTAAATCAATGAAAATCAAATGTAGGTTCTTTCCTTCTCTCTATGGTTACTCAAATAATTGGCTAAGTAAGAAAATAGCTTCAGTAATTAATCTTCTTAACATAAAACCAAACTGATTCTTAGAGTTAATTGATTCTCATCTTAGTCTTTATTAAAAATAATAATAACAATAATAATATTTTTTTAATATAGGTAGTGCAGTCATGGGAGATGAGAAGAAATGGTCCCTGCAAAGTAGACAATATTGACGATTGAATTCTGGTTCATTACTGGAAGCATCTATCCATATGACAATAAAGTGTGGATGGACACATAACAAAGATAATAACATTGTACAATATGACTACAATGAGCTTTGGTTGGAAATTGGGATTATTTTGAGATCCCTAGCTAAACATATAATGATCCGATTAATGGTTGACTCACACTTTGCATAATTATTAAGATGGTTCAAATTGAATGGTAAGGCCAATTCGCTTTGGTGGTATATGAACGCCTACCCATACCCCAAATAAAAGACAGACAGACACAAACACTCATGGACACACAAACATACACAGGGAGACAAATGCAGACAAGCAGGTGCATGGGAAGATGTATGTATTTATGCATAGCCATGAATCTACAACCCCAGGTCCCCAACATTTACGCAAGATCTGCAAGCGAAACCCTTTAGTCAACATAAAACTGCATCTCAATCCAAAAAGATGTTAGAGGCTACTCTCAGCACCATCAACTAACCAATTAATCCACAGACAGACAATGTGCTTACCATGAACTGATGGTTCATGAGAATAATTTCTTTGGCTACCCTTTCTTCTAGATTTTGATGAGGTAGTTTTCTTCTGCTCCAATGCACTAGGATTCTTTTCAGTACATTCTTGACGCATTAGCAAAGCTTCTGATTGCACCAAGCCCAAGCTTCTTTCGAAAGTAATGCGACGGAACATAGTATCTTTTGAAGAAATATGAGCACTGCCACCACAATCGCCATTTTCATAGATCACATCCTCAACGATTATTGGTCCAGTCATGGGAGATGTAATCTATAATAATATGGGAATGTGCAAAGGAGAGATGGGTCAGGGAAAGTGCTGTGGGTTTTGATTGAGAGAGTTTATAACAGGAAACCAATAATAAGAAGAAAGATTTATCCAGAGAACACGAAAATAACACATAAGGAAGCACTTGTAACACAAATTCTTAAAATCCAGACAATTATTAGTTTCATGGACATTTGATCTAACAAGATCATCCAAAGGACACCAACTGACACTAAAAGAAATAAGAAAGCACTTCCAATGGCAGTGTATTGGTTACATCAAGGATAATGAGATCCATGATATGTCATGGATAATCTGTCCAAGTAGTAGGTGATATTTACTGCAAACAAACAGCTGCATATTGGTTCAAGAATAATTTCTATCTCAAGTAGAATCAGAAGCCTGCTAAGTTTGGCTTCTAAAATATTGGCTTGAAACAGGGTGAAAACTGTGCAACCTGTTGAACAATGTTCCGTTGCTTCACACCATCATTGGCCATCATGAATCTGCAACACCAATCCAATACTGCAATAAGAGCCTGAGAAAAGGATATGAGGAAAATTGAATAGCATTTGAATGGATAGAAAGGCTATCCAGAATGCAAAGATACAGCCTTTAATTTTTTCTCATTCAGTCAAACATGTGAATCTGAGTAATGAGAAGGAAACAAGGCAGTGCTCTATGTCATGGACGGTACTAAACCAAAAAAGAGTTCCTTTTATGCACCAAGCGTACTTGCTAAAACAAATAAATAGGAAAACACCTGCAGGCCCAATTAGATCCATATGGAGAAAGAGGTGAAAGAAAAAATTGTTTAAACTGCTTAAGCAATTCAACTCTAATACCTAAGACAACTTGTTTCTGCACCAAGGTGTGAGAAAGAAAATCAATCTGCATATTATGCCCTACCTGACAGCAGATACCAAATTGTTCCCACTATAACATCCATAAAAAATGCAATCTACTCAATCCATATATACATACACGAATTCATGCATTAGCCTGGTGAATCTGATTAAAACAAATTGTTAGCATCCATTGCCTTATGTCAGTCATATAAGGGCTGGAGTGAGAGTTCTCATGTTGCTCATATAGCTTGCTTTTGGGAGCAAGTGCACTTAAGATTGCATTAGAGCCAATCACCATAACTTGTCATTACTATCATGCAGGTACAGGTATTGACATCAAATTGCAACATTTTGCTTGAGACTATTGATAGGCCTAGTGCAAAGTCAACCCACATGAATGCCAGGGATAAGGAACATATATTGTCTTTGACACTAGCCATAAGGTAGGCCAATATGAGAATTCCCACAATGATCATCTGGGGGAATGATGCATGAGTTATATAGTTAGATTCCCTTCCCTAAATAGCTAACTTTTGAGATTAAATTCTTGCAAGGCCATCTTAATCAGCCCATAGCTGTGGGGTTCTTCATAGTGGAGTTGCCTTGAGTAGCAGTCCTTACAAGCTTTGCTCCTTCACGGTAGCTAGCCTTGCAGGAGGTGCCTTGGTAGGACCTAAAATTTAGGATGTGAACCTTATGAAGTTGGTTTAGAGCATGTTTAGCATTGCATCAGGAGGGTCTCTTTTGCTTCTGATGATTTCATTTAATGCTTCTTCTGGAAGCGATATTTTAGAGCTTCACCTCTCTGCGCTATTTAAATTTAGATAATACAAAAAGAAGCAAAAAAAGTAAAACTTTGGACCACTCAGCCAAAAAAATATTTCAATTTATTGTGGAAGCGTATGTAAAAGGCATAACAACTCTCAATAAGAGTAGCCAAACGAAGCCTTACTAACTTTCTGGAGCCTTGAACAAATGACTTGAACTTCAGGAGAACTCACCCCAAGAGCTAGCAATTGAGGAAAGGGAATCTAAGGATATGCATAGGGAAATAATCCTATATGGTCAATTACATACAAGCTTATAATGTGATCATTACGTTTGGCTTTTAGATATGTAGATAAATTGAAATGCTTAAAATGAGTACCACGCTTTAAATGGGTCTAGATAAGCACATTACTTTAAATCTAAAATTAGTAAATTTAGTTGTTGAAAACTAGTACAATTGTACAAAACCATGCAAATAAAAAAATATATCCCATCAAGATTGACAAAAAAAATATCTAATTTGAGTAGACTAGTGCAAAAATAAGTTTTTGACCTAAGTCCAACAAAAACTTTTGACAATTTATCTATTTTTCATATTAATTGTCATTTACAAGATTGAAAATTTTTTATTTCTGTTTTTTTAAGACTATCTAAGAGACTAAGACATACACTTTTGTCAGATCTTCTGTTACATTGCTGTACCCTTGTGACATAATTTATTTATTATGAGAAATTACTTGTCTATCATTGTGAAAAGTAATGCTAAATAATTGTGGTTGTGTACGACTTTGTAGCTAGAAGGCTATTCGAAAAAAGGATAAAATCAAGTAAATATAAAATAAAATTTTACAAAAAATGCATGTATATACTGTTTAAATATGATAATAAGTATTTGAATCATAATATAAAATAAATGGTATTCTTGTATCATGTGAGTGGCTGTAAATGGATACATCCTTTTCTTTATAAATTTTAGACAATGGCTCTCATCCAATGTCGAAGGACTACAATATATATTTCGGTACTATTTGAGGAAATATTAATTCTAGAATTATTATTTTAGTGATCTACGTCATCCATGTGCCACAAGCTATATTATAGTATTTTTAAAATTTTCATAGAAGTAATTATAATTAGCGATACTTCTTTAAAAGATGATAAGAGATGGACAATGAACACCCATTAAATGCGAGATAGACCACTAAAATGGAAAAATAATTATAATGAAAAATATTTTCATGTGTATAATTTCAACAAGATAGTAAAGCATATAAAAGATAACATTAACATAATATAGCTGAAATTTACAACATGCAATACAATTTCTATTCATTCAATGGTGCACAACAATGGTTGTAAATTTGCTGGAAAAAGTGATGTGCTCATCTAGGCCTATTCAAAGAGTGTATTTATTTAAGCATTTGAATTTAGTGCTTATTTTTCTAAGTGATATGTCTATCAACCGTACAATAAGTTTATATAACTGTATAGAATTATTTCCCATATATCTATAGGGTTCCACTTCATACAAATCAAGGTTTACTATAAAATTTTTGTGGGAACCTCTTAGATGGGGCCAACTTTAAACTTATTTGTTTTATTGAATACCAAAAAACATTTCAATCCAAGTTTTGGATGGGGCATACTTTGCTTAAAAATACATATAATTATGCATAAATTATGAAGAACACTTGGATCCATTTACAAATGCATTAAATTGTTATGATAATTAATAAAATTATTCTTCCATGTATTAAGAATGTTTTAGACAGTTTAGATGTTGAATTAATAGCTCTAACGTTGTTATATCAATCAAATAATTTTATAACATTGATTTTACATATTTATCAAATGGAGGTCACACACAACTTCTATTTGGATGAAATTTAATTTCCTATCCAAACAAATGATTCTAAATGCAACGGGACAAGTGGATTTCACATCAGCATCAAGATGGAACAAAACAAAACTGGTTCACACAAATATGCGAACTGGTTTACTACAAGTGGAACCATATAAGCAATATAAGCAATGTATAAACCTTCATACTAGCTCTCATTTGACTAGTATGAAATGCTTCCCAACATTCCACCATGCCTCAGTGCATATGCAAGTCAACTTTGCAGTAGGACTAGTTGTAGTTCTTAGTAACCATGGGAATACCATCATTGCCAAGTATGGCACCCAATTACAAGTAGAAGCTATGGTGACTAAGAGAACTCATCCCACAACCCCAACCCCCACCCCCCACAAAAAAAAAAACTCCAATATGAATACCCCCCACACTAGCCTTCATTAGAAAAGCAAGAGATAACAGATCCTAACACTCCACATTATGCAACCCCAATGCCTCGGCAAGTTGGTTACTTGGCTTTGCACTTGATCATTACCACTTATGCTACATGAATGCAACTACAAGACACAGTGAATGGCTTTGATACCATGTACACCATTTCAGGAGAATGTATCCCCAAATCTAACGATTAAGGGGAGGGAACTCAAGGATATATGCAACTAATGTTGGAGATAATGAATCCTCAGTCCTAACACAAAACATACAAGCTAGACAAGAGGATAGACAAAATGCTTTTTGAGTTGTCATCATCGTTCAGGTCTCTGTCTCAACTAAATGAAGTTGACCATAAGCGTCATGGTTTGGCAAGCTACTTTTCATGGACTACTTTGATTGAGTTGTCATCATCACTGTCAACATTGTCCATGTCTAGGCCTTTATCCCAACTAAATTTAGTCAACCATATCTATGAGAAACATTCTATTTGATGGAAAACTACAGATCCTAATACATCTTTTTTAAAGATGAACATAATAGTACAACTCTAATTATCATTTTCTAATAAAAAGTCTGGAAGAAAAACAAATCACTTAGTAAACTAAGGATAGCTTACGGGAATTGAGCTCCACCATCTAGTCCTCCAGGTGCCAAGTCTTTAACAAGTGGAGACAAATCCTTCTGGAAGAGGACCACACACACACAAAGAATAAAGAAAATACGTCAGCACCACAATGGCATCACATTAAGTTTTATCTCACAATAGCATCACAAGAATGAGAACCAGCACATAGAAGAATTACCTGAATATCATCCATGCTAGCGTAGATATGTTGTGTGTCTAAGAAAACCTAGGTTATAAAAAATTAAAATTTCTATAAGATTCAAGGAACAAGATTATTGAAATTATTAGGCACTCAAAATAGAGAAATAACTATCAATATATGTTGTACCATAATTAGGCGTGCTGCTTCTGAACTTTCCACAATAGTCCATTGTCCTTCTTCTGAAGAAAAGAGCCATTCATGAGCTCGTGTCTGGATTTCAAATTGACAGTCTCAAGAAGAATTAGATAAAACTAGAAGAGGCATTTTCAAACTTCAATTATTAGTATGTAAGTTCTCGCACAATTTACATCCCATCTCTAAATCAATGAAATTGCGACACTGGATAAGCTAACCCCACAAAAAACTTCACAGCAGCAATGATGAATAAGTAAATAAGAGACACAATCGGGTGCAAAATGTGACTTCAAGTAAAATACAGTGGCTTGATGAGTTGATGTAGAATAGTGCAAAGAGATCGTTTGAGTTTTTGAAAATCTTCATTGTTTGGATAGGCCTTCCCAACTAGTTAAGAAGAAAATAATTATTCTTTCATGTGTCCTGATGAGACACATCACAGCTTATCCGCTTCACATAACAGCCAGGTCAGCCAGTGTTGCAAGGTGCTTGAAGAGAGATTTGAGCTGGGAGATCTAGCATGCACCAATATTATTAAACAATTAATATTCTGCCAATATGGGACCACCATTTTTCCAGTGGAATTCAGAGAAATACATGAATGTTAAGATTCTATTAGTGCGGAAGAGAACAAAGGTGCACGAACAAAAATTTGAAGGTGCTGAAGCACACACATTAGGCACAAGAAAAACACCACAGTGGTATCTGAATGGATAAGACTGTTGCTTTGAATCCAAAAGTACGGCCTTGTAGCTGAAAAGAGATTCCCCCTGTTCACCCAATGTAAGCTGGATCCTGTGACCTGGAGCTAGCACCTTCAAATCCCCCTTAACTCCAAGCTGTAGATCTTCAAAAGAGTATACAATATCACTCATACCACTAGTGCATTCATTGCGTATCTTGTTCTCAATTTCAAGAGCTTGCAGTAAACCACGGCCCTACAGAAATAATGGATGCTTATTAGGTGGTAGCAAATTGTATATTAAATACACTTCAGATAGGCACAGTTTCTGTAAAGAATCATTCTTTTTTTTTTCCCACAAATATTTTACAGTTAAGATGGTAAAAAGTAATCCACACATAGAACACACTAAATTTTCTCAACAGTATCCATAGGCCCCCAATTATATGATTAGTGTCTTGCAAGCTGAAAGAATTTGGTTAATAATCCATGCCACCAAAGCATGGACAAATGACACACACATCCACACAGTTCAACCCCTCTCATACAATGCAGCATCCTTGGCCCTCAGGATCACAGAAAATATGCTAAGATTTCTTTTCCTTTTTTTTTTTTAGGACTCACTAAGTCAATGAATTTCCCATGAACCAAAGGATTGCGCTCAAAGTAAAAGAAGCACTGAAATACCTGAATTCCACTGCAATCAAGGGCAGACTCGTCAGATGAGAACACTATTGGATTCAATGTGGACAAATTGTCTTTGGTAAAAACCACCAAAAAGGTTTCAAAAGTAGGTTTATTGCTTGGTTTGTGAGGTATAGCTTGGATATCAATTTTCCATCCAAATCTGAACTTGGAGAAAAGTAACCCTGCAAAAAAAAAACAAGAAAGGCCTGAGTTGACATCATGAAGCTCCATTTGTAATGGGAGGCATATGAACAAGAGAAGATACTAAAATGAAGATGAAAAGTTTGAAACTGGTGTTTGATTACAAGATGCGATAGTTGAAACCGGAAGAAAGACATCAAGAAACTGCAAATGACGAAATTAGGAAAAAAATTTAGAAAAAAAAAAAAAATCAAGCTAAATAACCACTTGACTCGCAGAACTCAATAAGCACAGTATATTGGCCCAAGATTTAACACCTCACCATTCCATACTTACCTTCAAAGAAACCACTACACATTTTAAAAATGCAACTTACAGGCTGTTTGGTGTATTAGAAAATCCTCCTGTTTCCCCATTCGTATCACATGCATTAAAAGCATACCTCCTTTTCCCATTACAATCCCACCATCTCTTCAAACCACTTTATCAAATTAATGGAAAAGTCCTCTTTTAACTTCTAATATTTTTTTCCATTCAATGAAACAATCCCCTCTTACATCCCATTAAATTTTTTTTTATTTTCATTGGTGACGAAAATTTTTAAGTAAATTCTTTTTAGAAAGGTACATTGTCAAATTGCTAATCCAACCTAAATAGTTAGTAGAGAGGAACAACTGTATCCAGACAGCCACTTTGAGTTATTTAGCAAGCAATAAAAAATATAAAATAAGAACATTTGATAGACATAGACTAATCCAAATAGGTGCCCAACAAATCTGAACAAGCCAATATATAATTATTCAATTATACTTCTCTCAAATTGCATTTAATGAAACTAAAAAGGCAGGAATTTATCTCGTCCAGCAGGAGGCGCAGAAAAAGAAATCCCACGTATCAGAAGCAGATTTTCAAATGCAACTGTAGACATGTATAACGGGCAGAACTTACCTAAAACATGAGATTCTGCCAAGGTGAGACAAACATATATACCCCCTGTCCTCAAGACTCTTTTAACCTGAATGCATGCAACTCACATGGTATGAGGTTATAAGCCCCGAGAGAGAGAGAGAATGAATCTCTTGAAAAGTAAGTTATAAGCACGCATGGCAGATACATGTCAGAAAGTACGCTCAAGGTTCAAGTCCAAAGGACCTCTGATAGATATTTACTCCCCAACTTCGAGCCATGTTTTGGTTCCATCAAAGCATCCAATCCACCTTTATCAAGAACAACATCAAACGAACTACCTGTGAACTGGAAAAGTAATGGGGGTCAGGAAAGATGTAGGCATATTAACTCTGCGCGGTAGAAAGGAAAAAGAAAAAAAGCAAGAGTAGAAGTTGACTCAATACCTGCATGTTGGTCATGTCCATGATACGCCAACGCATCTCCGGCCGCTCTCTAACATGCCGTCGAAGCATGTCGGAGATGACGACCTTGGAGAAGTCGATGTTGGTGACGTGATGGAAGCCGGCGTCGTAGATGAACTCAGAAAGCTGCGAATTGCCGCAACCGGGCACCAGGATCTGCAGTTCGGCGCTATCGGCTGCTGCGTCTGAGAGGAGGGAGAGGAGGGGACCTCGAAGGGCAGGCCACTCGACATACCACTCGAAGGGGTCGGCACCACTACCGCGGACAGTGAAGAACTTGTCCCAATTCTCTCGGCTGGTGAAGTCGCCCAGCGTGCTCAGCAGCTCCGTATCTGATGCTTTCTTCTTCGCCATTTTCGCGCCTCCCTCTCACTCGCTTACCGGGCGACAGGGGTCAGACGGTTTTGGATGAACTGACTACTATTCAATTCTATTGTACTCCATTTCGCACGAAAGAGAAAGGGTGGACCGTCGAACCCTCCCCTCACATCTGCCTGCACATTCTTCAAAACATGATATTAGGGGCGTTGCCAAGCAATAAATCTTTAAAAGAAATCTCTGTGAATAAAAATATAAAAATATGTATTGAGAATAAAAACGTCGAAGGCATGTTTATTTTGGAAAAAATTTTATGGTACTAGTAATGTTTGATTATTATTCCTTTTATACACACCTTATGTAAAAAAATTCTCTACGTATCCACCACATTTCATCTCAAATTTCTGGTTACCCATGTCGTCCCATTTTATCCGTGTGCATCATTTTCTTATGTATTTTTTCCAAATATATACAATACATTTAATGCTAATTCCAAATATACTCATTACATTGACATGTAATTCAAAAAATGTCTACTTTTTTACAAACATTAATAAACACCGATAGATCATTTGTAAAATTACTAATATGTCAGTCAAATTTAAAATTGGATTCAAAATTTTGAATATCATAATTCACTGCTGTCCTAATTGTACAAAAGTTTTTTTTTTTTTTGATTGGGAGATATTTACATACATCTCAACATGTATTACACAAAAAGCTCTGAGACATTCTTACAAAGTTGGAGATACAACTCCACCAAATAATCAGGAAGACATAGCTTCCAACAATCAAACGGGAGACCACTGCTCCCACAACAACAAGCCGGGAGACACAGCTCCCACACCAACCGTCGAAATCTCATACGGGATTCGAACACCCGACGTCACAGCGGAGCCCATCCGAGGCATCGTCGCTGACCAACCGAGCAAGGCTCAGTTGGTAATTGTACAAAAGTTTTAAATATAGAGAAGAACTCTAATTTTTTCTTATCTCATTTTATTTCATCTTTTATTATATTATACCACCAGTATTTTTTATATTTAGAAAATTATAACCAACATTTAAATGGATAATTGTTAACTTATTTAATAGCCTTTAACGAAGCAGATATTTTTAAGAATATATGCAAATGTGTGAATATATTTGAAAATTTTGAAATACATTGGGTATATCTGACATTAGGGGGAGACGCAACGGACTTCGATTGTATGCTCCAGGGAGCATACACTTATTTTTTTATTTTTTTTGAAATTTTTTTTATAAACTTATTAGCCTAAGTGTATTTAATCTTTGGGTAAATTTTTACCATTTTTTGAGTATTTTAGATATTTATTTTTGATTTGTGTAAATTTTTACCATTTTTGAAATATTTTAGATATTTATTTTTTATTTTTGAAAATAAGTGACATTTTAGGTAATTTTAAATTATTAAAATGTCATTGATTTTCAAAAATTAAAAATAAATATTTAAAAATCTTCAAAAATAGTAAAATTTAATATAATAAATTCATAAAAAATTTTCAAAAAAAAAATAAGTGTAGGCGGATGGAGAGCATACAACTAAAGTCCAACGCAACGATTATATCCGGTAAAAACCATTTTCTTTTTTTTCCGAACGGCAAAAATGCTCTTCTTCCCTTCCGTCGCGTGGGTTCCGGGGGCGGAAACGGCGGGATTGCGAGCCTGCCTGGACGGTTTGTACAGGCGGGATTATTGGTCCTTTACAGGAATTCACACACGGGAGGCCTAACTTGTTCTGAATTTCTGAAATTGTCGAAATCATAGCCTTAGATTTTCAGTTCCAATTGCCTCTCCTGCCGTCTACCAGTCAAAATCTCCAAAATGTCGTCTCTCATGAGCTTGATCCTGGCCCCAAAGCCTTTTTCCCGTTTCCTCCATCGTTGTCTTCGTCGTCATCAATTATCGTTGCTTCTGAAATGCCTCCTGCTTCTCTCTTATTGGTGAGAATTTCTCGCTGTAGAGAAACCCAGTACAAGGAAACGCACAAAGGAGATCCGCCGTCATAGAAGGCCAGACCAAGCTTACTAGAACCTCGTCGTCTCTTCTTCGCTCTCCAACCGTCCGATCGTCCATCCAAAGCCTCTCAGTCCTCCACGAGGACTCTCAGAACAAAACCCACAAGCCCGATTCCCAGATCATCCCCTCGAGCCGTTTCTTCCCTCTCCTCGAGGTTGTCTTCCTCCTCGCTTTCGTTGTCTACTTCTGCCTCGGAGAAGAAATGCCTACTTGCGCGAACCTCTTCCTCTCCCTGGTGTACCTGTTTGATTGTTGCTAGGAGAATTTCCATGGTCAGAATGCAATTCTTTTGGTGGGGGATTGTTCGTTGATCATTTTTCTTCATAAATAGTGGCTTTTTTTTTTTTTTTTTTTTTTTTGAGTTGGAGCCACTGCTCACAACTGA
>JAXCLR010000001.1:3551070-3567187 GCA_035584095.1 Annona squamosa
GGGAAAGAAGTTTTAATCAAGGCGGTTGCCCAAGCTATCCCTTCATACACTATGAGCATTTTCTTACTGCCCAAATCATTCTGTAATGAGATAAATGGGATGATCCGTAAATTTTGGTGGGGAGAGAAGGATGGGAAAAGTAAATTGAGCTGGGTAGCATGGAAGGAGATCTGTAAACCAAAGCGAGCGGGGGGACTTGGCTTCAGGGACTTCCATAAATTCAACTTGGTCCTTCTTGCTAAATAGGTATGGTGGCTGGTATCCTCCAATTCATCATTATGCTGTAAAGTTCTTAAGGCCAGATATTTCCCAAATGATGACATTTGGAACTGCAAAGCGAAGCCATCGGACTCTTTCACCTAGAAGAGTATTCTGAAAGCAAGAGATGTAATTTGGAATGACTGCAAATGGAGGATAGGCGATGAGAGTCGGGTCTGCTTCTTCGGAGATGGGTGGCTTAATTCTAAGGTGACAAAGGCGGGCCCCCTTCCGCTCTCTATCCCTGAGGAGGTGAAGGTAAACTATTTTATTGATCGCGATAACAGGTCATGGAAAAGGGATCAGGTGATGGCTGCGGCGGGAGAGGCCACTTGGAGGGAGGTATGTCGGATCCCTCTCTCCCATGAATTGGTGGTGGATTACATGTATTGGAAGCACGAACCTGATGGTTTTTTCACGGTCAAATCGGCTTACAGATTGATGTGCTCAAATGATGCTGAACTGAATCTTCCAAGAAGTTATAAAGCAATCTGGCGGCTGAATATCCCAAGTAAAGTAATTATCTTTGGGTGGCGACTTATCAAGAATGCCCTCCCCACATTGGATAACCTATGGCGTAGGGGAATTGAGGTTGATCCGACATGCGTGTTGTGTAGAAATGCTTATGAAAATGGGGACCACCTATTTCTTGACTACGGTTGGACCGAAGGGGTATGTAGGAAAGCTGCAATGATGGAATCCCAGGGGGCTATAGTTATGGAGGTTGTTGCGACCTTGTGCAGGAGAGACATGAGGACCTTACTTTATTCATTTTGAGCTGTTGGAGGGTATGGTATTTACAGAACAAACTGAGAGAAGACGGAATCCAACCACAGTTTGAGAATACTCGGGCATGGTGTGCGGAGTTTCTTAGTTAACATAGGAGCGCGAAGACGCTATCTTACACGAGCCTATTGGACTGTCCTCTTGTGTCCCAATGGTGTAAACCGCTAGTGAGGTTTATGAAGATAAATGTGGATGCAAGGACTCTGGGGAGTTTGAGTTCTTTTGGGTGTGCAGCAATCATGAGAGACTCCCAAGGTACTTTCATTGCAACGAATGGATGGAAACGGAGGGGTGTGATGGAACCGCTTTTAATGGAGGCTACGGCGTTTCTGTTGGGCCTCAGATGGGCACTCCAGCTAAAGGTGCGGTATGCTCAGATAGAAACTGATTCGCTCATCCTGTGCAACTATTTATCGAATAAGAAGTCCATTTCATCCCCGGTGGGTTTCATTATAACTAAAATCCAGTTTATTATAAACAACAATGCCCAATTTTCTGTCCATCATGTTCTTAGACTTGGAAACGTTGTGGCTCATTCCTTAGTAGAATTGATCTTGTTCTCTGATGTAGACCATATGTCATGGTGGGGCGACCCACCCTAGTGTATAAGGGGGAAATTATGTAAGGACAATTTTTTGGCAATGCATAACTTGGGTAACTCTATCCCTAACCCCTTTAGGATTGAAAGGGAAGAGGGTTAGAGTTTCTTATGTTTCTTTTTATCAAAAAATATCATGCAACCCTTTCATTATTGAGATTTTGATGATTAATGCAAAATTAATCCAATCATTGTATTTAATATAATTTGTTTAGCTAAAAAACAAATTTTGTTTAAATCAAATATGTGCATGAGCCAGATTTGTTTAAAAATAGATATATTCATGTGTAAATTAAGACAATACTTAGATTATTTACACATCAGCAATAATACAATATTGAAATGCTTAAAAAAATACTTTTTCAAATCAAACTGTAATATTTTAAATAGTTTAAAAGTTTAAAATACTACTTCAATTATTTTTTGCTATTAAATCATTTGATTGTGTTGATTTTACATATTTATAAATGGCGCTCATATAATGATACTAAACAAATAAAAGGCTTTTAATAATAATATAAATGATGCTAAATATAATAGATAAAAATAGGTTTTCTATAAGATATCAAAATTGAAGGGCGTTACAAAGAAAATAATCTTTCATAGAAGCATGCTTGACTTGGATGAATTTTAATGTCTTAGCCAAACAAATAAATTTGCACACAACGCATTGAATTTTAATTTGGATATGATCATTTGGGCCTATTCCCGGCAAAAAAACTATTTTTTTTATTTTTTGAATTTTTATGCAACCTTTAACGTTGGTATATTTTTTGATGAAATAATGTGGAATGTGTTTTCATGCACTCAGGTGCATTTAGCTTCAGTGCACTCGAGTATATTAAACCTATTTTTTAATATATATTTTTAAATTTTTTACATGAATGTTAATCTAAGTGTATTTTAACAAGTGTATTGAGATTTTTTTGCACCGGGTTTATTAAACCTATATAATAATTTTAATTACTAAAAATACCATTGATTTTAAAAAATTCAAAAACAATATCTAAAAATCTTCGAAATAGTAAAAATGTTACACTTGTAAAATACATTTAGATTAACATTCGTGTAAAGAATTTTAAACAATAGAAAGAAATAAGTATTTGCACATGGGTACATCAATGCTAAGTGCACTCAGGTGCATAAAATCATGCTTCAAATAATATAAGTATGTTTAGGTCATGTCTGTTTATAACAAAAAAATTTTTAATCTAAAATTTTTCGTTCTCCATATTACCTTATTTTAAAATTGTTTCTTTCTATTTTTTCATACAATTATTTTATTTTTTAATCATTTCTATGCAATTACTTATATGACTAGTCCGTATTTTAACTTTATCTTTTTACTTATCTTTACTACTCGTATTATATCACATTTTTTTTATAAAAAATTTTTCATTCAAAATTTTATCACTTTTTAAATATACTTTTAAGGATAATTTGCATTATAAACCCTCTAATGCAAGCATTTCAATATCGGAGTTTGCGTATTAGTATATTAGACCCTATGAAGTTTTGGCCTTTACATTTTAAACCTCATCCTTACAACATTAAAAAATACAGTTGAACTCATGCGCACCGTCAGAAGTATCTTTACATCTGTACACACAGATGATGTTGGTTTTTAGCCATGACTCTTTGCTTTCATTCAGATGGAAGAGTATTTTTCATTTATACATGGATTTAATAGTGTTTTTAACGTCATAAGAGGTGAGGGTTTAAAATGGAAAGATTGAAATTTTGCAGGTCTAACATGCTAATATACAAACTTTATAGTCCAAAATGCTAATATGCAAAGTTGGAGAATTTATGAGATAAATTCCCCACACCTTTAATTTATAAACTAAAGTTTATCATTAATAAAAATTTGTATATATTTATTTTGTATTTTTAAATATAAGAGCATTTTTAAATACTCTTAGAAAACTCATTTGTTTAAAATAGGTAACTTGCAAATATACCCACAAGCACGAACAAAATTATAAATATACCGACGTAGTTTCAAAAATTGCAAATAACTTAAACATAGTTCAATCATAACTGCAAATATACCCACAATGTTATAATATCATTATTGCATCTTTGCCAATCTAGCAAAACTATGATGGTGTAACATTATAAGTATATTTGTAACTACAATTAAATTATGTGAGGTTTTTTTTTTTTTTTTTTTTTGAGAAAAAAAAAATACTATGTCTATGTAATGATATAAACATGCTTAAATCCATGTATAAATATACCCACATAAATTTTTTTTTTCTAAAAAAAAAATTATGTGAGGTTTATTTGCAATTTCTGATACTATGTAGGTATATTTGTGATTTTAATCAAGCTAAGTGAGTATATTTGCAAATCTAGTCATGTTTGAATGCACTTTGATGCATACAAATTCTAACAATCTAGGTGTATGTAATATGTAAACTAAAATCTACTATTTTTTGAGACGTGTACATATATATTTTTGATTTTTTAAAGTAGGGGAGGTTTTAACCAATTTTAAATAACGAACCCCTTTTTTAAAAAATAAAAATATGTGTACACATTTTCAAAATGGTAAAACTTAATGAACACAAATCTTTTCTGACCGGTCCAAAAACATTTTTTTTTGTTTTTTTGAAAACTTTTTTGTAAATATGTTAATCTAATTATAATTAGTCTATAAAATAAGTTTTTACCATTTTATAATATATGCATATATTTATTTTGAAATTTTAAATTTTAAATAGAAGAGTATTTAAGTAATTTTATATAGCTTGGTTTATCAATTAAATAATTTCAAATAATTTAAAATGACTCAAACACCCATTTATTTAAAAATACAAAAAAGATATAAACATGCTTAAAAATGGTAAAACTTAGTTTAAAGATTAAATAAAATTAGATTAACATGTTTATGAAAAATTCAAAAAAAAATATATTTTTGGACCAGTCTAAAAAGATCATCTGGCAAACTTAATACATTAGATAAATGGAAAATGATCAACTTGGGCCGACCTAAAAAATATTTATTGATATTTTTTCAGTTTTTTCTTTCCATGCATTAATTTGAGTGTATTGAATTTAAAAAATAAGTTTGACTAGTTTTAGATATTGTAAAGTATGTTTTAAAGACTTTTAAACATAGAGGCATTGTTGTAATTTATCATTCTCTGAAAATTATAACAATGTCACTATGTTTAAAATTTTTTTAAAAATACTTTGTAAAATTACAATAAGTTGGATAAGTTTGTAAAGAAAAAACTGAAAAAAATACCTAAAAATATATTTTTAAGGTTGTCCTATAGCCGAAGGAGATCAAGTTTGAAGATAAATACATATAGGTTAATAATTTTATAAAACATTTTAAAAAAATATTTAGAAAATAAGGTTTTGCACGCCAATGCATTTGAAACATTTATCTCGCAAATTACCCTTAGAAATATAAAAGAAATATATAAACACCTTTTTAATAATGATAAAACTTATTTTATGGATTAAAGATACCTATATTAATAGTCATACAAAAAATTTTCAAAAAATTAAAAAAGTATGTTATTGGCCATGTTGCAAAACAAGACACAAATGATCACGCCAATTTCTTTAATCATGCCAAATTATAATTCTATATTAAGATGAGGTCCTTTCATAATAGGGTGTCCTAACTACGTATATATCCCTCATTTCATCATGGTGTGTATGCCCTAACTAGGTGTAAATATATTCCTCATAATTGTAAGTAAATACAGTGATATAGATTATTATTACTTTTAATTTGAATAAAAAATTTTCTACATAAAAAATTAATTAGTTCCATGTAAAATCGTCCATATAATTAAAGAGTTGTTTCAATGCAACCGATGCATTTAAATTTCAATGACTCTAGCTGGAAATCTTATTTTTTATTATTTTTTGAATTTTTTTTATAAAACTCTTAATTTAGGCGTATTTAATTTATAAATCAAGATTAAAAATACACCTAGATTAAGAGTTTTAAATAATAGAAAATTTTGATAATAATAATAATAAATGGGATTTTCAGATGCATTGCATTGAAACGTTCTCCTATAATTAATTATGTGTATGCATATGCATGAATAACACAGGCATACAGCCAGCTGCATATGCAACATTTTAATTTTGCATCAATCTTCATAATTCAGTAAAATTTAAACCATAAATGCTTTGCATTTTATACAAAATTTTTTATATAATATTAAGATGGAGTCATTATGAACCAAACTAGAGAATTAAAAAATTTAAATCATCTACCATACTTAGCATTAATTACTCTGAAGTTTAATATGACGATTAAGTTGGAGCCTAAATGGGATATTCTCATTGACTGATATTAATGGCCCACCTTAAATATAAATGTAACATAAAAACTATCCAAAAAAGATAGATTTTTGAATATAAATATAAATGTTACCACGTTTGAATTTTGAAAGGTAAGGTTTTCGAAGTGAGGATGACGCTGCATATGATATGTCATAGAGAGTGAAAAAAAAGAAAAAAAGATAAATGAAAGAGAGAATATCGCGAGGGAAAGTCGGATGGAGAATCGCACAAAACAGCAAACGGCAATGCACGTGGAGTTGTACGCCTCTTTTCCTACCTTCCCAGCAGTAGAAAGCAAACGCAGAGCGAAAAAACAGAGAAAATTGGCACCATTTCGATATTCATGAATGTTTGATCTACTCATTCTCTGTATGATTGATTTTCTCATCCTCTCCAAGAGCTTCCCAATAATTCATGAGAGAATTGTTGCTTAGAATTGGCTATTCTCAAATAGTAATCTCTCTCTCTCTCTCTACTTGTATTCACTTGAAAGGGTTGTTCTCTCAATTCTCTTTCGTAACATTTTTAACGCTGCTAAATTATATCTAAGCAAATATTTCTATTTTAATGTTTCCCTCTAATTTTTGAGAAAAAAATTTGCAAAATCCAAGGCCAGAATTTTATTCCACAAAGCAAGTAGTATACTTCAGCTCTGTTTCGTCCTGTTGAGCGATAGTTCTGTTTCACAGCAATGGCTGGGAATGAATGGATCAATGGCTACTTGGAGGCAATCTTGGACACTGGGACAGTTGCAATTGATGATCAGGCACATACTCCTCCCAGTTTACAGGATAGGGGCCATTTCAATCCAACAAGATACTTTGTCGACGAGGTGGTGACTGGCGTTGATGAGACTGACCTCCACCGGACATGGATTCAGGTAGCCGCCACCCGCAACTCCCGCGAGCGGACCAGCCGTCTTGAGAACATGTGCTGGCGCATATGGCACCTTGCCCGATGCAAGAAGCAGGTTTTGGATTCTTCTCTGTCCGTTCTTTTTCATTGCTTGATGCTTCCGAACAGAATTCTGATGTTTGCAGGCTTATAACATTTGCATTTCTTTTGTATTTACTTAACTTCTTGTTATAGCATTGGAAAGTTTGCAAACCTTATTTGAGCATCTATGAACTCTGGAAGTATCAGCATCAAGATTCACAACTGCAGTTGATACCGGGAAATGGGTTATCTCCATTAGGCTGCATTTTAATTACTCAGCATGTTCTTCACAATTCAAGAGACAACTTACATTGTGACTGTCTAACGACAATAGAATTTTAACAGATTGCGGAACGAAACGAGTCCCTCAAATTTCCTGAGAAGAAATGGTGAACATAAACAGAATTCAGAACAATATGACTACAAATGCAATAATTTGTTTATTTTGCCTAAGACCACAAAATGAAATCATTCTTATGCAAAACCACTTGTGATGATTGCATGAACAGCTGGAATGGGAAGCATTTCAGCGGATGGCAGATCGAAGATTGGAGAGGGAGCAGGGCCGCAGAGATGCGACGGAGGACATGTCAGAAGACATGTCTGAAGGGGAGAGAGGAGACACTTTGGGGGACATGTTGACCACTGAGACCTCAAAAAAGAAGTTCCACAGAAATCTCTCGGGTCTTGAGGTGTGGTCTGATGATAACAAAGGGAAAAGGCTTTACATTGTTCTCATCAGGTAGATTCTCTGTATATTGAATGACATGCCTGTTACTTAATATCGTTCCAAAATTTGTATCACAAATGGGTTTTTGCATGAACGCATGAAAAATTTTCTAGCTTAGAAAATATTGCAATCCAATTAAACTGTAAATCGAAGCCAGATTTTAGCATTCCGGATATCAATTGACTGGAATCTCTGATGCCTGTAGTTACTATTGCATTCCGGTCTTAGGCAAATATCACACATCATATGCCTTTTCACGAGTGTAAGAAAACAGCACAATTGAACTGGGACCACTTAAACACATGCATACACAATCTGAATTGCTTTATATTATTATTCTAGCCAATGGAAATCAGTAAACCAAATCTGAGGGATTTCCAAAATTGTTGTTGATGATGCTTGCTTTCGAATCGAAATTGATTTTGGTTTCAGTTTGAGGAATGTCTCCTTGTGGTGAATATTACTGGATAATTATCTTATTATTTGGACTTTCTTGAAACAATTAGCTATTTGATAGTGTCAATCAACTGATCTTCTTCTGCATCGTCAGCTTACATGGCTTAGTGAGGGGAGAAAGCATGGAGCTGGGCCGTGATTCTGACACAGGCGGTCAGGTAAATGTATCCATTTTGCTCCAATATGTGGGAGGATAGCATAAAATAAAAATCCTATTGCCTGCTTTAATGCTTCAGGTGGCAGACAAACCATAACCATTGGAAAGGCAGGCTAACCAATGAGATTACCTGGTGCATAAATCTGTCCAAACAACTCAGAAATCGTACAAATACAAAGTATGGTTATAAGAGATGTAGATATGGCAGTGTAATTTGACATTTGATCGGCCTTTGTGGTTGTCTTTCAGGTGAAATATGTGGTGGAACTTGCTCGAGCACTTGCCAATATGCCAGGAGTATACAGAGTAGACCTTTTCACTCGCCAGATATTGTCACCTGAGGTTGACTGGAGTTATGGAGAACCCACAGAGATGATAACATCAGGTTCATATGATGCTGATGCCGCTGATATTGGAGAGAGCAGTGGAGCTTACATCATTCGTATACCATGCGGCCCTAGAGAACAATACCTCTTCAAGGAATTGCTGTGGCCTCACATTCAGGAGTTTGTAGATGGAGCTCTAGCTCACATACTGAACATGTCACGAGTGCTAAGTGAACAGATTGGCGGAGGGCAACCTGTTTGGCCTTATGTGATTCACGGCCATTATGCCGATGCCGGTGATATTGCAGCACTTCTCTCAGGTGCACTCAATGTGCCCATGGTTCTTACTGGTCACTCCCTTGGGAGAAACAAGCTGGAACAACTTCTAAAGCAGGGGCGGCAATCAAAGGAGGATATCAATGCCACTTACAAGATCATGCGACGCATAGAAGCTGAAGAGCTGTCACTAGATGCTGCAGAACTCGTCATCACAAGCACTAAACAAGAGATTGAAGAACAGTGGGGATTGTATGATGGGTTTGATGTCAAGGTGGAAAGGGTGCTGAGGGCCAGAACGAGACGTGGAGTCAATTGCCATGGCCGTTTTATGCCCAGGATGGTGGTAAGTACAAATTCAAACGCTATTTCTAATTTTATTCTGGCGCATGGTTATTCCAGTATGAACATGCATTCAATTCAGACCTTCATAATTCACGTTACATATCCAGGTTATTCCTCCAGGCATGGATTTCAGCAGTGTTGTTGTTCAGGAAGACCTACCTGAATCTGAAGGAGAACTTGCAGCGCTTATAGGTGCTGATTCACCCAAGTCTAAGCCACCAATATGGGCTGAGGTAAGCGTCTCTTTCTCATAGATATCCTGATAACCCATTTTGGTGAAGGTGGCGCATGGCGATCAATTGAAAATTTTCTACATGCAACTTTCATGGAATTTTAGGCAGGGGAGATTCTTCATGCAACATCACAATCTATGCAAAATACGATCTCCCAATAGTGTCCGCTGTAGATCTGTTGATCGAATTCCTGATGCTTATTTGAAAGACAGTATTAAGCTTATCAGCCTCGTAATACTTGAATAAAATATCAAGAGGAGTGATTCTGTTAGCCCAGGCTAAGTAAATGCCCAACTTAGCCCACCTTAAATAACCTATTTACAACAAATTTTTTTAATTTTTTCTTCATGCACTTGTTTATCTAATTGTATTTAACATATAGACCAAATTTTACCATTTTTGAATATGTTTATCTATTTTTTCGAGATTTTTAAACATATATGTGTATATATGTATTTAAAATACCTTTATTTTTAAAAATCTAAAAAAATATATACACATATCCAAAAATGGTAAAACTTGATTATATATTAAATATACTTAGATAAACAAATGTACGAAGAAAAAAACAAAAAAAAGTTGTTTAAAATATGATTTTTAAAGTGGGCTAAGAGAGACATTTACTTAGCCCAGGTAGCCCAATCATTCCTCAAATATCAAACCCCACCAGTAGTCCTGCCATTTTATCAAGTCGGGGCCTCAAAAAATGCAAGTGCATATGTGAAATTTCCAGAGTTTATGAGAGGTGATTAGCCCATTTTAATATAAGAATTTTCATTAAAAAGGTAGCAGGGAAAAAGATTATCCATTTCAATAGGAAGAACAAACTAGTCCTTGATTTGCACTTTATCCATAGACCAACTAGTATCATCCACTGGGGGAGGCATTGTTTCCTCTGACTATTCTTTAGGGTGCAGTGAGATGTAAATTTGGAGCGTGAATGTCCAAGATTTGGAAGAAAAGTGCATATTTCTCTCGCTAAAAAGCTATTCACTTGCAGGTGATGCGTTTCCTCACAAACCCCCATAAGCCCATGATCTTGGCCCTGTCACGACCAGATCCAAAGAAGAACATCACTACACTACTGAAAGCCTTTGGCGAATGTCGTCCACTGAGAGACCTTGCAAATCTTGTAAGGGAAGCACTAGTAGTTGAACCTTATTTACAAAAATCATGAGCTATATTAATCTAGTGCGTTTTTTCTAGGTACTAATAATGGGAAATAGGGATGACATTGAAGCAATGTCGTCAGGAAATGCTAGTGTACTCATGACGGTTCTGGAGATGATAGATAAGTATGACTTGTATGGCCAGGTGGCCTATCCAAAGCATCATAAGCAAGCTGAAGTCCCAGATATCTATCGCCTTGCTGCAAAAACAAGGGTAAGTGCAATTTTTTTTCCTTCTTAATCTGACTTCTTAGTCAAGAATGAGATATACTTCACAGATAGAAAGTTTTCCCCTGAAAGGACCAAAAAACTAGCAATGAGAAAGGTGAACTCCGTTTGCCGCTCTTTTCTTATACTTCTAATGGAATCACATTGGTGGCAGGGAGTCTTCATAAATCCAGCTTTGGTTGAGCCTTTTGGCCTTACTTTGATTGAGGTTAGCTTCATTTGGAAATGCCCCAATTCTCACTATGCTTTATATTGTGCTTGGACATCTAACTCATTGGTCAAAACATACAGGCAGCTGCACATGGTCTTCCAATTGTGGCCACAAAGAATGGTGGACCAGTTGACATCCATCGGGTATCCGCATTTTTCATCTTGTGTACTGATCCTGCCTGACACTCTGCTAGACAGAGGCATTTCTTATGTAGTTCACATGCTTGGTCTCCCCACTGTCCGTTGGCATGTTATCAGGAGTCATGCTCCAACATTTTTCCCGTTAAAATGTTCTATGCATATTAACATGGGCCAATCAGAAGAAAGTTTAGGAGCAGTAGTGCATTTTATGCCTGGACATATGTTACACATCATTCTTTCGTAGCAGCACGGCATCACTAATGTTTTTGTTACTCCTTTTGGAACTTCCTAGGCACTGAACAATGGGTTGCTGGTGGACCCCCATGACTACAACCAAATTGCAGATGCACTGTTGAGACTAGTTGCTGATAAGAACTTATGGCATGACTGTCAAAGGAGTGGGTGGCGCAACATACACCTATTCTCATGGCCTGAGCACTGCCGAACATATCTCACTAGGGTCGCAGCTTGCAGGATAAGGCATCCACATTGGCAGATGGATACGCCATTGGAAGATATAGATGATGATGATGACTACTTAGGGGACTCTCTTTTGGATGTGCAAGACATGTCTCTTAGGCTCTCTGTTGATGGTGATAAAGGACTAAATGAGTCGCTGGATAACCTTCGTGAGGCTGCGGGTGACAAGGGTGGTGATATTCAGATCCAAGATCAGGTGAGCCGAATACTGAACAGGATAAAGGAGCCAGAGGCAATGGCACGGACACCAGATATTGGAAAGGAAGATGGGGAAAATACAGCAATCAAATATCCAAATTTGAGACGAAGACGGAGATTGTTTGTAATTGCAGTTGACTGCTACACCAGTGATGGACTTCCTGACAAGAAAATGCTGCAGGTAATGGACATACGACCTTCTGGTTACAATTTTGTTTGGTGCTAATGATTCATTTAACCGGCTGCATGGATATAATTTATTATGTTTATCCATACGTGTTTATCTTTATTTCGAAAAATCACACATATCGGGAACTTTTATTTACCATGCATTTTGAAAAAAATTAATAGTTACATGTATTTGCTCTCAAAAGATCATAAATTTTTATAAAATATAAGTTTCCAATCAAAACGATTTTTAAAAACATGATAAAACAAATGATTTAGATTTTGGGAGAAAAAGTTTAAAATAAAAATCAAGGGGATGGATCATTACCTTGCGACCTCGTTGTATCGATTCATTGCCTACTTGTTTGAGTTGTCACTGTGTTGACATGGCATTTTCACCACTCTAGCCATACGAATTTGAGAACAGAAAACAAGGAAAACAAAACTGACACATGTGGATAGTGATACATGTATGTTGTATACAACGTATATTTCTGTACTTTCGATAAAGAAAACGGATTAAATCACTCTTAACCATAGATCCCCCATTCACTCTCACAATGGAAATGGATATCATACATAATGGAACTTACAGATGAACCCAGTGATCTGATATGACTTTCTTTGCTGCGATCAAACATGATAGCTGTCTTTGTTAGTTGATACAATTCTTCTGAAGAAATTATGGCAAAAGACATTAGCTTTATCTTTTGCCTTTTTTTACTGTACCCTAAGTATTGTTTCTGTTTACTCATTTTATTAACAAGAAACAGGATAGTTTTGAATGCCACACATGTTAGTTGAAAAATGTCAATGTAACATGCCTTCACTTGTTTCTGTATTGCTGTTCTTTGTAGAAGCCACTGCAGCACCCATTACAATCATTTCTCCATTTTTCAGGTCATACAGGAGACTTTCAAGGCTGTCCGATTAGACTCTCAAATATCGAGATTCTCAGGATTTGCACTGTCAACGGCAATGCCCATTGCTGAGGTACTTGAATTTCTGAAATCTGGGAAGATCAAACCAACTGACTTTGATGCTTTGATCTGCAGTAGTGGAAGTGAGATGTATTATCCAGGCACACCTCAGTGCACAGGTAAAGATGGACAGCTATGCCCAGAGTCAGACCATGTATTCCACATCGATTATAGGTGGGCGCATGATGGCCTTAGGAAGACTGTCATGAAGTTAATGATTTCACAAGATCCGAAAGATAATAAGGGAGGAAATGTCCAAATTCAAGAAGATACCAAATCAAGCAATTCTCACTGCGCTTGTTTCGTAGTTAAGAATCCATCCACGGTATGACATTTTTCTTTAGCAAATTTGATTGGATTCAGTGGACTTATCGTCATGCATGAAACCGCGCCAAACAACACCGCCAGGATCAGCCAACGTTGTCTTGGATGTGAATGCTAAGTCAGAGAAATAAAATAATGTCAGTGGATCTTTGTGGGCATGGCCTGTAGATGGGAGGCTTGTCAAATTCCCAAGCTTTTGCTGTCACCTTCCTTCAATTGCCATCAATAACTTATTGTTTCACTGAGCTATCTTTTGTTTTGGTGGTTTTTCAGGTAAAGAGAGTGGATGATCTGAGGCAGAAGCTCAGAATGAGAGGAATTCGTTGCCATCCAATGTACTGCAGGAACTCTACTCGGTTACAAATTGTTCCACTTTTTGCATCTCGGTCACAAGCACTCAGGTATGCTCCATGTTGTTTCATGAAACATGGACTCAAAAAACATGGCAGTGTACATGCTTAGGATTTGCATGAAACTTTTATATTGAAGCGATCGTTGAAAAGTACAGATCGCAACTAGAATCAAGTGATTTAGGGACCTATGAAAACCCAAAATAACTAATATCTCTTAATTGATGGCCAATTAGGTACTTGTTTGTTCGGTGGGGCCTAAATGTCTCAAACATGTATGTGATTATTGGTGAAACGGGCGATACAGACTATGAGGAGCTGTTAGCTGGATCCCACAAGACAGTGATAGTGAAAAATGTTGTCAAAAAAGGTTCAGAAGAGCTGCTAAGAAAATCTGGAAGCTACCAAAGACATGATATTGTCCCACAGGACAGTCCACTTGTGGCTTATGTAAACCACGCTACAGCCAGTGAGATCTCAAATGCGATCAAGTCTGTCTCTAGATCTCTTTCGCGATGACATGCTTCCTTGTCATTGGTAATGCTAGAGGACTAATTTTTTCCTCATTGCCTAATTATCATCGAGTATTAGTTGTTCAAGAGGTCTTTTTCTCATTGCCTAATGATAAGAATTTAAGTACTGGCTGTTCAAGAAGGGTTGTGATTTGTATGCCCACATCAGAAAAAAGGCTTATGATTCCATGTGCAGTGTAATTCATGCCTAATATCCCAAACATATCTGAAACTATGATCCCCATAAAAGAATTTTTTTGGTTCCCATTCAAGGGTGCTGTTCAGTTTATCACCAATGCTAGTGTTTTGGATGATGTACTATGTGCTTGAGCCTTTGGATTATACACAGTTCCATGGAACGGTTTTTAGCAACTCCATCTACGTTGCCAAGGTTGTCCTGTTTGCCTAACATTTTTCACTTAAAAGAAATTTACAATTTACCCCATGAAACAAAATGTTAAAAAAATTGAAAGATTAATAATGCTACTTAAGAATTTTAAAATAAGAAAAAGTAATTCTCAAAGAAACATGTGTGGTTGACTTCAATGGAAATCCCCACAAATGATTTCAGTTTCAATTCATAGTGAATAACCTTCAATTATTGGCATTTAACAGCTGGAAGCTAATAGAAACATGATATTGTCCCACAAGAGTGTCCACTTCTAACGCCCCGACCCAACTGCTGCAGGTATTGTCCACATTGGGCATTAGCTCGTACGGTTTTGTCATTTTGGGTATCCCGAATGTACCATAAAAGGCGTCTCGACAAAGTTACCAACGGCCTCCACTTATAGCCCAGGCTTCTTCCTTCATCCTAATCGATGTGGGATGTTACATCCACCCGCCTTGGGGCTCCAGCATCCTCGCTGGATGAGTTCCCGCTGGACACACCAACAAGATATTGGGAGTCGGCTTTCATACCATTTCTAATGCCCCGACCCAACTGTCGTAGGTATTGTCCGTTTTAGACCTTAGTCCGCACGGTTTTGTCCTTCTGAGTACCCTAAATATATCCCAAAAGGCACCTCGACAGAGTTACTAGCGGCCTCTACTTATACCCTTGGCTCTCTCTTTCATCATAACCGATGTGGGATGTTACACCACTCGTGGCCAAGTTAGACCACCCTATATTCATTGTGATCTCAAATGCAATGAAGGACTTATCTAAATCTCTTTCATGATGATATACTTCCCAATCATCAGTAATGGTAGAGAATCAACATTTTTCTCATAGGCTAATGCCTACAATTGAGTATTAGTTGTCCAAGAGGAGTGCCATAATGTCAAGAGTACCTAGTATTTTTCTCATTGCCTGGTGATAATAATTGAGTATTGGCTGTTCAAGGGGGGGAGGGGGGCAGATCGGCATATTGAAAACATCTCATATGTTGTCATTGATTCCTATGAAGCTCACGTCACACAAAAGCTTGTGATTCCTCGTGCAGTGTAATTCTTGCATAACGGTTCCAAATAAATATCATAATGATGATTCATAAGGGAGTTGTTTCTGTTTCACACTCAGTTCTGCTGCTCAATTTGTTGTCAAAGCTAATGTTTTAGGTGATTAGCTACGATCTTGATACTTTTGACCCAGCCATTAGGATTACTTACGTATCCATGCTCTTGAATTGTTGCATGAGAGAGGAATTGTTATAACAAGTGTCAATACCTGGCTTGTCAGTAAGACTCCTGATAAGGTTGGGAACATGTGCAAGCACACGCAGAATGCAGATTTACGTGGTTTGGCTTAAAGCCTTCTTTACTAGCGAAAAGAGTAATTTACGGACTCAAAAAATTAATTACAAGTTTCCCTTTTGTAACACCCCACCCTTTGAGGTGTTACAAATAAGGTCTACTATGTTAAATCTGAGAATAAAATCTCCCAAGATGGAAACGGATACCAAGATGCAAAATCATAAAACTTTTACCTATTACATCT
>JAXCLR010000001.1:3594421-3612049 GCA_035584095.1 Annona squamosa
CTTCTAGATTCCAGCTCTAGGGGGCATAAACAACACACTGCACAAGTAGGTGATGAGTCTCACTCCAATCACACACTGCTTTGCATACACTTGATCCTAGTTCCTCAAACTAGATCAAGTTCAACACAAACAAATGAAATAACAAAAGAAATCTACCCTTTATAGATGTGTAGAAACGATTTGGCTCAGAGAAGAACTTGTTGTGTAGACTTTGAAAGATCTGAAATAGTGGTCTTGCAGTTTTGAAGCAAAGTTCTTCCTCCTAAATGACTTGATCTCTTTTAATGTTCTTGAATATAGGAGTTCAGCTCACTTAATGATTTTCAGCTACTTCTCTCGTCCACCATGAACGCTATTTATAATTTTGGAGGGAATCCGAACGTTTGTGAGTAGGTGGCGCGCATTAAATGCGCCAACGTTCGAAAAGAATCCGACCGTTATACCTAAGTCGAAGGTGGAGTCGACTTAGAATGCGACTTGGCTACCCAAGTCACATCTGGAGTCGACTTCGTCCGCGACTCCAGTTCTTCAGATTCCCAAGTCTGAGTCTTGGTCGACTTGTCTTCAGACTTCGACTCAAGTCGATCCTTGAGTCGACTTGGCTTGCGACTTGGCTCGGGCTTTGCTGAAAAATGCTTTGATCTTCATTTGGCCTGGTTTTATCATCCTTGGCTTTCTTCCTTTGAATCATTTTCATTCTGAAATGATTCCTCATACTTGTAGATCTTTTTGTCTCGGATATCTTGAACCTTGTGAGTCTTTGAAGAGAGTTTGATCCTTGCATGATTGATTCATGCACCTTGCTTTGCATTGGACTCATTTGGTCTTCATGACTTGATTTCTCTTCATCTTGAAGTATATTTGAATCTTTGCTTTCGACTTGATAGACTTGATTTGATCTTGAACATGCTTGAAGCTTTTTGTGTCTTGGACTTGATAATCTTGATTTTGATGAAGAGCTTGTATCCTTGATTTGATCTTGAAGATAAGCTTGAAACTGCTTCTTTGATCTTTGAAAAGAAACTTAAATCTGCATCCTTGAACCTTGAATTTCTCAAGTTGCACTTTGGGGTCGACTTCATCTCAAACTTCGCTCAAGTTGCAACTGGAGTCGACTTCGTTTGCGACTTCGGCTTTCTTCCGTCCCGAGTTCAGCTCTGGAGTATTTTTCTCGACTGAAGTCGTTGGTGAGGTCGACTTCGTTTGCGACTTGGCTTCCCAAGTCGCAAGTGGAGTCGACTTGGCCTGCGACTTCACTTGTTCATCTCCCATTTTCAACTCTGGACAGATTCTTCTTCTTGAAGTCGATCTTGGGGTCGACTTGATGAACGACTTGGCCTTCCATGCTTTATTTTCTTTAAATATATATGCCTTAAACATTTCCACAAACATGTTAGTAGCCAAGACTTACTCAAATGGATTTGTTAATCATCAAAACATGGATTTAGCTAGTTTTCCACATATTTCCAACACTTTGTTGATGCCTTGCAACACACAAACGGTCAGCTTTCATCAATTTATATGTTGGCTTTACAATGAACTTTCCACCAATTGTCGTTGCCCAGAACCAACTGTCATTAATGCCAACAAGGAGAATTGGTATTTGATTTATCTTCTTCCAAAAATCTTCCCCGCCGCAGCAATGATCAAATCTTTTTCCTAAGAAAGGGTCTACTGGTTGATGAATTTGTTGACCCGCACCTCATCTGGAATGTGTTGAGTGAGGAGTATAGATTTCTAAATCTTCAAGTCCATCCACTTGTCATTGAAGAATTGTATGTTGTTCCCATCTCCCACTCTCCAACAACACCCTTCAACCATGACCGGTTTCACCTTTTCGATACATTTCTCAGAGGACTAATTTTTTAATCATTGCCTAATTACCATTGAATATTAGCTGTTTAAGAGGACTTTTTCTCATTGCCTATGATTATTCATTGAGTATTAGCTTGTTCAAAAGGTTGCCATAAATGATTTTAGTTTCAATTCATAGTGAATTACCTTTATTATTGGTATGCAACATCCGGAAGCTAACAAAAACATGATATTGTCCTATAGTAGTGTCCACTCGTGTCCAATGTGAACCACACAATAGTCATTGTGATCTCGAATGCATTGAGGACCTTATCTAAATTTGTTTCACGATGATATACTTCCAAATCATCTGTAGTGGTAGAGGATAACTATTTTTCTCATAGGCCGATGAGGAGGCGGGGGGCTAGGGGTGGGTAGATCAGCTTGTTATTGAATCATGCATGGGTTCAATAATAAGATTTCATGTATTTAAATCAATTTATTTGTGCCTTCAGTATTGGCAAACGATCCTTCGACATTCACATGTGACCAACTCCACCCTAACTAGGTCTTCTTTTATTCATTGCCTTAAATATTTGTCTCTACATGAAAGATGCATCTTTCACTTTGAATTTTTTTTCTTCACCTAATATTTTGTCTCCACTTCGTTGTCTAGTGTCATGTGCATAAAATTTTTAAAGGGGTGATGTTGTTTGTTCCCTTCACACTTTATGGGATCATTAGTTAATGTGGATAGTAAAATGATCTAATATGATAACAATAAAGTGAGAATAAGTAAGACATTTATTTGATAAAATGATTTAATGGGTACTTAAGATGCCAAATTTTTTGTTAGTAAATGTGTTGAAAGAGGTAAGATGTTTGCTTTCCTTCCCACCTCTCTTATCAAAAGGTGCGTATGTTTCTCATGAAAATGGCATAAAATCACTTGTAGTATCTGCTTAAAATACTCATTGGGCATATTTGGATTCTACATAAATTTTTCGTTGAAAAAATTTTCCATTGAAAGAGTTGTTTGGTAACGAATATGCGTGAGGTGGGACGGGGTGGGGGTGGTAAATATCCCATCCTCCCCATTTCCTCATAATTATTTAATAACTCAACAACTCCATTTTTTAAATTTTACTCCTACATTTCAATTAATTTTTCTTCCAACTACTTTATTTATTTCAATTTTATCCATCTTATTTCATATTAATCATACAATTTTTAAAATATTTCATTTTTAACTCCCCACATCATCCCACAATTCCACAAAAATTCAACTTACCAAACATCCTTTAAAACATTTTACTCTTCACAACTAATTCATTTTTAATCGTTTCTTTACATATTCCTTTATAACTATTTCAATTTTTCAATCATTTTTGTACAATTACTTATACAACTATACTATCTCTTTAAACTCTACTCTCTTTAGTATTTATCATTACGCATATTATATCATAGTGTTTTCTTCTAATTTAAAAACTTGTATATAAAAAATTTTCATCCAAAAGTTTTATTATTTCCTAAACACACCTATGCTATGCAGTACCTACTTCACAGGCTTCAACCTTGGTCATGTTGTCTCCTATGAATCTTATTTTAGAAACCTCTAATATTCAACATTGATAACAACATACTTTTAAAAGTATATTCATAAAATATAGTAAATAACAGAAAAATTAAATAACTTTATATCTTCACAATACGATATGTTTCATAAAAAAATATACTAGATATATTAGCAAAAACTCCTACTTTTCCCTATTTTAGACTTACCTTATTCTTTTTGTTTCAAGGTCGAGTCAATTTTATTTCGCATTCAAATAGGTTTTTCACAATAGCCTTCATATCGATTAAAAGTTGCAATTTTTCTATAAACGTTATTTATATACCTATAATCAATACGATACCAATACGATTTTAAACTATTTTTTATTAAAGAGTACTGATCATGTGCGGCAGCGCTATAAACTAAACAAATTTATAATTTTTATATCTTTAAAATATAATACATTTTATAAAAGATATAGAAAATAGCTCAAAGGACTTCTGGATATACAATTTTCCTTTGGAAGATGGTCTAATTTGGACCCGTCTTGATATTTTTAAATTTAATCAATTCATTATATTTAACAATATTTGTTTTTCTTAGATACCAAAAATTACTTCAATGTTTTCCTTAAAATGAAAATTTCTGGTGCCTCATTAAAAAACAATACCAACCTCCACTTGGATGGGCACCATGGAAAAAGTTTGCCGCAATAATCATTCAAATAGTTATAGTTGATTAATTGATCATGAATACATGCTGGTGGATTATAGAGCCACAAAACTATCACAATTGATACAGTTGGCTGCGCAATTGACTAATAAGTGGGCTGCATTTTTTTTCGATCTCAACACGTGTACACAACCCTCTGCATTTTGTGAGCTGGAATTTGTTTATATTAATAATAACCTCGACTGATGACCTCCTATTCCGAACTACGCAGATTCTTTGAATTGAATCGTGTTACTATTTTTAAGATAATTTTTTAATTCTTAAGGCAACTTTTTTAGTTTCTAACATAATTTTACTCAATATCAATACAACTTTATTAGTTCTCAATACACAACATTATATTTTCATCCCAAATATAAATTCAATCCAAAAGTCTTATATCCTTGGATCACCCGGAACAAAATTGCACCTTATAAGGAAACAAATAAGTAAAAGTGAGTAGCATTCTAGAATTACACTTTGCAAGTCCACACCCCCATTGTCGCAGGAAAACCTCAGGACCGGATACATTTGCCCCACTGAAATTTTAAAAAGTATTAATATGTATTATAGATTTTTCCGACATTTCCCCCACTAGTTATAATTTGTTGCCCCCATTGGCAAAAATTTATTGCCTTCGCTATTATTGGAAACTTACAATTTAATACAGCCATATGCACATATAAAAAGTGAAACTTGTACAAGAATAGGAAGCAACACCTTTTCTAGGCACACCAACACTTGATCAGCAACTTGGACGTACTATGTCTAAATTAAGACAAGAGAAACAGATTTCTTGAACAGGATACTAAGATGTCTTAGGAGAGGAGAATAAGTGCATGATTGTGTTGTTTTCAATCTCCCAAATGCCACCTGAATTTATAGATTTTACCACTTTAGCTATTTTATTTTTGTTGTTAATCTATTAAACTATATTATACTTCACCAATAAGCCCTCCGAATTTTCTTCTTTTTTGGTTGCGTGGATAATATTCAATACAACAAGCATCGTTCTATTGTTTTCTTGAGATATTTGTGTTTACGCCTATAATTTTTACATAATTTGCATTTATGCTATAATTTAAAACTGATCACAAATTACATATAAGAAATTTTAATCTACTTGTTGTTATACTTATGATAAAAGTTAATCACTTGATTTATACAAAATAAAATATTTTTTGGTAAATCCTAACCATCCACCATCTATATTAATTTAAATTTAATTAAATTAACAAAACCACCTTGATTAAATAACTTGGTGGGCCCTAATAAATATAAATTCTTTTCAATTTTAATTATAGCCCACCAAGGTCTCCAATCAAAGTTATTTTTGATATATTAACAAAATTTATATTAATAAACCAAATGGATGGCTTGGATTATCGTAAAGCATCCTAATTTTTTTTTTTTATAAAAAAGAAGTTTATGCTTACCATAAGTACAACTACGAACATTTTAAAATAATTTTACGACAAATGGAAATAAAATAAACTATGTAGATATATTTGCAATTTTCAAAACTAAGTGAATATATTTATAATTATGGTCAAACTATGTGGGTATATTTGTAAATTATCCATTCATTTTAACATTATTTAATTTGAGAATTTCAAAAAATGTTAAAGACAACATACTGATTCATTTTAATGTGATGAATTTTTTAAAAGAAGCTTTGACATTGCATAGGACTCCTCCTATATATTTATACTATCGTATAAGAATTTTAATTTTTAATATATTTGTCCTTGGATTTTGGAAAAACTAAAATACAGAAAGGCTCAATTTAATAATGAAAAAGGGGAGAAATTATAGGAAAAAGTCTATAAAAAGTGAGAACATGATCTGACAATGTAGCAAAGAGAATAAAGATAAAATCTATGGAATATTTATATGAAAAGCTGTGAAAAATCATTAGAACGGAGAAATGATTGTAGAAAAAAATTAAGATATTTTGGCAGTTAAAACATCGCATGACATCAAAAGTGTATAGAAAGTGGAGATTTTTTTCTCCTTGAGCAACTTATTTAAGTGTAGAATTTTTACAAAAAAAATTGATAACTTTTAATGCATTCATATTTTTCTTTTATTATTTGAATATTATATATTGCAGGAATTTGCAAACTCTTAAATACGCCAAATTGATTTATTTATTTGAGGAATATTTTAGAAAACTAATTTTTTGATATTTCGAGGATACTTTTAATAAAAGAAAATTAAATTTAATAGTATTTATTATTAAATCTTGCAAAATCTAAAGAACACATAATATTTTTTATCGGCCTTATCATTTCACATATATCTGATCTCATTTCATCTTATCAATTCAGCCTAAATGTCCTTACAATTTTATTTGTGGGAGACAAAACTCACGCACAAGGCTCGATCCCATGACCAACGGCCTCTTTGTCAAGTGTTGGTATCTACCGAGATACACCCGATTGGTGACACAAAATGATTATTTAGAGTAATAAAGAATTGAAAAATAAAATGTTTGGATTTAATATGTTCTTATCCGTTGCATTTTAGATTCTGAGATAATGAATTTTAGAAAACTAATTTTTTGATAAGTTGAAGATATGTTTTGATTCAATGATAAATCGATTAACTTAATTGAGGAATATTTTAGAAAAATAATTATTTAATATTCTGAAGACATTTTTCGTATTTTTTTAACACAAGAAAATTATTTTCTAATAATATTTATTTTTTAAAAATCACAAAATCGAAAGGGCATACAATGATTTTTTAGTGTCGTAAAAATTTGAAAAAATAAAATCTTAGGATTTAGCTTGTTTTCATTCATTGCATTTTGGATTATGAGGTAATGATTCAATGCTTGCATCTTATTTTATTATAATAGAAATAATTGTACTTGAAAATTTTATTTTGCGAAAGTGTTTTGCTTCTTTTTTTATTTATATATTTACATCCATCTTAAATATCTATTACAATGAAGCTCTTGAGACGTTTTTACAAATTTAAGGATACAATTTGCTTTCATCTACAAATCTGGAAATACAACTTTACTTAAAAATTTGGAGACACAGCTCCACCAAAGATTTAGAAGACAAAAGCTTCCAACACCATTGGAACCCTTGTAATGGTGCTACCAACTGCACTTCTATGAATGACAAAAAATTTAATTTTATGCAGGTTATGATTTTTTTTAGTCGAATATCATATTTATTTGAGCGCTTTAGTTGTATTTTGGTTATAATTAATTATTTCAACAAGAAAACTTAGTTTCTTTTAGTGGTAATATTTGATTAAATGTGCATATAGCCAAAAGTTATGTTTTAATGTGACCTAAGAACAACTATTTTCTTAGCTATCTCATAATATTCTACCAAATTCCACCATCTAATCACTTTAGTGAGAAAGACAAGATGTCTAAGTTGTACAAGTAAAGAGATTCATTCATTAATAATAAAAGAGATGAAAGAGAAGACAAAGATAGTTGTGATTTTTTCTAATTAAATAGGTTTTTGGTCACTCGTGACTATTGATTAGATTGATAAGAAAGAAAATCTTAATTGTTTGAGAACATGAAATAGATTGATATTGATAAAGAAAAAGAACAACTCTTTACTCATTTCTTCACCTTAAAAAAGATAGATCAAATTTTATTGAAGTCTGACTCATACTCATAATGGTCATTTATAAAAAAAACAACCATGGTTATTAAATGTTTGAATAACCGGCATTAGTTTACTTACGATGCTTGGTTTAGGAGAAAAAAGGCTCTTCCTTGCTTATTATTGGGTTATTTACATACCTTGTATTTGTTTAATATAAATATTGAAATTTGGTTGCAAATTTAGATACATTTCACTAAATGCAACCAAATTTTAATTTGCCTACAAAAAGTTAGCCGCATATAATGAATTTTGTTGTAGTAGTGTAGCCCATATATTTTTCTAACTTATGATTGATAGAAAATTTATTTTATTTATCATATTTACCATAGTTTATATTATCAAGGAAATATGCCTATTAAGTTTCAAATATTATCAATAATCCTACATGGTTCAATCATAATGAAAATATACGTACCTATGATGGTGCAAATATATATAAACTATGTCAGTACATTTGCAATTTCTAAAACTGAGTGAGTATATTTACAATTATGATTAAATTGTGTGGATATATTTGCAAATTACCCATTCGTTTTGACATTTTTTGTTTAGATAATTTAAAAAAACTTAAAAACAACAAATTGTTTCATTTAATGTGACGAATTTTTAAAAGAAGCTTTTTACATTATAGAGTGTTCTTCTTATATATTTCTATTGCAGTATAAGAATTGGGATATTTTGAAATGCACTTAGGTGTGCTTAGCTTCAATGCACATGCGTGTTTTTAATTTTTTTTGAAACTTTTTCATAAAATTATTAATCTAAATGTATTTAACATGTGGATCAATTTTTACTAAATTTGGAGATTTTTATATATTTATAGAATTTTTAAAAATCCAAAAAATCTCCAAAATTAGTAAAAATACTAAAAAACACACTCATTTTTAAAAAATCTAAAAATCTCTAAAATTCGATCAACTTAAATTAACAATTGCGCTAAAATTTTTTCAAAAAAATCGATATATAGGTGCACCAGGTGCACTTAATCGGTTCCCATAAGAATTTTATTTTTTAATATATTTGTCTTTAGATTTTGAAAAAAAACTAAAATCCAACAAGGTTCTATTTAATAATGAAGAAAAATGGGAGAAAATTATAAGAAAAAATTTTTAAAAAGTGAAAAAATGATGTGATAGGGTTGCAAAAGTTATGATATAATGCACCCGAGTGCATTTAGTTTCGGTACACCCACGCACAAAAACCTATTTTTTAAAATTTTTTAATATTTTTTATAGAACTATTAATCTAGATGTATTTAACATGTGTTTCAATTTTTACCATTTTTGGAGACTTTTAAATATTTATTTTTGATTTTTTAAAATCAGTAGCATTTTTATAATTCATTAATTACGAAAATGCCACTAATTTCAAAAAATCAAGAATAAATATCTATCTATAAAAATGGTAAAAATTGATACACATTAAATACACCTAGATTAATAGTTGTATAAAAAATTTTAAAAAGAATTAAAAAATGGTGATATGCACCCGTGTGCATTCAATCACGGGTAGAAAGAGAGTAAAGACAAAATACATAGAATGTTTTCATGAAAAGTTATTAAAAATCATTAGAATACACAAGTGATGAAATAAATAAATCAGGTATTTTGGTAGTTAAAATGTCACATGACATCAAAGGTATAGAAAGTGGAGCTTTTTTTTTCTTTTTTACTAAGGAACTTATTTATTTGCGTGGAATTTTTTAAAAACATATTCTTTTAATGCATTTCGTATTTTTCTTTTATTTTTATTATTATTGTTATTTTGATGAAATTTCTTTTATTATTTAGAATATTATATGCTGTGGGAATATGCAAAGTCTTAAATAAGCCAAATTGATTTATTTATTTCAGGAATGTTTTCGAAAACTAAGTTTTGATATTTTCAAGATATTTTTAATAAAAGAAAATTAATTTTAATAGTATTTATTTTGAAAATAGAAAATTAAATTTAACAGTATTTATTTCTAAAATCCGCTAAATCTAAACAATTGACAACGACTTTTTTTATCAGCCTTACCAGTTTACATCTTACAGCTCAAGTGTTGGTACCAACTGGGATATACCCGCTTGGCAACACACAGTGCTTATTTACTCTGATAAAGATTTGAAATTTGAAATTTTTGGATTTAATATGTTCTTATTTGTTGCATTTTAGTTTCTGAGATAATGATTTTTAGAAAACTAATTTTTTGATATGTTGAAGATATTTTTGGACATCAACGCCAAATTGATTTATTTAGTTGAGGAATGCTTTAGAGAACCTTTTATATATATATATATATATATATATATTGAAGAAAATTTTTTTATTTTTATAATACAAGAAATCCCTTGATAGAGTCCTGGCATTGGAGCCTGCTACTGCTGCTTCTGCAGCTTCTTTAATCTTTGTTTTTTCTCCTACATTCCTTCGTTTATACTTAGCCTGAATTCAACTTGCCACTACAGCTACACTGTTGTAGCACATTGCGTGTTTTATTCTGTATCAATACCAATTAATGGTAGATGAATTGGCAGCATCACTAGTTCAAAACCTCTTTACATATTCTACTAGCTTCCCATACTTCATCAGCAGCATCTTAGCAAAATGGTGGATGCAACAGGAACTGAGGTTGTCCTTCTGCCGAGGATCCGTTAAATCAAAATCTAGAACATTTTCGATTGTTTAGAGACTCGAGCTACAACACCATATTCCGAAGTTCGTCCTCCATATCTCCAATACCATATGGATAAGTTCAATATTGAAAATAAGAGACTAACATGTGAATAATATCAATTTGAGGTTCAAAAGTAATTGTTTATTTCCCAAATATTATGCAATTGGAATGGCTACCATATACAGCCATACCATTGGAGAATGGCAAAATCCCTCTCTCATGGGACAAGCTTTTTCAAGATTAGAAAATGCTTTTTTTTTCGAAAGAATACAGTATAAATTTTTTTTCAATCACTACAAAAGTTTGAATAGTTCACAGCATTTAGTGCAGCAGATGCCTCAATGAGCCTGAAATCACAACTCATATCAAGTGACACATAGAAGTAAATTTTTCTAAAACTTCTCGAAAGCCATGTGATTTAATATATTTTGTCTATATGGCCCGCCTCTCTCTATATATATGTGTGTGTGTCTCATTAGGACACAAAATGTTAAATGTATTTAAGAAAATGAATACTATGGTTGGTAATTATGCTGAAATGTTAATTTTTCTGTTTAATATGAGATGAAATATAAAAATTTAATTTGACATTAACAGTTTACTACAACTAAAAAACAAAGATGGTGTACTAGTAGATGACGACGTGATAACGCACCCTTATGTATGAGCGTTAACATGAAATTATATCCCATGGGAGCTCTTTCTTAATTGTAATCATATAATTAAAAAAGCACATGTAGTATAAAATTGATATTATTAAAATAATCTGAATATATGTTTTAAAAAATTTAACATCTTTTTTTTTTTTTGATAAACGGGTCTACTCTATACCTACCCTCTTTCAATTTGAGAGGGAGTAGGGATAGAAAGATCTAAGCAATTCATTGCCAAAAAATTGTCTGTACAAAATTTTCCAAGAACATGTCGGGGAGGAGTACCCCACCAAGACATATGGTTCGTGGTAGACAACGAGACCAGCTCAGCAAGGGAATGCGCAACTGCATTTCCCTGCCGCAAAACATGATGAACAGAAAAGGACTCATTCCTCCTGAGGATGGATCTGATATCATCTATTATAAGTCCAGCAGGGGAGGAGAGAGGTTCCTCATTGGACAGGTAATTACAAAGCAGTAGTGATTAAGTCTCGAATAGCGCATATCTGATTTTGAGTTGAGTGGCCCAGTTGATTCCCAGCAGAAAGGCGGTCGCTTCAGTGAACAACGGATCCCTTGCACCTGGCCGCTTCCATCCCCGAGCAGCAATAACCCCCTGGAATCCTTAATCATCGCCGCACATCCGAATCCGTCCATTTCCCCCCGGTTCCGGGCTTCCGTGTTGATCTTGACGAAGCCAATAGGCGGTTTAAACCATCTGGTTACGAAGACCCTGGTCAACGACCCCAATTGAATCAATGCCTTAGCCGATTGGTATTGGTCACGATACTCCTTGCACCATGCAATGGTTTCAGAAATTCTCGGTTGAGAGCCTTCCTCTCTAAGCTTGTTCAGTAGAAACCAGATCCTCCAGTAGCAAAGAATGAAGAAAATCAAGTCGTCATGCCTCCCCTCGCGCACACATGCTCCCAAGATTTCCTGAACAATCATCCCATGAGGACCCGGCCCCACAGCCGCCTTGCAAACACCACTGGTTACTCCACATTCCAGAAAGAGGTGATTTGCACTTTCAGACACAATTCCATAGAAGCCGCAACGCAAGTCCACCTTGATTCCCCTGTGATTCAGATTTTGTAAGGTAGGAAGAGCATCCCTGGCAAGTCTCCATCTGAAGATAATCAGCTTTGTTGGTAAAGGCAACCGCTAAATTGCTTTGAATATCCCCGGGGCACTGGAGAGGGGGGCCCCGAACAAAGTGATCGATACGCCGATTTAACTGTGTACATCCCGTTAGGTTTGTGAATCCAATATAGACAATCATCCACCTGCCTCCCCGGGATAGGAATCCTGCTAACCTCTTGCCACCGATCCTCACCCAATGCCGCAATCACCCGGTCCCTGTTCCAAGATTTTGACTCGCTATCGATAAGGTGATTAACCGTCATATCCTTAGGTAAGTTAGCTGGAAGTGGTCCCGCTTTTTGCACTTTTGATTCCAGCCAAGTGTCAGAGAAAACCTTCACCCGGTTCCCTGAGCCAATCTTCCATCTGCATCCTAATTGTATAACATCTCTCGCTTTCAGGATACACTTCCAAGTAAAAGAGTCCAACGGTTTCTCCTTGCAACTCCATATATCAGTATTTGGAAAATATCTGGCCTTAAGAACATTGAAACAAAGGGAGGCGTTGCCTGTCACAAGACGCCAGACCTGCTTAGCTAGGAGAGCTAGATTGAATTTCTGGAAGTCCCTGAACCCCATTCCGCCACCACGCTTGGACTTGCACATGTCCTTGCAGGCCACCCAGCTCACCTTCCTTTTTCCGTCTTTCTCCCCCCATCAGAACTTACTGAGCAAACCATTGAGATTGTTACTCAAGGTTTTGGGCATTAGAAAGATACTCATTGCATATGACGGTATTACCTGACACACTGCCTTGATAAGCACCTCTTTCCCACCAGCCGAGAGCAACTTGCCTTTCCATCCTTGGATGCAGTTCCAGACACCGTCCTTAATGCCCTTGAAAAATTCTGCTTTAGATCTTCCTAGCCACGCCGGGAGACCCAGATATTGGTGAAGATTCTGCCCTGAGGACCTGAACATCTAGATCAGCCTTGTTCTGATGTTAGACTCAGTGTTTGAGCTGAAGAGGATAGCCGTTTTGTCCACATTTACCATCTGGCCCGAGTCGCTGGCATATTGGCTTAATAATTCGAGCAGGTGCCCCACCTCCCAATCATTTGCCCGTATGAAGATGATAGCGTCATCGGCGAACAACAAATGGGAGATCGACGGACCCCTCTCCCTTAGTCTGATACCGTGAATAACGCCTCTGTCGACCGCCCTGTAGATGAGTGCCGAAAGCCCCTCAACACACAATAGAAATAGGGACGGGGACAGGGGGTCACCCTGTCTAAGGCCTCTTTAGGAGTGGAAGAATTGGGATTTGAATCCATTAACATTCACACGGTATTTTACAGTAGATATACTGCTCAGAATCCAGTTCACCCACACCGGGCAGAAATTCATGGCCACCATAACCTGCTTTAGGAAGTTCCATTCCACCCTGTTGTATGCTTTGGACATGTCGAGTTTGATTGCCATCTCATGTTTTCGGTTGCGAAGGGAATGGATAACTTCATAGGCGATAAGCATATTGTTTGTGATGAGTCGTCCCGGGACAAAGGCACTCTGTTCATCGCCAATGATGTAATGAAGAACCGCCTTCAGTCGGTTAGCCAAAACTTTTGCCAAGATTTTATACACCACATTGCAGAGACTGATGGGCCTGAATTGGGAGAGACTTTGAGCTTCGGCCTTCTTTGGGATCAAGATTAGTGTGGATGTATTTAAGTCCTCGATCAGACTGCGCTGCTGTTCCTGATAACTTTCCATCATAAACTGTCTGCACCAGTTGATAATATTGCCTCCCACAGTGCTCCAGTGTCTTTGGTAAAACCCGTTGATAATCCGTCTGGTCCTGGGGCTTTCGTAGGGCCCATGCCTTTTACTACCTTGATTACTTCATCTGTCATAAGAGATTTTGTTAGACATAGCCTTTGATCATTAGAAATTCTCCTCAAGATACAGTCCTCCACCTATGGTGCCGTTGAGTGTGAAGTTGCTGAGAAAATCTCAAAAAAGTGCTTGGTCGCCAAATGCAAGAGCTGATCCTGCCCCCTTACCAAATTTCCATTTTGATCCCTTAAAGCGTCAATGGTGTTTGCTCTTTTCCGATTGGAAGCCATACAATGGAAGAAGCTTGTATTTCTGTCGCCCTGGTGAAGCCAATGCGTCTTTGCCCGTATCCTCCACATTTGCTCTTCGTCCTCCAGCAAAAGATTGATTTGGAGTTTTAGTTTCTGAATGGCACTGTCCCTTTTGTCACTTAGGTCCATGCCTGAGAGAGCCTCAACCTCTCTTTGCTTTCGTTCAATCCCTTTTCGAAGATTACCTCTTTTTCGCCGATTCCAAAGAGAGAGTTCCGATGCGGTCCGCTTGGTTTTCCAAAAGAGCTTATCCCCCTTGTGCATCATCCCCATCTGCGCCTGAGATTCCCACACATGATTCACGATTCTAGAAGCATCTTCATCTCTATTCCAAAATAATTTGTACTTGAATTCCCTTGGCGGTCTCCTTCTCTCAATGTTTGAGTCAAGAACCATCAATAGGGGGCAATGGTCGGAGGTCGGGGCCTGAAGATTGATGATTTTTGCATGAGGATACAGATTAAGCCATGATGGAGTAGACATCCCTCTATCAAGCCGCGCTTCCACCCGATGATGCTCGCGCCTGTTGTTTGTCCATGTCATTGTTGCCCCCGGAGAAACCTAAATCCATGAGGTTGCAAGAATCCTTGGTTTCGCAAAACCGATCAAGTTGGGCCTGGGGGCAAGATCTTTCCCTATTATACTCTCCGTGGGTCAGAACCTCGTTGAAATCCTCCATCACAAGCCAGGGATCCATGGCTTCAGTGTTCAAATGATTGAGAATGTGCTAGCTTAGGTGCCGTTGATGAGCTTCGGGGTGTCCGTAGAACCCGGTGAATCTCCATCCGCAAAAATTGGTATCAATGTGGTGATTAGAAAAGTTCCTAATACTTGCAGCTTTGTTATTATTCCACAGGAGGGCTAGACCCCCCCTCCTCGCCTGAGGTTCCATCACAAAGCACCCATCAAAATGAAGTCTTCTTCTGATATTGTCCATTTCCTTTGAATAGCATTTAGTTTCGCATAAGAAGACCAAATAGGGCTCTTTTTTCCTTACAAGATCAAGGAGATTCTGAATTGCCCGAGGGTTCCCAAGCCCTTGGCAATTCCAGGCTAGTAGAGGCGTGGCTGCTGGCTTCCCGCAGCCCCCGCCTCATTCATATTAAGGCACAACCCTGTCCTTCTTTTCTTCTGAATTCCCCCCATCTCCTCCTGCTCACCGGTTGGACCTCTCTTTATGGATGCCTCAGCCATTGGTTGGCTTTCCTTCCTTTCATGAATGTCCATTTCATTCCGCATCCGGGCCCTCCTTTACCATTTACTACTCAGTTGCTGCTGGGTTACACAGCTCCCTCCTTGCCCCCCCATACCTGACCCATACCATACTTGAACCTCACATAGTCCATCTTCCTCCACCCGTAAGATGCATTGGTCAGTTCCCTCCATCATCCCCTGCATAGTTCCTACATAGTCCATGTGCTTTTGGACTGCCCCTCCTTCCGCCCTTTCTGTTCAGCTTCTGGTTGCACGGATTGAGTGAGCTAGTTGTCCCCCCTGCCCCACTACATCATTTCTAGGTCCTCCCTCCTTGCCCATGTCCTTGCGAGTTCGGCTTCCCGGTACAATACTTGCGTTGGCACCAGCTGCTGGGATTGTGTAGGGTTTGCTGTGAATCTCCTGGATAGGTCGTCACTCTTGAAGCTTGCCTCTGATGGTTGCAGCTCTCTATCGTCGCTCTTGGACCTTGCCTCTGATGGTTGCAGCTCTCCTTGGCATATAAGATGCCTGTTTGCCGCCTTAGACAGGGAGTCCCCTCTACCGCAGCGTTGATTCCACCCCATTTCTGCAGAGTCTTCCATGCTACTACCACTATGTTGATCGTCGCCCCCATCCCGAACTCCTCCAGCTGATGTACTGCCCTCTCTCTGGTCCCGATCACTGCGTGGTTCCCCAATGTATCTGATAGGGGTTACCCTGTTACCCTTTGAGGTGCCAAGACGCTGTGTTAGCTGTTTGACTCCTACTCTGAGCCAACTGCCGAATGGCATCTCTTCTTCAGCCACTAGCTTCTGAAGGCTTAGTTTCAATGCACAGTCTCGATGGGCATGACCCATGATGCCACAGAGGTAGCAAAACAGTGGCAATTTCTCATATGGGAATGAGATCCATTGTTTCTGCTGAGAACCGATTTTGATGAACATACATCTTCTGAGAGGCTCCCGGCAATCAACCATTACATTTAGTTGAATTTCTGTTTCTGTCGCCTCCAAGTCAGACCAGCCTTCAAATGAGTTCCCAATGCTTGCCCCTAGGATCTTCTTATCGACAATGTATGGGACTCCCATGATGTGTAGCCTCAGCGGCGTTTTCACGAGCATGACTTGTGCGATATCAGTCTCTTCCCAGATTTCTGAGATGAGCACCAGGTATCGCTCGAATGTCCATGGACATCCCTTTACAATCCGCTCTTTGTCCTCTACTTCCTCTAATGTGATCAAGTACAAATTCTCTCCCACTTCATTGAATTGATACGGACCTGTTGGCTTCCACAGCCTCCTCATCATCGCTTTGAAAATGTCCTTGTTATAAGTCTCCGTCGACCATAGAGAGCAGAGAAGAGAGGCGCCTGCTCCCGGTGAGATCTTCTTGATGGCTTCTCCGAAGATTGCCATTGTCTGAAGCTCCGCCCCAAGCAGTTCACCTATATTCAGCTTCATATCCTGCACTCCTCCGGTTCCAGCTTCTCTTCCACCCCTGTCCCGGCTTCCCTTTCCGAACCTCCCGAATTCTCCCCTACTATCTTTGGGAGAAAAAGCCCCACTGCTGCCACCCAGATCCAAGCGCACCTCCGGTGCCAATCGGACCTACAGGGGAGAGGACTCTTCAATGCATGGGTTCTTCATAAATTTAACATCTTTTAAGGCCAAACATATAACCATTAAATTTTTTTGATAATATATAACTATTAAATTTTGATAAAATATATCAGGCATATTAATATCCTATCTATTTTAATTTTATTCTCTTTTTCCCTCAACATTAATCTTATTTTAATTTTCTAATTAAAAAAGTTTTATACCAGAAGTTTATCTCTAAATTTTTTTATTAAATTTCAAACATATCATTAGGTGAAATTTTTGAAAATACAATTAGAGAAATATATTTTGAAAATTTTACCATCTTTGAGGAGAACATATGACTATTAAATTTTGATAAAACATATAAAGTATGTTAATATCCTATCTATTTCAACTTTATTCTCTTTTCTCTTTATCATTAATTTTAAATTATCGATGTTATTTTTCCTATTTTAAAAACCTTTATACGAAAAGCTTTTCTTTAAACAATTTTATCAAATTTTATTACAAATTTCTATTAAATATAGTTATTTACTAAATTGATTATTTAACCAATCCCAAAAAGTAACATATATTTATATATTA
>JAXCLR010000001.1:3628805-3652702 GCA_035584095.1 Annona squamosa
TTTATAAGAAACACCTTCATAGATTAGTTCTGAGGACGTTAGGAGGAGATGTTGCAGAGAATGAGAGAACGAAGAGTATCGTTGAAGGTCAGCTTCAAAATGGGAATCTAGAAAGGTTGCTTGAAGGTCTGTGGCATCATGGAAAACTAGAAAAGGAACTTGAGGGTTTGTGTGCTCCTGGGAACCTAGAAGAGGTATTTGAAGGTTTGCAACCTCATAATAACCTGTTTGAGTTGGAACTCTGTAGGTATACAGGTTCAAAGCTGCCAAGTTGGATTGTCCAATTGCCACGTCTGATGATATTGCGGCTTCGCATTTGTCCCATGTTGAAGGGACTGTTTCAACATGATGGCCTGGGTTCTCTACAGGAACTAATGATTGAAGATTGTGATGCAATCGAAGCGTTAGAAAGACCCTCTGTTTCTTTTTGTGGGCTTCAAAAAATTACATTGATTAACAGCAGCAAATTTTTCTCAAATGGGTTGCCTTATCTGCCTAGTCTCAAGACATTGGAGATTATCATATTTGAAAATGAAACACTACCAACCAAGGGTTGGGAGAGTCTGAAGAAACTGCAAAATGTTAAAATTAAACATTGCAGTGAATTGAAATCTCTGCCTGATGGGATGATGCATATCCACGAACTACAGTATCTTCATATCTCCTATTGTGACAAATTGGAATTATTGCCTAAGAGTGTGGGGAATCTCAAGCTTAATTACTTTGAAATTTGGGAATGCAAAGCACTACGTTTGCTTCCCGAAGGGTTTGGTCGCTTTCATGGGCTCCAAGGATTGTCTATTGATGGTTGTCCACTATTGTCACAGAGGTGCAAGATGGAGGGAGGTAAGGATTGGCCCAAGATTTCGCACATCCCCTACATCAGCATTGACGGCAAATGTATCCAAAAATAAAATGAGATGAATCCCATGAGTTTCAGATTCCAATCAGGTTCTCTCTCTCTCTCTCTCTCTATATATATATATATAGACATACACTCACACAAATCTATATATATACATACTTGCATAAGTCAAGGTTGACTTGTTAGAATTTAGTCATTTCAGAAGTCATAGGAATTCTTCCACCCATTTGTTCATCTAGAATTGTCCTGTAAAGCCATGCGGCTGCGGTCGTGGCAAAACTTTTATAGTTCCTAGTTGCGTGTTTTGTCTGCTCACCCATCATCTAGACATGCTTACTGCTTTCCTCAGCACAAATTGATATCATTCCAAATTCTTTGAAACTCAATGAATTACGTAGGGAGTGCTTAATCCCATCTTATTGACAAACTTCTTCATCATTCTTTTAACAACACGCGAATTCATCTTTGTTTCTTTGCTTGTGGCAGGTGTCACTCTTATCCATATTGAAGCATATTAGTAGGTTGTAATGCTGGCAATAGACAAGAAAGCACGCAGCTGAATATCGAACGCTTATGTTTCTTGCAAAAAGTTTCTAAACAAGATGATCAACAAACTTTGATTTATTTGCATTTTGTATTCCTGTTTTTGTGACATTTCTCTTTTCTAAAGTTAACAGAATGTCGAGGATGATGATTGCTTTGTATTTGTTGTCATAAACAATTGGTTGTAAGTTTGAACTTGATTGTTGTATCACTTTTCTTTCATCGACCACATTCCATGGCGATTGAGCATTTAAAATGAGAGAGAAAAGAACAGGAGAATAAAGAAGAGCAATTCAGTTATTTTAACATCTAATTGGGGAAGACATGTTTCATAGTTGGGGGGTATAAAAACTTTCATTATATGCATCGGTTATGACTTTTCATTTACAATTAGATGCACTACGAAGAGAGTATTTTAAAATTTTCATTCTAAGCATTACTTTATAGCTTTTGACTTGCAATATATGTATGCACTATCGAGTTAGGATCTTACGCTATTAGTATCTAAAGAGTTGGATAGGGCTTATGGTTGTTTACCCCCTCAATATTCTGCAAAAATTTTTGAGATTTTGATCGAATTTCAAAGATAATTCAGGTTCTAATGAGACAGTAGGGTATTTTCTTGCTGGCTAATATTATAAACAAAGTTACAGAAGAACTGGCACTGCTTCATCTACTCTTATCGTTTGACTTTACAGCCTATCGAATGTGTCCTTTGGCCAAGCTCAACTTATGGTACAGTGATGTGCTTATTCTTATTGTTTCTGTTTATGTAAGAGACTATGAATCAACCCCAAAAAATCAGAAAACATTACAAAATATGTTACATGCTTAAGTTTCTTCGTGGCTTGAGATATGTTGAAAGAAACCCCTTGCTAGAGTCCTGGCACATGAAACTTGCTACTGCTGCTTCTACGTGTTCCTTAATCTTTACTTTTTCTCCTACATTATTTGGTTTATACTCGGATATTTACGTGGAGAACACTGGCCTGAATTCAGCTTGCTACTGCAGCTCCACTGGTGTAGCACACTGCATGTTCTATTTTGTATTAATATCACAATATCAACTCACGGTTGATGAATTGGGAACATCACAGGCTCAAAACCCTCTCTTATGGGCAAAGTTCTTTTCAATATTAGAAAATGCTTTTCTTAAAGATTAGAAAGGTTTTTAGTCGGTGTCTTGGAGTCCCTTTTCTTAGTTTATAAAAGCATTACTATTTATAAACTTTGAGTAGTTTTCAGCATTTAGTGAAGCAAATGCCGCAGCGAGCCTGAAATCATAACCCATATCACGTGACATAGAAGTGAATTTTTCTAAAACCTATCCAGAGTCATGTGATTTAATACTTTTTGCATATATTGTTGGGATTTTGAAAATGTATAACATATATTATATCATATCATAGATAAATAACAAAATAAAGTAGTCAACAATTGCCATTTGGTTGTTCGCAACACATCTGCAGTAAAACTTGATTTTAATTTCACTTTTTACACTTTCCTTAATTCTCTCATTTTTATATTTTGCCCCAACATATATAGCCCCACTTAAATATATATGTATACAGCCCATTGGAGACATAATGTTAAACGTATTTAAGAAAAAAGAATAGTATGGTTGGTAGTTAGGCTGAAATGTTAATTGTTCTGTTTTAATATGAAATGAAATATAAAAACTTAAATCCGACATTAACAGTTTATCAAGGCCTTTGTGTTTCGTACATATCATAATAGGCATATCATTTAATAAGCTTGGGGACATTGTCTGCTGAGTTGGATACAACTCATCTTAGGAGAATTGAATTTTAAATAGAGTTTTGTAAATCAACAAGTAAAATCAGAAACCTTGATACAAAATTCTTTAAGTTGAATAACAAAAAATATAAAATCCAAATATTTCTAGCTTAAATAGTTCACAAAAACTAAAATACAATACAAAACAAATCTTACATAAAAAATTGGTTGGGAGTTGAACTTAGTTCTATCATTTTTGTTTGGTCAATCGCATTCCATGGCCAGTAAGCATTAAGAAGGCTGGAAAAAAAAAACAGGAGAATAAAGAAGAGGAATTTGGTTATTTTAACATCTAATTTGGGTAGACTTATAGTTCATTGTTAGAGTGTATTGCGACACGTTGGTTTATGACTTTTCATGTACAAGAGATGTGCACTACTAAGGGAGTATTTTAAGAATTTCATTCTAAGCATTAATTTAAGGCTTTGACTTGAAATAGATGTGTACAATTGAATTACCATTTCATGCTAGAGTATTGGACGGCCTCGCTTCTATGAAACCTCTTTTTTATATAATTCTCGCTATTTTTAAAATTTTAATGGTTAATGAAAAATTCATTCCACCTATCATGTTTAACATCATTCATAATATCCTGAAAACTCTTTTTTTCTTTTCAATTTCATTGTATATAGGTCCCATCTATAAATGTATAAAATCAATATAAAAAAAATTTCAATGCTGAAATACCGATTTTAAAATATTTTTTTAACATCTAAACTAACTAAAATATCAATGTTATATGAATAAATGATTCTATAAAGTATCATTACATTCTAATATATGTATGAATGTATAAACATTTTTCATAATTTAGACATGAATATATGTATGTGTGTGTATATACATATATATATATATACACATTGGTTACGCTTCTAAGTAATCGGAAAGCGGACCCATGCAACCCTTTTGAAATCTAAGATTTTGATCTTTAATGGAAAACCTAATCTATTTATTATATTTAACATTATTTATTTAACTAGGAGACCAAGTTTCTTCCCAATCACGTATGTTTATAGGCTACATTTGTTCGAAAATATATATATTTATGTGTAAATTATAACAAACTCTTAAATCTATTCACACATGTATTTAAATGTAATAATATTTTATAAAATCATTTATCCACATATAAATGATATTTTAGACATTTTAGATGTCAAAAATGCTATTTTAAAATTGATATTTAAGCAGATTTTGAATCTCGCTGAAAAATCCAATCCATTCATTGTATTCAACATCATTTTTTATATAAGAGATCAAGTTTCATCCCAATCAAGTATACTTATGGGCCACATTGCTTACAAAATGTGTATATTTATGTGTAAATTATGAAAAATGATTAAATATCACTTTTAAAATAGTATTTTCGACATCTAAACTGTCCAAAATATCATTTCTATATGAATAAATGATTCTATGAAATATTATTACATTGTAATACATGAGCAAATAGGTTTTAGCATTTTTCATAATTTACACATAAATATATATTTTTGAACAAATGTGGCCCATAAACATACTTGATTGGGAAGAAACTTGGTCTCCTAAATAAAAAAAATGATGTTAAATATAATAAATGGATAAGATTTTCCATCAAATATCAAAATTTTAGATTTTGAAAAGATTACATGAATCCACTTCTATGTAATCGGGTTATATAGAAGCGGAACTCATATATATTTTTGAGCAAATGTAGCCCATACACGTACTTGATTTGGATAAAACACAGTCTCTTAGATAAACAAGTAATGTTAAATATAACGAATGAATTAGATTGTAAATCAATAATCAATACCTTAAAATTTTGGGGAGTTATGTTGGATCGCTTATATGTAATCTGGTTGCATAGAAGTGAAGTCCTTTTTTTATTAGTGTACACTAAGAAAATTCTGAAAATGTTCCAAAGGAAGGTTTTCAAATATTAACAAGAGAGACTTTATACTCTTAAATATCAATAGAGAGACAAAGCTCCCAAACTGCTTAAACTCGGACTCAAAAACAAGAACAGTTGCAAACAGAGGCCATGCCTTTGACTGCTTACGCTAGTTACAAGTGACATGATATCTGAAAAGCTAGATGACATTTATGGGTGTTTTTCCCTTGAATGTTTTCTTTCAGTTTTAAAGGTAATATAGGCCTAGATGCTACAGTTAGTTGTTTTGTGGTGGCTGTATTTTTTGGCAAGACAAATGTTCTAAACAAAGCTACGGAAGAACTAGAACTAGTTCATCTACTCTAACATTTTAATTTCATAGCATAACTAATTTGTCCTTCAACCAAGCGCAACTTATGGTACATTGATATATTTATTCTTGTGGTTTCCCTATATTATCTGAAAATGAATCAAGCCCCCAAAAAAATTGAAAAACATTAAAAAAAATGCTACAATTGTGAATTTCTTTGGTGGATTGAGATGTATTGAAAAAAAATCCCCTGAAAGGGTCCTAGCATATATCGAAACTAGCTACTAATGCTTTTCATATTCCTTAATCATTGCTTTTGTTCCTACATTCTTTGATTCATACTCAGACGTCGATGTGGGGAACATTGTCTTGAATTCAACTTGCTACTGCAGCTCCATTGCCGCAGCACATTGCAAGTTCTATTTCATATAAATATCAATTCATAGTAGATAAATTAGCAACATCAGCGCTATTTTGAGAACCTCATTTACAATTTCTATTAGCTTTCTTATAATTCCTTGGAAGCATGTCAATACAACAAGAACTCAGCTATCTTCAATGCAAGCTCAATCAGGCATCTAATTTTGTTCAATATATTCTAGACAGCTAGTGCATGGCACTGAGGAGGTTGTCCTACGGCTAAGAATCCATGAAATCAAAATCTAACAAATTTTCAATTTCCAGAGACTTCAAGCTACATCACCACAATGCCAAGGTTTGTCCTCTAGATCCCCAAGACCACATGGATAAGTTCAATGTTGGAAATGAGAGATGTAGACATGGCATGGACATGCTTATGACTTGCATGAAGCTTTCATGTTCGAGATATCATTGAAAAGTAAATAGCGTAACCAGAATCAAGTGATTTAGGGACCCACAAAAACCAAAATAACTAAATATCTCTTAATTGATGGCCAATTAGGTACCTATTTATTCGATGGGGCCTAAATGTCTCAAACACATATGTGATAGTCAATGAAATGGGTGATGCATACTATGAGGAGCTGTTATCTGAATCTCACAACAAAGTGATATTGAAAGATGTTATCGAGAAAGGTTCAGAAGAACTGCTAAGAAAAGTTGGAAGCTGCCTATAACGTCCTAGCCCGATAGTCACATATATTATTCTCTTTGGGCCTTGCACCTGCACGATTTTGTCTTTTTGGGCTCATCTCGAAAGGTGCCTCGGCCATTCAACTAGAACCTCCACTTATAGCCTAAGTTCCTTTCATTATCCTAACAGATGTGGGATATAACATTTACTCCTCTTGTGGCTCCAACGTCCTTGCTGAATAAGTTCCCACTAGACACACTAGCAAGATATCGGGTGTCAACTTTGATATTATTTTGTCACACCTTGGCCAACAGTCACAGGTGTTTTCCGCTTTGGGCCTTGTGCTTGTGCAATTTTGTCATTTTGGGCTCACCCCAAAAGGAGCCTCGATCATTCAACTAGAACTTCTACTTATAGCCTGAGACCCCTCATTCATTCTAACCGATGTGGGATATTACATTCACTCCCTTAGAGCTCTAATGTCCTCGTTGGATACACCAACAGAATATTGGAAGTCGATTCTAATACCATTTTGTAATGTCTGGGCTCAACAGTCGCAAGCATTGTCTATTTTAGGCCTTGCACCTTTATGTTTTTGTCCTTTTGGGCTTACCTCAAAAGGCCCTTTGACCATTAAACTACAAACTCCACTTATAGCCCAATGTCTCTCCTTCATCCTAACTAATGTAAGATAATACATCCACAAGATAGTCCACTTGTGGCCTATATAAACCAGTACAACCAGTGAGATTTCAAACGCACTCAAGTTCATTTCTAGATCTCTTCTGCAATGATATTCTTCCTTATCACTGGTGATGCTAGGGAACTTTATTTTTTTGAAGTAAAGGAGTTCACTAGATTTAACAGAATGATCAGCTAAAGCATGTTCACATCTATTACCTCATCTGAGATCATGGTGAAAGTTGACTAACATAAAACCATAAACCAAATTTTGGATTTCTAGGATCACAGCTTCTGCTGGTGACAAAATGTGACAATTATCGTCCAAAATTTTTTTCAAAATCAAAGAATTTGTTTCCAAAACAGGCTGTTGGATGCCCATTTTTGTTGGCCATTTAATTCCTCGTAATGTTGCCCTTGCCTCCATACTAATCACATCCATTACTCCTTCAGTGTTCCACCTATATGCTGCCAGAAATTCTCCATCATCCCCACCCCCCATCATTGATCTCTTGTCATCCACGTTAATTTTTAGCTTTTCCGTTGGTGGTCTTCTCCTTCTTGGAATCAGAGGATTGTTCATAACACTACTGCCCTTTGTTACTTCGCATTTATAGCATCTTCCAATAAGCGTGGCACCACTCCATGATATCCCCAAACTCCACTTATGATCCCAATTCCCTGCATCTGTTTCTCAGGAACCAAACTTGCCAGCAAAAGAGGAGAAAGAACTCAAACTTGTTTTCCTTCTTCGAGGACATTAGGAATTGTAAGATATAGATTATGGCTCTCCTACTAGGGATCCAAATATTGTTATTTAGAATCATCATCCTTGCAGAAATGATGGCTTTGCAGTACACAAATAAATGTCGCAGATCTTTTGGATTTTTCCTGCACAGCAAACAAATTGGGTCGATCTCAAGGCCCCTTCTACTGAGGTTTGTCCTTGTCGGGAGTGTATCTCTAATCAGCCTCCACCAGAACACCTTCATCCTATTTGGAAATTTTGTTTTCCACAGTCTTTGCAACAACTTCCTATGTTGGGAGTTTGTGCTCTTGCACCTTCTTTGTTGATGTCTTGCAACACACAAAGGGTCAGCTTTCATCACTTTATATGCTGACTTTGCAGCGAACTTTCCACCAATTGCCACTGCCCAAAACCAACTGTCATTAATGCCAGCAAGGGGAATTGGTATTTGATTTATCTTCTTCCAAAAATCTTCCCCATAGCAGCACTGATCAAATCTTTTTCCCAAGAATAGGTCTGTTGGTTGATGAATTTGCTGACCTACGCCTCATCTTTAATGTGTTGAGGGAGGAGTCCAGATTTCTAAATCTTCGAGTCCATCCACTTGTCATTGAAGAATTGTATGTTGTTCCCATCTCCCACTCTCGAACAACCCCCTTCTACCATGATTGGTTTCACCTTTTGGATACATTTTGCAGAGGGCTAATTTTTTAATGATTGCCTAATACCATTGAATATTAGCTGTTTAAGAGGACCTTTTCTCATTGCCTATTATTATTCATTCAGTATTAGTTTGTTCAAAAGATTCCCGCAAATGATTTCAGTTTCAATTCATATTGAATTACCTTTATTATTTGTATATAACATCTAGAAGCTAACAGAAACATGATATTGTCCTATAGTAGTGTCCACTCGTGGCCAACGTGGACCACACAATAGTCATTGTGATCTCAAATGCATTGAGGACCTTATCTAAATCTATTTTATGATGATATACTTCCAAATCATCTGTAATGGTAGAAGATAAATATTTTTCTCATAGGCTGATGAGGGGCCGGGGGGCTAGGGCCGGTAGATTAGCTTGTTATTGAATCATGCATGGGGTCAATAACATGATTTCATGTATTTAAATTGATTTATTTGTGGCTTTAGTATTGGCAAATGATCCTTCAACATTCACATGTGACCAATTCCACCCTGGCTAGATCTTTTTTTATTCATTGCCTTAAATATTTGTCTCGATGTGAAAGATGCATCTTTGGCTTGAATTTCTTTCTTGACCTAATATTTTTTTCTCCACTTCATTGTCTAGGGTTATGTGAATGAAATTTTTATAGGGAAGATGTTGTTTGTTCCCTTCACACTATATGGGATCATTTGGTAAGGTGGATAGTAAAATGATGTGATAGGATAACAATAAAGTGAGAATAAGTAAGACATTTGTGTGATAAAATGATTAAATTGGTAATTAAGATGCTAAATTTTTTATTGGTAAATGTGTTGAGAGAGGTGAGATTTTTGCTTTCCTTCCCACCTCTCTCTTATCAAAAGGTGTTTATGTTTCTCATGCAAATGGTATAAAATCACTGTTTCTGCCTAAAATATTTATTGGGCATATTTGGATTCTACATAAATTTTTCAAGCAAAAACTTTTCCATCTAAAGGGTTATTTGTAAAGAATACACGGGAGGTAAGATGGGGTGGGGGTCGGAAATATTCCATCCTCCCCATTTTCTCATAAATTATTTAATAACTTAACAACCCCAATTTTTTAATTTTACTCCTACATTTCAATTAATTTTTCTTCCAACTACCTTATTTATTTCAACTTTATCCATATTATTTCATATTAATCATACAAATTTTAAAATATTTCATTTTTAAATCCCCACATCATCCCAAAATTCTACAAAAATTAAACTTACCAAATGTCCTCTAAAACATTTTACTCTTCACAACTAATTTATTTTATATCGTTTCTTTATATATTCTTTCACAACTATTTCACTTTTTCAATCATTTTTACATAATTGCTTGTATAACTAAACTATCTATTTAAACTTTACTCTCTTCGGTCTTTATCACTATGCATATCATATCATATTATTTTCTTTCAATTCAAAAACTCCTATATAAAAACTTTTCATCCAAAAATTTCATCATCTCATAAACACACCCATTGTATGATGTTATACAATACCTACTTCATAGGCTTCAACATTAGTGATGTTGTCTCCTATGAATCTTATTTTAGAAACATCTAATATTCAACATTGATAACAACATAATTTTAAAAGTATATTCATAAAACATACTAAATAATAGAAAAATTAAATAACTTTATATCTTCACAATGAGATATGTTTCATAAAAAATATGCTACATATATTAGCAAAAACTCCTACTTTTCCTTATTTTAGACTTACCTTATTCTTTTTTATTTTAAGATCGAGTTAATTTTATTTCGGATTCAAATAGGTTTTTTTACAATAGCCTTCATATCAATTAGAAGTTACAATTTTTCTATAAATGTTATTTATAAACCTATACTCAATACGATACCAATATAATTTTAAACTATTTTTATTAAAGAGTACTGTTATGTGCGGCCAGCTATAAACTAAACAAATTTATAATTTTTATATCTTTAAAATGTAATACATTTTATGAAAGATATAGAAAATAGCTTAAAGGACTTCTGGATGTACAATTTTCCTTTGGAAAGATGGTCTAATTTGGACCTGTCTTGATATTTTTAAATTTAATCAATTCATTATATTTAACATTATTTGTTTATCTTAGATTCCAAAAATTACATCATTGTTTTTCTGAAAATGAAAATTTATGGTGCCTCATTAAAAAACAATACCAACCTCCACTTCGATGGGCAACATGGAAAAAGTGTGCACTAATAATCATTCAAATAGTTATAGTTGCTTAATTGATCATGAATACATCTTGGTGGATTATAGAGCCACAAAACAATCACAATTGATATAGTTGGCTGTGCAGTTGACTAATAAGTGGGCTACATTATTTTTCGATCTCAACATGTGTACACAACCCTTTGCATTTTGTGAGCTGGAATTTGTTTTTATTAATAATAACCTCAACTGATGACTTTCCTATTCCGAACTATGCAAATTCTTTGAATTGAATTGGTATTACTATTTTTAAGATAATTTTTTAATTCTTAAGGCAACTTTTTAGTTTCTAACGTAATTTTACTCAATATCAATATAACTTTATTCATTCTCAATACACAACATTATATTTTCATCTCAAATATAAATTCAATCCAAAAGTCTTATATCATTGGATTGTTGGGAATCATGTGATGCAGAAGTGTACCTGAATCCATGTGTGTGTAGATTTTACTTGTAGACCAAGTGGAGTACAAGGTCTTCTCCTTCAACACTTCTCCCCGTGATACTAGCAGTAGATGAGAACTACTTGTGATGTACACGAGTGAGAGAGGGACCCAGACTCCTCTATATATAGAGCCCTTCCTATCATGACTTTTAGTAAAAGTATAGTTCTACCTGGACTCGGATTGCATACGTATCTCAGATACGCTGGGCTATCTTTAAATCTAAAGACTTCTTATTTAATTAGGACACATTTATAGGAGTTTAATTCTAACATTCTTCCACTTGGTCTAATTAAAATAAAATTAAAAAGGAAAAGAAAAATTATACTTAAAATACAATCTTTGGATTTAACATCTGAAAAAATTACTGGAGGAGTGCATTCATTTGAAAAATATGCTTAGTCATTATATACGCAATCCAACTTTAATACTGAAGTTAAAAAAAATTTGTCAATATAGATCATGACGGTTATATGCAATATGTAACATATTTCCTTTCATGTACCACGATATTAATAAACTTGCTTAACTAAGTTCTCAATGGTAGATTTACAATTATGTAATTTTAATGTCCCACGTTAATATCAAATAGATAAAATCTTTTGTTTTAAATCACATAAAATTGTCAAAAAATACCATAATGAAACAAAAGAGAAATAATTATCTAATATGAGATCTCAAAATGTATTGATTACATTAATAATTATCTCACATAACAAGACCCATATTTCTTATATGTCCAGAGAAAACCTTAGGTAGCAAAGTCTTAGTCATGGGATCAGATGATCATTAATCCTTTCTTATATTGACATAAACTTAGCATCAATATGCTTGTTAGCACCAGTAATTCTTCTATAATTAGAGAAGCTAATTGCTGATGAATTGTCACAAATGATTCTCAAAAGGCCTAGAGATAGAATCCATAATTTTAAGCTCTGAGATAAAATTTTCTCAACCAAAGTGCATGTGAGGATACTTCATGACGGTCGACAAATTCATCTTCTATGGTAGAGTCAACTACACGATTTTGTCTCCTGCTCTTACATGAAATTGCTCCATCGGCTAATAAGAAAATATAGCATGATGTGGATTTTCTGCTATTTGTACAACTAGCATAATTTGAATCTGTGTAACCGGTTGCTTTTACTTGATCAGTTTTGCATACCTGAGCTCATAATATTTAGTTCCTTGGAGATATTGTACCACTTTCTTTATTGCTTTCCAATGTTCCATTCCTAGATTGCTTCAATATCTTCCAAGTAATCCCATTGTATAACTGATGTCAAGATTTGTGCAAACTTGTGCATACATCATACTCCCAAGAGTAAAAGTATATGGAATGAACTTTATTTTTTATTTCTCAATCTCATTCTGTGGATACTGATGTAGACCATATTTTTGACCCTTAAAGATTGGCACTTTGCATGATGAGCAGTTAGACATTCGGAATCTTTCTAAAATTTTATTGGTATACGCCCTCTGTAATAACCCTAAAAATCTTTTAGGCCTATTTTGATGGACCTCAATTCCTATGGCACATGATGCTTCACTCATATCTTTCATATCAAAATATTCAGAAAGAAAACTTTTAGTGTTATGTAAAAGACCTAAATCATTAGTAGTAAGCAAAATATCATCTACATATAGAATCAAAAATATAAATTTGCTCCCACTCAACTTTAGATATATCCATTGGTCACCAATATTTTCTATAAATCCAAAAGAAGTGATAACTTTATTGAACTTTAAATACCACTGTTGGGAAGCTTGTTTAAGTCCAGATAGAAATTTCTTTAATTTGCATACTAATGTATCCTTTTCTTCTATTTCAAATCTTTCAGGCTATACCATGTACACCTTTTCTTCTAAATCCCCATTCAAGAATATCATCTTTACATCCATTTGGTGTAACTCTAAGTCAAAGTAAGTCATTAATGCTATAATGATTCTAAATGAGTCTTTTCTGTAGACTGGTGAAAATATCTCCTCATAATCAATTTCATATTTGAGTGAATCCTTTAATAACAAGTCTGGCCTTATACTTTTCTACATTACCCTTAGGGTCCCATTTGATTTTAAATATCCACTTACAACCAACAAGTTTGCTCTCTTTAGGCAACGTAACAAGATCTCAAACTTTGTTTTGAAACATGGATTTCAATTCATCTTTCATAGCATTGATCCATAATTCAAACTTTTCACTATTAATGGATTCTTTGAATGTCAATGGATCATTTTTAATACAAGAATCATTACACATTCTTCCAAATATATAATATAGTCATCTGAAATAGTAGGTCTCCTTATTCTATTAGACCTTCTTGACTCATTAATATGTTCTACATTATCATATTGATGAATGTCATTTGGAATTGAGATCGATCCATTATAAGTTTCTTTCATACGTTGCACAGCAATTTTTGATAGTTGATCTGTCATGTTATGATCAACAATCTCATTTCTTGCATTTATTAGTAATTAACCAGAGAAAGGAGCTCTGATTTTCTCAAATTCCACATTTCTAGAGTTGTGCTCCCACTATTTTTACTATTCTCAATTAATCGAGCTGTTCTGGTCTCAATGATCCTAGTATTATGAGATGGATTATAAAATCTATACCCTTTAGACCATTCTGGATACCTAACAAAGAAATAACTAATAGTCTTTGGGTCAAATTTCTTTTCTTGTAGGTTGAGTATCCTTGCTTGTACTTGACAACTCCAAATATGCATATGCCTCAAACTAGGTTTCCTGCCTGACTATAACTCAAATGGAGTTTTAGAAATAACTTTACTGGGAACTCTATTGAGGATATACATAGCAATTTTTTAAGACTTCATTCTATACGAATAAGGGTAAAGATGAGTTGCTAATCATATTTATCACTATATCCAAGAGAATATGATTTCTCTTTTCAGCAACACCATTTTGTTGGGGAGTTACAGACATCGTATATTGAGGTTCAATACCATTCTCTTCTAAAAATTTAGCAAATGGACTAGGGATTTGACCTAATTGACCGTATTTACTATAATATTCCCCACCCCTGTCAGATCTCATAACTTTAATTTTCCTATCAAATTTCTTTTCTACAACTATTTGAATATTTTAAAAGTATTCAAAGAATCAGACTTTTTATGTAATAAAAAAATAAAATCATAACGTGATAAGTCATCAATAAACGTGATAAAGTACTTTTTACCTCCACTACATGATGAGAATAGACCATGAATATCGGCGTGGATCAATTCTAAAAGTCCATTGCTCTTTGTGGCAGTCTTTTTCTAAGTTTTAGTTTATTTTCCTTTAATACAATCAATATATATGCTAAAATAGGTAATACTCCATTGTTTACTAATCTTAGCATCCTTTCTTTTGATATGTGACCCAATCTTTTATGCCACTACATGGAGTAATTTTCATCAATCATACCACGTTTAGAACCAGCACATATATTTAAGGTAAATGAACAATTAATAGATAAGCAATTTGCGCTTATTTGATATAAACCATTCAGCAATGTTCTAGTTCCAACTAAAATAGAATAGTTAAATAATGAAAATTTTGAATTTGTAAAACTGAAAGAATAACCCATTATATCAAGTTTTGGCAAAGAAATTATATTTCTAGAAATGGACGGAATATAGAAAATATCATGAAGTTCTAAAAAATGCCCTGTGTCAAGGCGAAGCCTGCAATTTCCTACTGCTTTGACTTTAGACTTGGTCAGATTGTCCATTAAGATTGATGACTCATGCGGTTTTGGGTTGCAGATTGAATGGAACGCCTTTAAAGAGTTTGAAACATGGATAGTAGCACTAGAGTCAATACACCTTAAATTCGAAGATACATTTACAAAATTAGTTTCAAGGCAAATATGTACATAATTGTTACCTTTCTTTTCGAACCAACTCTTCTGCTTGAGACAATCATTCTTAAAATATCCTTTTGAGACAATCATTCTTAAAATATCCTTTCTTTTTACAGAAATGACACTTCTCAACAAACTTTTTTGATCAATCTTCTAAGTCTTTCTTTAATAGGAATTTATTCTTCCATTTTCCTTTCTTTGGCTAGTACTGCTTAGAAGTCGATGTGTAATAGATAGCCATTAATTCGTCCTTCTTTAATATCTCTTCCTCTTATACACACATGGATATTAATTCATTTAAAGTCTATTTCTCCTTTTGTGTGTTATAGAAGATTTTGAATTGTGAAAACTGAGATGGGAGAGAGTTTAAGACGAATATGACTAGGAAAGAGTCAGAAATTTTCATCCCTAGTTCATTAAGTTTCCCAACTATATTTGACATTTCTATTATGTGCTTTCGCACTCTACAAATGCCTTCATATTTCATTGAATTCAATTTGTTAGTTAGCATTCCAGCCAATGCTTTATCTGATCCATTAAATTTTTCCTTAATTGAGTCAAGATAAGTTTTGGCATTTTCATTTTTAGGGTCAGAAATAGAGCCCTTGATATTCCTTTCGATTGTACTCTTAATATTCATAAGAAACAATCTGTTGGAACGCTCCCATTTATCAAATTGAAACTTCTGACTATCAGTACTTTCAGGCATTAAGTCACTAGATTTTGCAACACGAATGGCTAAATCTAGTCCAAACATCTTAAGGTAATAAGTAATTGCTCATGCCAATTAGAATAATTTGATCTATTCAATATCGGGATATTAGAGAGATGAGATTGAAGAACAGGAGCCATAACTGTAACAAAAAATGATTAAACTCACGTTACCATTATAATTTAGATAAACTATTATGTAACAATTCCATTAACTATAATTAATCATAGCTAAATTTTAAAAAATTAATCACACAAGCAATAATGTGTAGTTATAATCAATAATGCTATAATAAACTATAATATTCTATAATTAATTATGAATACATAAAGTCAAAAAATTTCCACCCTTGGGTAGAAAATTTTACGCATTTATGCAGTTCTAGTTAATTATTAATAAATATTAAATTATAGCTATTATTAATAAATATTAAATTATAGCTATCTTCGGCAGAACTATAATATAATATTTTTTAATAATGCAATTTCTATGATGAGAGAAAAAATCATTTTATTGTCTCTTTGTTTAATAAATTTGATTAACTAAACATCTTAGAACTTTCGGGACAACAAAAGACCTAAAAATGAACAATATTTATTAAACATAAATTGCATAATGACAATGAATTGCAATTTTCATTATGAGAGAAAATAAACAATAATATTTTCTCTCCATTATTTAATAATTTTGAAAATGTATTTTAGACTCTTTGGGGCAACTAGAAATACACAATCAAAATTATTAATATAAATTATAGAGTATAATATATATAAATAATTCAATAATAATGATTATTAAATTCATTATGTACGATTAAATTTCATATTATTTCGTTTAGTCAGCCAGGTAAGTGAGGTGGGGCATGGGAGGCTCCCCCTGCATAGCAGAGACTTAATTAAATAACCACGTGATCCTCCTCAATACCTCTTCCTTCAACGCTAACCTCCAGTCATACCATAAAATATAATCTTACCACAAAATTTAATAATCATAACTTATATAATTATTCATATATATTGCATTTTTAAAATTAAACAGAAAGCAATAAATCATAAATAAATTGCTAATTAGACATTTATAAACTAATCACATGAATTAATTGCACATATAATTCAAAACATTTGCATGTATTTGCATAAATGTCCAAAAAAATCAGATTTATTGACCTCTTTAGCTTAATCAGACCCTTCCATTAGATCCAGAATGTCTAAAAATACTGAAAACCACTATTAGATCGTTCAATTTGGATAAGAGGATAAAAAAATTATGTTACTTTATAATTGGTCGGTTCATAATGGGCCACGTGTCCTTTTCGGGCTATTAGGTTTGGGCCAGTGGGCTGCCCGCATGGGCTTGTAAGGTTGAGCCTGAGAAGTTGGCCCGCCTAGGTGCAATGAACTGAAATGGGCTTCCTAGATATGGGCCAATCTCATGAGCTTATTGGGTGGGCTTGAAAATGCTCAAGCCTGGTTCAAAAGGAAAGACCCATTTTGTAAAATAAAAAAATTGTCAAGCGGTTTATCTGTAAATTTCTGTTCAGGGGTGTTATTTTATTATTATTGTAGTTAAGCATTTAATGCACGGACAACTATCATATGTGCTAAACTGAAGAAAAAATTCAAGCAAAAAATTATCATATTTGATAATTTTGTTTCTAATATTTTATATCAAATATGTACTTGTCATAAATTTCAATTTCGTTTGGTACATGATTTTACATGCTATTTTAATATTTGTATACACTGAATAGGGAAAAAATAAATAAAAAAAATCTATGACATTAATTCCAGATTTGGCTATAATTCCAAATTTATTAATTGTTTCCATGGAGCCATATACTTTAGAGCTGTCAAAACCACAAAATTGTAAGAGGTGTGAGAAGTCTACTATTATCTTCAATTCCTCTGTTATACATGGCTTGAGAATTGAGATGCCTTTCTCCAACTCATTAGTCCCATCCGATTAAATCCACACATTACAGGATGGTCAACATGCTGTATTGATTTGAAATTATTTAATTCATATAAAAATAGTGATGTGATATTGTCCTAGATACTTTAGTGTTGTCGATTTCTAGAGCTTCCACTTTTCCAAACCGCTTATCTATGGAATAAAACTTCATTTGATATAGAATTATTAATTTTCATATGTATGCTAGTCAAGTGTCCAGAAAGAAGGCAAGACCCATCTCGTGACCTTTCTGTAATATAGAGGTAACTAAGGGTGTTTTTGGGAATGGATAAAACTTTTGATGAAAAGTTATAGAAATGAAAAATTGTCAAATGATGTGATATGATAGGAGTATTGATAAGGAATAAATAGGATAAAGTTGAAATAGATAGGTTTATTGTGTTGGTAGTTGTGTAGAAATGATTGAAAAGTAGGGTAGTTGTATGGAAAAATGTGAAGAAATAATTAAAAAATATGATAGTTGTGGAGAGTGAAAAGTTTTAGATTGAAAAGTTTTAAATTGAAAACTTTTTGTTATTGCCAAACACACCCTAATATTAATAATTGCGGATTATTTATGGCACCTAAAATAAAGTCCGTACAACATATTAATTAAAAGGACATGAAAATCAAAAGAAATTAATATGTAGTCCAAAATTAACACACTAAAAGATGCATGGAACTTAAATAGAAGGAAAAGTAAGTCCAGATTCATGACAAATTTTTTTATTATTGCATAAAAAATTATGGGTAGAATCTATTATACTCAAGATCAAAACGTGTGCTCTGATACCACATGTTGAAAATCACGTGATGTGGAAGCATACTTGAATCCATGTATGTGTAGATTTCAACTATTGACCGAGTAGAGTACAAGTTCTTCTCTATTAATACTTCTCTTCGTGATACTAGCGGTAGATGGAAACCACTTGTAATGTGCACGTGTGAGAGAGGGACCCAGACTCATCTATATATAGAGCCCTTTCCATCATGACTCTTAGTAGAAGTATAGTTCCACCTGGACTCAGATTGCATACGTATCTCAGATACACTGGCTATCTTTAAATCCAAAGACTTCTTATTTATTTAGGACACATTTATACGAGTTTAATTCTAACACCATTATAATTCCTTCCCAAATATAAATTTAATCCAAAAGTCTTATATCATTGGATCAGCCGGAACAAAATTGCATCCTATAAGGAAGCAAATAAGTGAAAGTGACTAAGTGAGTCGCATTCTAGAATTACTTTGCAAGTCCACGGCCCCATTGTCGCGGGAAAACCTCAGGAGCGGATACGTTTGCCCCACTTAAATTTTAAAAAATATTAATATGTGTTATAGATTTTTCCAACATTTCCCCCACTAGTTATAATTTGTTGCCCCCATTGGCAAGAATTTATTGCCTTCGCTCTTATTGGATACTTACAATTTAATGCAGCCATATGCACGTACATCTAGGACTGTTTTCTTTAAGGTTTTGCTATAGTTTTTAATAATATTTTGTTTTGGTATTGATTGATTTTAATAATATTCTTCTTGAATTTAATTTTTCATTGATTTCAATAATAATATTTTTCTTTACAAGATGTATACTTTTAATTCCTATAATTAATTTCTAAAATTTATGAATTTTATTTAATAGTGCTTTAGGATGGGTTATTACTATTCTCAACTTTTCTTCCCACGATAGATTTCTTCTTTTCCCTATTTTCTTTCTTTCATAGTTTTACTTCATTTTCTTCCACAATTTGAAAATTGGCTTTTAACATATCCGTATTAAAAAAATGCTATTTTTTTAATTTTAAATTTAAATTTTTAAAGATGATGGATATAAATCGATAGCATGTAATATTAACACTTCCCTCTAAGATTGTAAGATGCTTTAAGTACGCACCAATCACAATCGAAACTGTATAAGTGAAGTAAATAGAAGTAAATAATAGATATAGAAATATATATAGAAATTAAATTAAACTATACTAGCCTATAGTATTATAATATGAGTAGTTTACATTTGGAAAAATTTAGAAGAAATATTTTAATGCCATGAGAAATATGGACTTTTTTTTTATTTTTTCCCATCGGAAGCGAATGCAATATTCTATTTTTTCCGATGGAAAAAGAGTGGACTATTGAATATAGGAATAATAGATTGAATTTTGAAACCCAGCTAGGCTGGCTAAAAGTCCTCCGACGAGAGAGAGGGAGAGAGCGCCAGTGAGTGAGCGAGCAGTTGTCTTTACATTGCTCTGCGTTATATATATAGATAAACCATATATAGCAGGTGCAGTTGTCTCAATTCCTCTGTACATTGCTTTGCGTTATAGACTAAGCTCAAACAGAAGGAAGAAGGGAAAAAAAAAAAAAAAAAAAAAAGGCGGGTTCCTTTTTTTTTTTTTTTTGACAGTAGTCATACATTTGTTCTTGATGCGCTAATAGTCCTTGTTTCTTATTGTTCATTCTCTGTCTTTTTTTTTTTTTTTCCCTCCTATATATGGCTGCCATTGCTGTAGGGGCAAAATATAAAAAAGGAGAGAATCAAGGAAAGTTAAAAAAGTGAAATTTAAATCAAGTTTCTCTAGGCGCGTTACAAAGTCCCTTTTTTTTAGACAATTTTGCTATCCTATTTGCTGATTAGGGTAATTATGCAGTTGCTCCTAAGATACCAAAAGTGAAACCTGAACAAAAATAGTAAGCAATATCTTTTTTAGACACACGAACATTTGATGGCAGAACTTTTGGTTGAATGGAGAGAATTTCAAAATAACATGACAATTTTACAAATCAGCAACTTGGACACACTATGTCTAAATTAAGACAAGAGAAGTAGATGTCTTGAATCGGACACTAGGATGTGTAATGAGAGGAGACTAAGTGGATGATTGTGTTGTTTGCAATCTCCCGAATTCCACCCCAATTTATAGATTTGACCACTTTAGCTATTTTATTTTTGTTGTTAATCTATTAAATTATATTATACTTATCATAAATTTGAAAATCCCAACAATTGCTTCACCAATAAGCCCTCCGAATTTTTTTTTCTTTTTTGGTTGCGTGGATAATATTCAAGACAACAAGCAATCGTTCTATTGTTTTCTTGAGATATTTGTGTTTACGCCTATAATGTTTACATAATTTGCATTTATGCCTATAATTTGAAACTGATCACAAATTACATTTGAGAAAATTTAATCTACTTGTTTTTATACTTATGATAAAAGTTAATCACTTGATTTATGCAAAATCAAAATAATTTTGGTGAATCCTACCATCCACCTTGTTTATTAATTTAAATTTAATTAAATTAACAAAACCACCTTGATTGAATAACTTAGTGGGCGCTAATAAATATAAATTATTTTCAATTTTAATTATAGCCCACCAAGGTCTCCAATCAAAGTTATTTTGATATATTAACAAAATTTACATTAACAAACCAAATGGATGGTTTGGATTATCGTAAAGCATCCTAAATTTTTTTTTTTCAAAAAAGAAGTTTATGCTTCCCATAAGTACAACTACGAATATTTTAAAATAATTTTATGTCGATTGGAAATAAAATAAACTATGTGTGTATACTCAAAACTAAGTGAATATATTTATAATTATGGTCAAACTATATGGCTATATTTGCAAATTATCCATTCATTTTAACATTATTTAATTTGAGAATTTAAAAATGTTAAAGACAACATGCTGATTCATTGTACAATAGTCTTCCTATATATTTCTACTATAGTATAAGAATTTTAATTTTTAATATATTTGTCCTCATAGTTTGGAAAGATTAAAATACAGCAAGGATCTTTTTAATAATATAAAAATAGGAGAAATCATAGGCGAAATCTTTAAAAAATGAGAAAATGATGTGACGATCTAGTAAAGAGAATAAAGATAAAATCCATGGAATATTTATACGAAAAGCTGTGAAAAATCATTAGAACGTAGAAATGATGGTAGCAAAAAATTAAGATATTTTGGCAGTTGAAACATCACGTGACATCAAAAGTTTATATAAAGTGGAGATTTTTTTTCCCTGAGCAACTTATTTATTTAAGTGTAGAATTTTTTAAAAAAATTTGATAACTTTTAATGCATTAATGTTTTTCTTTTATTATTTGAATATTATATATTTTAGGAATTTGCAAACTTTTAAATATGCCAAATTGATTTATTTATTTAAGGAATATTTTAGAAAACTAATTTTTTGATATTTCGAAGATACTTTTAATAAAAGAAAATTAATTTAATAGTATTTATTATTAAATCTTGCAAAATCTAAAGGACACATAATGATTTTTTATCGGCCTTATAATTTTACATATATCTTATCTCATTTCATCTTACCAGTTTAGCCTAAATATCCTTACAATTTTATTTACGGGAGACAAAACGCACGCACAAGGCTCGATCCCATGGCCAACGGCTTCTATGTCAGTGTTGGTATCTACCGAGATACACCTGAATGGTGACACCCAATGATTATTTAGAGTAATAAAGATTTGAAAAATAAAATTTTTGGATTTAATATGTTCTTATTCGTTGCATTTTAGATTCTGAGATGCTGAATTTTAGAAAACTAATTTTTTGATATGTTGAAGATATTTTTTGATATCAATGACAAATCGATTTACTTAATTGAGGAATATTTTATAAAAATAATTATTTAAAATTCTAAAGACATTTTTGTATTTTTATAATACAAGAAAATTATTTTTAAATAATATTTATTTATTAAAAATCTCAAAATCCAAAGGGCACACAATGATTTTTTAGTGTCGTGAAAATTCGAAAAAAATAAAATTTTCGGATTTAGTTTGTTTTCATTCATTGCAGTTTGGATTATGAGGTAACGATTCAATACTTGCATCTTATTTTATTATAATAGAAATAATTGTCCTTGAAAATTTATATTTTGCAAAAGAGTTTTGCTTTTTTTTTATTTATATATTTACATTCATCTCAAATATCTATTACAATAAAGCTGTTGAGATATTTTTATAAATTTAAGGAGAAAATTGGCTTCCATCTACAAACCTAGAAATACAATTTCACCTAAAAATTTGCAAACACAGCTCCACCAAAGATTAAGAGGACAAAAACCTCCGAACTCCATTGGAACCCCTGGATATTACTTTGGGGATAATGGTGCTACCAACTGCACTTCTACGAATGACAGCAAATTTCATTTTATGCAGGTTAATAGATCCAAGTCGTACAAGTAAAGAGATCCATTCATTAATAATAAAAGAGATGAAAGAGAAAATAAAAATAGTGTGATTTTTTCTAATTAAATAGGTTTTTGGTCACTCGTGACTGATGATTAGATTGATAAGAAAGAAAATCTTGGTTGTTTGAGAACAGTAAATGGATTGATGTTGATGAAGAAAAAGAACAATTCTTGACTCATTTCTTGACCTTAAAAAGGATAGATCAAATTTTATTGAAGTCTATCTCATACTCATAATGCTCATTTATTAAAAAACGGTTATGCTTATTAAACGTTTGAACAACTAGCATCAGTTTACTTACAATGCTTGGTTTAGTAGAAAAACGGCTCTTCCTTGCATATTATTGGCTTATTTACATACCTTGTATTTTTTAATATAAATATTAAAATTTGATTGCAATTTTAGATACATTTGGCTAAATTCAACCAAAGTTTCATTTGCGTACAAAAAGTTAGCTACATATAATGAATTTTGTTGTAGTAGTGTAGCCCATGTATTTTTCTAACTTATGATTGACAGAAAATTTATTTCATTATTATATTTTGGCATAGTTTATATTATTAAGAAAATATGCCTATTAAGTTTCAAAATTAATAAATAATCCTACTAGTTCAATAATAATGAGCATATTCCCACCTACAATGGCACAAATATATGTAAACTGTGTGGTTACATGTGCAATTTCTAAAACTAAGTAAGTATATTTACAATTATGATCAAATTGTGTGGATATATTTGCAAATTACCCATTCATTTTGACATTTTTTGTTTTGATAATTTAAAAAAGCTTAAAAACAACAAACTGTTTCATTTAGGGTGCGTTTGTTTCGCATAAAAAAATGTCAACTAAAACTTTTCAGTCTAAAACTTTTCACTCTCCATAATT
>JAXCLR010000001.1:3652802-3690205 GCA_035584095.1 Annona squamosa
CTAAATTTCATCCAAACCCAATATGTGTATTTTGTCATTTGTGGACATATGTATATATTTTTTAAATATTTTAAACATAAGTATTTTAGTCATTTTTAACCATTAAAAATGGCTAAAATACCTTTGTGTTTAAAAATGTTACAAAATATATTTCCAAATATCTAAAATGATCAATTATAATTTATATATTAAATACACTTAAATAAATAAGTTTATGAAGAAGAAAGCAAAAAAAATTAAAATAATTTTTTTTTATGACGGACTTAGTAAGTCATTATTTAGCCAAGACTAAAAGAATTATTTCTCGTGATAACGATCCTAACCGATTGCCTTATAGAATCGTACCCTTCCAGGAAACAAGTGAGACTTGTGAGAGTGATTTTGCACGCCCAATTCAATCGTCCAGGCCCAATAAGAGGGCATTAGCTTCCGCTGACAACCTCCTGTCGGCCAACACCCTGCTGCAATAAAGGACCCACATGGATGGAGGAGGCTGCACTGAATTGCGCTCCCACATGGAGCCCTTAACAACGCACGATGCCCTGTCCGATTTGTCTGCCACTATTCGTCCAGCATCGAAATTGACATTCATTTACCCTCCTTTGGGCATCGTTTCGCCGTCGTGCATGAAGCACCTTCTTTCCGGAGCGGACAGCCCTAATAAAATGATTCGTAAAAATAATTAACTAATGATGGTAGATTATTATAAATTATTTATTTCCCTTGATGCGATGGAGTAGACTCATGGATGACCGGATATAACCGAATCTCACAGTCGGGGCATCGGGGCATCGTGTCTGGTCTGTTTCATTTTTAATATTGCGTAAATTAAATTAAGCTTGCATGATTTATGCGGAAATAGAAAACTTGGATCGTTGGTGGGGATTGGAATCGCGAGGGAAATCAATCACTTCTTAAAGCATAAAGTATCTCTTCCAAACTATTGAATATCAATTATCAAAGCCAACTTTATTTCTTTTATTGGTAAACCCAACTTTATTTTAAATAGTGCTTTTTTTAATGTAAGATTTTAAATAGAGATCGCTTAATGTGTTCCTGAATTTTATGTGTTGTTGATGGGCCTACTTTAGTCATTGAAACCCATCTTAATATTCAAATAAAAAGCTAACGGTCTACATTTTAACATCATTGCTTTATCATGCAACGAACACCACGTTGTGGGTCACATTTGCTTAAATTAAATTCTTATCTATATTTTGAAAAATGCTTATATATATAGTGAAATAATACTTTATATAATTATTTATTTACATAGAAATGATATTTTAAATGGATTTATTTACATAGAAACACTAATTTAAAATTTTTAAAAATGCCGCTGATTTTAAAAGATCCAAAAAATTATCTAAAAATATTTAAAAAATAGTAAATTTTGATACACATGTTAAATACACTTATATTAGTAGTTCTATAAAAAAATTTCTAAAAATAAAAAATAGGTTAAATGCAAATGGATGCATCGAAGCTAAGTGCATCTGGGTGCACCAAATCATATTCCATAGTAAACAACTTAGACATTAAAGATATTATTTTCAAATTAATATAAAATTAACCGGATGACTTACAAGTGCAGCCACTTAGTGAAACTAGAATTGCGAATTACTCACATAGTTTCCAAAATTGCAAATAACCCTTATAGTTGGACCATGATTACAAATATGTCTATAGTATTATATACTCACACTGTTATGACGTCGTTATTAGATTGTTACAATGTGAGTATATTTACAAAGATATGTAACTATGTTAGTATATTTTGCAATCTTAAGAACTTTTTATTAATATTTTTATACATGATGATTCACAGCCCTCAACCATGGAGGAAATCTTTCTAAAATACCCTCATCTTAGGAGAAATCTATAAAATCTTCACTTTTCCTTGGGAACAATGCAAATACTACACTTGCGATTGGCGGGTTTTGATAACATGCTAGCATTATAAATAACAACTTGTCTACAACTAGGGCACTGCCTTGGTGGCTCAATTTCAAAAATTAAGCGAATATATTTAGTTTTTGCAAATGTACCCATATGGTTTACATATTTTTACAAATATACTTGTGCATGATAGTGCAATAATAATGCATAACAACGATGATATATTTGCAATTATGATCAAACTATATGAGGTTATTTGTAATTTTTAAAACTATAAGAATATATTTGCAATTATGATCAAACTATATGAGGTTATTTGTAATTTTTAAAACTATAAGGATATATTTGCAATTATGATCAAACTATATGAGGTTATTTGTAATTTTTAAAACTATAAGGATATATTTGCAATTATGATCAAACTAAATGCTTGTATTTGCAAATTACACAAATTAAAAATTAATATTTTACACATTTTCCAGATGTAGCCTAGACACATATTTGATTTTACATGCAATATACGAGTGAATTTAAATAAAATCTGACACCATTTGTAAAGAGTATGCGTTTTGGTTATTATAACCCAAGAAGCTTTGATTTTGTTTATTTTATTTTATTTTGTAAAGGAGGCTAACGCCTAAGAGTTTTATTCAAAAAAGAAAATAAATTATAGAAATGTAAGTCTATGCTGGCTAATGTTTATTCTATCACAAACTAAAATCTCATGAATATCTGAATTTCAAAAAAAAAATATCATGAATACCTAGTGAATCTTGTAAAATTCTATAGCATCTTAAGGGCAAGCAAAATTCATCAATCAATCTGCTACTCGATTACCTCCTCCGTAAATGTGGTGAACTTCGATATGTAAATTTCAGCCAAGTAAAGCTTTGCACTGGCTTAATAATGTTTTATACCGATGCGAGATTGCAACCTCTTGTCTAAAACTTTGAATCACCACTTGCAAGAAAATGTTGAACTCTCTAGTCCCATGCTTAAAATGAGCTTTATTGATACCCAAAATATAGTGTTTTAAATCATACCTACATACAGGGCCTAAAGTGTAGAAAATTCAATGTAATATAATGAAGAAGGAAAAAGTACTTTTTAATCATAAAAAAATTAAGCTTCAGATGGTCGCAAAATTAAATAAATTAATTTGGTAGCTTATAGATATCGCAAGTTCTCACAACAAATAATATAAAAATTAATTTTAAAATAAAAATAGAAAACATTATAAAACATAAAATAATTTTTAAAATATTTATTACATTATTTGGTATCTTTCACAATTCACGTACACAAAATTCACAACATTGTTGTACTTTTTTATTATAAAAAATTACAACAATCAAGAATATAGAAAATTAATTTTTCTTATATCATAAAGATGCAAGAAAATAATTTAATACTCTATAGGGATTTTCTTTTTCGTAATGAAAGCAAAATTTTATTTTGGGTAATCTGCAAATATATCCACATAATTTAACAATAACTGTAGATATACCTATTAATTTTTAAAAATTATAAATAATCCCACATAGTTTAACCATAATTAAAATATACGCACATGCGATGGCGCAAATATATGCAAACTACGTGGATATATTTGTAATTTTCGAAACTAAGTGAATATATTTACAATTATGGTCAAACTATGTGAGTATATTTGCAAATTATCCATTCATTTTAACATTATTTTATTTGAGAATTTTAAAAAATGTTAAAGACACATTGTATAGTACTCTTCCTATATATTTCTACTATAGTATAAGAATTTTAATTTTTAATATATTTGTCCTCAGATTTTGGAAAAACTAAAGTACAACAAGGCTCTATTTAATAATAAAAAAAAGGGAGAAACTATAGGAAAAAATCTTTAAAAAGTAAGAAAATGATGTGACAAGGTAGTAAAAAGAATAAAGATAAAATTCATGGAATATTTATATGAAAAGCTGCGAAAAATCATTAGAACATAGAAATGATGGTAGAAAAAAATTAAGATATTTTGGTAGTTAAAACATCACGTGACATCAAAATTTTATAGAAAGTTGAGATTTTTCCCCTTGTTACTGAGCAACTTATTTAATTAAGTGTAGAATTTTTTTAAAAAAATTGATAACTTTTAATGCATTCATATTTTTCTTTTATTATTTGAATATTATATGTTGTAGGAATTTGCAAACTCTTAAATACGCCAAATTGATTTATTTATTTGAGGAATATTGTAAAAAACTAATTTTTTGATATTTCGAAGATACTTTTAATAAAAGAAAATAAATTTTAATAATATTTATTATTAAATCTTGCAAAATCTAAAGGACACATAATGATTTTTTTATCGGTCTTATCATTTTATATACATCTTACCCCATTTCAACTTACAAATTCAGCCCAAGCATCCTTACAATTTTATTTATAGGGACTAAATCCCATGACCAACGGCCTGTATGTCAAGTGTTGGTATCTACCGAGATACACCTGATTGGTGACACACAATGATTATTTATAGTAATAAAGGTTTGAAAAATAAATTTTTTGGATTTAATATGTTCTCATTAGTTTCATTTTAGATTCTGAGATAATAAATTTTAGAAAACTAATTTTTTGATATGTCGAAGATATTTTTGATATCAATGACAAATCGATTTACTTAATTGAGGAATATTTTAGAAAAATAATTTTTAAATATTCTGAAGACATTTTTTGTATTTTTATAACAAAATAAAATTATTTTTAATAATATTTAGTTACTAAAAATTGCAAAATCCAAAGGGACACAATGATTTTTTAGTGTCATAAAAATTGGAAAAAATAAAATTTTCAGATTTAGTTTGTTGTCATTCATTGCATTTTGGATTATGGGGGAATGATTCGATATTTGCATCTTATTTTATTATAATACAATTAATTGAACTTGAAAATTTATATTTTGCAAAAGAGTTTTGCTTCTTTTTTATTTATATATTTACATTTATTTCAAATATCTATTACAATGAAGCTCTTGCAACGAAGCTCTTGAAACATTCTTACAAATTTAAGGAGACAATTTGCTTCCATCTACAAATCTGGAGATATAACTTCACCTAAAAATTTGGAAACATAGCTCCACTAATGAATTAGAGGACAAAAAGCTCCAAACATGATTGGAACCCCTATATATAACTTTGGGGATAATGGTGCTACGGACTACAATTCTATGAATGACAACAAATTTTAGTTTCTGCAGGTTATGAATTTTTTAGTAGAATATTAGATTGAGCGCTTTAGTTGTATTTTGGTTATAATTAATTATTTCGACAAGAAAACTTAGTTTTTTTATAGTGGCAACATTTAATTAAATGTACACATAGCCAAAACTGAAGTTTTCATGTGTCTTCAAATGAACTATTTTCTTAGCTATCTCATTAATATTCTACAAAATTCCACCAATCGAATCACTTTGATGAGAAATATAAGATGTATAAGTCGTACAAGCAAAGAAATCCATTAAAGATAGATGTGATTTTTCTAATTAAATAGGTTTTTGGACATTCGTGACTATTGATTGTATTGATAAGAAAGATAATCTTGGTTGTTTGAGAATAATAAATGGATTGATGTCCATGAAGAAAAAGAACAATTCTTGATTCATTTCTTTACCTTAAAAAGGATAGATCAAATTTTATTGAAGTCTAACTCATACTCATAATGCTCATTTATTAAAAAATGGCTATGATTACCAAACGTTTGAACAACTGACATCTATTAACTTAAGATGCTTGGTTTAGCAAAAAAATGAATCTTCCTTCCTCATTATCAAATATTGGCTTACTTACATACCTTGTATTTGTTTAATGTAAATATTGAAATTTGGTTGCAAATTTAGTTACATTTGGCTAAATGTAGCCAAATTTTAATTTGTCTACAAAAAGTTAGCCACATATAATGAATTTTGTTGTAGTAGTGTAGCCCATTTACTTTTCTAACCTGTAATTGATAAAAAAATTTATTTCATTTATCATATTTAGCATAGTTTATATTGTCATGGAAATATGCCTATTAAGTTTCAAAAATTATAAATTACCCTACATAGTTCAATCATAAATAAAATATACCCACCTATGATGGTGCAAATATATGTAAACTATGTGAATACATTTACAATTTCTAAAACTGAGTGAGTATATTTACAATTATGATCAAACTATGTAGATATATTTGCAAATTACCCATTCATTTTGACAATTTTTGTTTTGATAATTTAGAGAAAAAGCTTAAAGACAACAAAATGTTTCATTTAATGTGACGAATTTTTTAAAAGAAGCTTTTGACATTGTATAGTATTCTTCTTATATATTTCTATTATATTAAAGAATTGGGATATTTTCAAATGCACTTAGGTGTGCTTAGCTTCAATGCACCCATGTGTTTTTAATTTTTTTTCAAAATTTTTCATAAAACTATTAATCTAAGTGTACTTAACATGTATGTCAATTTTTACTAATTTTGTAGATTTTTATATATTTATAGCATTTTTAAAAATCGAAAAAATCTCCAAATTTGGTAAAAATTACTAAAAATGCAATCATTTTTTAAAATTCAAAAAAATCTAAAAGTCTCCAAAATTTGATCAACTTAAATTAACAATTGCACAAAAAAAGTCAAAAAAATGGATATGTAGGTGCACTTAGGTGCACTTAATTAGTTCCCGTAAGAATTTTAATTTTTAATATATTTGTCTTTAGATTTTGAAAAAAACTAAAATAAAACAAGGCTCTATTTTTTTTTTATTGGAGCAAGGCTCTATTTGATAATGAAGAAAAATGGGAAAAAATTATAGGAAAAATAGTATAATAGGGTTGCAAGAGTTATGATACAGTGCACCCGGATGCACTGAGCTTCAGTGAATTCAGGTGCAAAAACCTATTTTTCAATATTTTTTAAAATTTTTTTATGCAACTGTTAATCTAGATGCATTTAACATGTATTTTAATTTTTACTATTTTTGTAGACTTTTAGATTTTTATTTTTATTTTTTAAAATTAGTGGCATTTTTGTAATTCATTAATTATGAAAAATTTTAAAATCCAAGTTATGATGGCCATTTACTTGTGATGTGTTTGAGAGGTCTCCTCAACCTCTGCTTGTCTTGTGACATCCTTTATGTCAATGCCTTCCTTTTTTCAACATTTTCTTTCATCTACTTCCATATCTTTCTTCTCCATTTTTTCTTTATCTATCTCCCTCTCCCCAGCAATGCTTCTTTTTTCCTACCCTGTTCATTCAGGATTTCACTTTCCTGAATTGTTCTTGCCCATTTTTTTCTCTATTTTTGACATTTTGATTTCCCCTTTAGGCTTATTTGCCACTCATAATCTATCTTTTTCTCTTGTTTTATTTTCACACAATTTCGATCCTTTATAATCCCCAATATGTTTTCATTCCCAATTTCTCTTAATATGACCCTTCCCTCTTGACTCGCTTTTGTCTCTTTCTTATTCTTATCTATCCTTGGTCTTCCCAGAACATATCACTCTCTTGTCCCCTCTCTAATATCCTTCATCTCCTTTTCAACCATCAAGATATTCTTCTTTCCCCATGTCTGTATCTCACACCATTCCCCTTCATTTTGTAGTTTCATAAGAGCCTTTCATCGCTTCTCCCTGTCCTTCTTTTTCTTCTACATTTAAGCCTTTCCTTGCTTGGGTGATTTTAAGAGACCAAACACTTCTAAACTAGAAGACAAGAGCTATCACTCCGACATGTCACTCGATCTTGCGATCAGTGGCCCATGTGTTAAGTGCTGGCACTAACTAGGATAGACCTAGGTAGTAGCACATAATGATTTTTTTATGAGTATTCATATATTACAATCATCTCAACTGATATTACAAGTAAGGCTTAAGATATTCTTATAATTTTTTATAATAATAAATTTACAAACATCACAAACATGTTGACTTGGTAGACAGTGGAAGATACTCCCACAAACAAAGGAAAATAACATCACGGCAGACATTGCAACCTATGTAGTGCAGCTGCTACATCATGCATAGTAGTTGCGTCATGCATAAAATGCATGGATTGCTATTCAAACCAAAATACTTGCATGTTGTTGCCCTTATCTTTGTACCATTGAGGCATTGCCTCAGTGGCACATAATGATTATTTAGTGTGATAATTATTTGAAAAAAATAAAATTTTGGATTTAGTGTATTTTCATTTGTAGCATTTTAGATTCTAAGGTAATGATTTTCAGAAAACTAATCTTTTGATATGTTGAAGATATTTTTTGAGATCAAATCTAAATAATTTATTCAAGGAATATTTTAGAAAACTAATTTTCAAGATATTTTTGTATTTTTATAATTCAAGAAAATTAAATTTTAAATAATTTCTATTATTAAAATTTTCAAAATCTAAAGGACATACATGACTATTTTTGGATTGGTATTTTATATACTGTGATATCTGTTATTACAAATTAGGCTTATTAACAACCCTTATCATAAAAGGACATCTTACATCTTGTAAATACTCCTGCAATCAAGGAGATCAACTATAAATGCTTTAATATAACATTGTTTCGATGCAGTGGCGCTACATTGGAACAACTCTCTCTCTCTCTCTCTCTCTATATATATATATATATATATATATATATGCCGCTGCACCGAAATAACTCCCTCTCTATATATAAAGAGAGATGGAGAGTTGTTCCGGTGCAGTTTTACTACATTAGAATAGCGATATATTTGCCTTTTTTTGAGCCTTATACATATTAGAATACAATGAAACTTTATATAATCATTATCCATATATAAATTTTATAGCGACTGGTTTACTTGTTGAATAAACCACTTTAAAATTGTTATTTATATCAAATTATTTTATTACATTAAATTTATACCATTTTTAAATAGAGTCCACACACATATCCGATTAGGATGAAAATTAATATAATAATAGAATACATTATTCTAAATACAATGAGTGCGGTAGATTATAGTTTTATTATCATGTGGGGGCCCGTTTTAACGCCACTGCCTAAAAATTATATATGTGAATTTTCCATATATATGTGATATGATCTTCTTAGGCTAGTTAGGCCAGCCTAAAAACATATTTTCAATCATTTTTTCCATAAACATGTTAAGCTAGGTGTATTCAATTTATAAACCAAGTGTTACCGTCTTTGGATATTTTTAGTATTTGTTTTTATTTTTAAAGACAATGACATTCTTGTAATTTTCTAACATGTAGAAAATTATAAGAATGCCACTATCTTTAAAAATAAAAAATAAATACTTAAAAATATCCAAAAATAGTAAAATTTGATTTATAGATTTAGTACAATTAGCTTAACATGTTTATGAAAAAAATTTAAAAAATAACTTGAAATATGTTTTTTAGGCCGGCCTAAGTAAGACTTTACTTAAGCTGGCCTAACAAGATCATATCACTATCACTATATATATAAGAAAATCTCTAATGTGATCGATTGCACGAATTTTTTTATTTTATTTTTAAAGACAGATCTTGTTAGCTTAATCCGCGCAAATAAACTTAACGTTAATTTTTTGTTTTTCCTAAGCTTATTAATATGATTTACTTAATATATAAACTAAATTTTACCATTTTTGAGGTATGTATATATTTTTGGATATTTAAATATGTGAGTATTTTAGTCATTTCTAAAGTTTGAAAATTTTGAGTAATATGGTTGAAATTACTAAAATAACCTTGTAGTTAAAATCTTAAAAATATATATACATTCCCAAAAATGTTAAAATTTGATTAATATATAAACACACATAGATTAATAAATTTATCAAAAATAATTTTTTTTTAAATATGTTGATCGGCTAGAGCTAAGTAAGTCATTACTTAACCCGGGTTAACAGGATCGTATCACTTATATTTTACCCTATTGATATTTACATGATATGAAAATTCATGCTACTAGATTTGTATATAATGTCAATCCATCATTTCAAGCCGATCTAAAATAATAATTTCATCTTTTCAAATTTGTTTTGAACATATTAGTCTAGTTATATTTAATCTATAAAATAAGTTTTACCATTTTTGATATATGTATATATTTATTTCAAATTTTTTAAATATGAAGGCAGTTAAGTCATTTAAAAAATCTTTAAATAAATATGTACACATATAAAAATTATAAAATTTGGTTTGTAGATTAAATATAACTAAATTAATAAGTTTATTAAAAAATTTCAAAAAATTAAAAATATGTTTTTGAACTGGTATGAAATCACTAGATTTCACATTGTTTTGAAAAGATAGGTACTTGTATATAATCTATGACAAGTTTAAATGCATGAAGTTAATATGATTATATTTTTTAATATTATTGATTATAAAAAAATTTCTATTTACTTAATTTTCAATCTAAAACTGTTTCCTCTTTAAAACTATTCTATTTTTTAATTATTTTTTCACATCTTTTTGTACAATCACTATACTTTTCAATATTTTTTACCTGACTACTAATATAACTAATTTTTAGTTATTTCTTTGTATCTTTCTATACAACTATTTTACTTTTAAATCATTTCTATACAACTACTTGTATGATCAGCTTATATATTTTAACTTTATTATCTTCACTTCTATTATTTACATAAGTTTTTCTTATTTCAATATAACTGTGGGAGATCTATCTTTAGGATGTCACTGTTCAAAATTTTCATCCCTTAGTATCATGGGGGTCTTAAAAATTCCCCTTAATGATGATGGTTTATAAAAATTTCTCCATATTATGAGGATTGCACATGTACTTAATTGTAATATAAGTTGGTTTGTTGTATAAAAAATACATCAAAAAAGTTTTCTTACTTCTAAAACAAACCTTAAATAAGTAATTTTAAACCGGATGGATGAATTATGTTAAAAAGTTAAAAAATTGTGCATAAAATACAAGTAGTTGCATTGAAGTATTTTATATATGCACAAGATGTTATACATAGCAAAAAGTCGCTTCCCATTTTTATTTCACTGCATTTGGCTGCTGCATAAAGTGATTTTGCTTCTAATTTCCCCATTTCATGGATTTCCCCATTTTTCCTGTATTTCTCCCTTCCATTCGTTTCACTTTGTTTAGATGTGATGATGATAAGATGAGGATGATATGAAATCTTTTGCTACACGAAAATATTTTTATCATTCTAAAAAATTAACAACTATATTTTTCCCATTTCACATACAATCTTATCCGTTTTTAATATAAAATAATACTTTTTTCATCTCACATCCTCATGTCGTCCAAATCTCATCCAAGTTATTAACTACCACTACCATGTACACAGTTTAGAAAGAAGAGGATCATGGGTTACCATGGATACAGGCTTAAGGAAGAAGGTGGGGAAGTGATAGATTCCCATTCGAGTCTGTGCAAAATAATTGAATTTTATTGAAATCCGCAAAAATGGATTAATGTTTACAAAGAACAGAAAACGTAAAAGAGAAAGACAGCAAACATGGACTTTCAAGATCACAGATTCTCCCCTCCAAATTGATCTAATTAAGCCTATTAATATGTACTTTTGCCTGCCTCCAAGTCAGCTAAACTACTAGCCAAGCAGATCCTAACACAGATTCGAAATTGGGGAATTTGCAACCCTAATAGGAAGAAAGACCAGTGGGATTCCACCCGCCGAATTTTTACGCATACATGATCTTCGTGTTTTGGAGTAGATGCTCTGAAATAATTTATAGTAATTATAATAAAAAATAATATATCTGAAAAATAATTTTAACACCCTCATTCGAAACTTGTAAATTCCTACTTAAACAACGCTAGCACTACTCATATTTTACCATCTCTCTTCACATAACACTACCCAACTTACTTCCATACAGACTACACTCTCACATGCGTTCACTACACACCACCACCAAGTTCACTTGAAATGGGAAGGTTAGTATAGGCTTGCATAACCGACTCTGCATTAAATGGTAGCTGAGTTTTTCGGTTATACATCAAATGAAAATGTTCAAAAATTTCAGCTTGTCGGTAGCCAGAATTTTTGACAGAAGAAAAAAAAAAAACCATTTGCTTATAGTTGCTGCAACGATTGCACCCACCAGCGTTTTTTATTTTTTTTGAAGTGACCCACCAGCATTTAAATCGGGACATGATCTGCTCAACTGGGGACAACTCATCCTGACTATAGTATTTGATTGAAGCAAGTGGACTTTTTTTTTTTTTTCCCTTTCTTTCTCTCGATGTGAGCGGACTATTGAATATGGGAAAGAGAGAGAGAGGGAGAGAGAGAGGGAGAGAGAGAGCGCAGAGCTTTGAGGCTAGGCTACTCTAAGAGACGAGAGACAGAGCTTTGAGAAGCTAAAAATTCCGTCTTCTTTAATTTGCAGAACACAGACGCACTTCCGAATCTGATCACTCGTCACTTTGCAACCATACATTAGCAGGTGCAGTTGTCTCAATTCCTCTTTACATTGCATTGCTTTAGAGACTAAGCTCAAAAAGAAAAAAATTAATGCTAATGATCAGTACTCTACTCCTTTAGATATTATGGTTGTATTTTTGTTCTTTTTTTTTGTCACAAAAGTCGTATATTTGTTCTTGATGTGCTAATAATCCCTGTTTCTTATCAATCATTCTTTCTCTTTATTTCTTTTTCCTCCCCTGTATGGTTGCCCTTGCTTCACAGTAAGCCCTCTCAAGATATTTTTTCTTTTTTTGGTTTGTGGATAATTATTCGATACAAAATCGAAATGCTTTTTCTTAAATCCTAATAATCCATTCAATGTTTGAAAATATATTTGGCTATCCTTGATTTGGGCAATTTCTTTGTGATTTTCTGGTGTGTAATGGAATTTGGATGGTGTTGGATTTGAGTAGTTAAGAAGGAGACTGGGGGATTTGAACATGCTAATTAGTCAAGAGGGAGGCTGGTTGGATCTGATTGTAGCATTTTGACTTTCTCTTGCTGGCTGGAAGGAAGACAACTTCTACGGCCAGTATAGTAATCATTTATTGCAACAAGATTTCTGGAGTGGTTGCTCATCTTGGCGATTTTGATCGACACTTGTTAATTTTGCTAATTGGAAGAAGTATAACTACCGAATTTGGAGATGACGTAAAACGGTATAGGTGTAATAGGAAATTTTTTTTAAAAATGTTATGGATAGGTGAAATTTTGCTAACATTATAGAAATGAAAGGAATTAGAGCTAAAAGTTAAGGGTATAAAAGAAATTAAACCTAATAATACAAAGTGTAACAATTTGAATGGAATCAACATAGTAGTCAATTAGATGGGCTAAAAGTTAAGCGATATGATTTGATTGAAAGGTTTAATGGTAGTGGACTTATAGTTCTCCTCAAGAATATAATAAGATGGATGGAAACCAGATTAGGATGGAATGTAAGCTCTCCTTCTCTAAAAATAACTTTTTATTTTTTATTTCTAATACAACTCATTTTCAATTTCAATACATCTTTTTTCATTTTTAATACATGGCAATATTTTTTCATCTTGCATTCATCTTTTTTTATTTATATTTTATAGTGAGTGTAGATGATGCATATTTGATAGAAGATCCTTCACTGGTATGATTTTTAATATTTTTGAAAAATTTGGAGCCATCAGGATGTAATTATTATAATTGTGAATATATATTATATTTAAATGTTTTATATTGATGTTAAATGTAATAATTAGCTTCTTATGTAAAGTATAATTGTCTAAGTGAGATTAGATGAATTTAAATAGATGCGAATGAATTTAGCAGAGAGTGTTAGATTATGTAATATTTATCAGGTTTTGACTCGCCCAAGCATTCTAAATACAGGCGGTATTTTGCCGGATTTTAGTTAAAAAGATAGAACCAATGTGGGTTCTAAAGAAAATAAAAAAAATAGTTCGATTTTTCAGTCACCTTAAAAAAGCTTCCGCTCATATAAACGTGAAACTTTACTTTCATTTATAAACTTTACCACTTTAAAAGATCCGTGAAATAAGGTATCACGCGGAGGTGCACTCGTGGGTGAGGGTGTTGCACCTTATCTCATCCATCTCTCAATGAATGGTCGTGGGAATAGAAAAATTATAATAGAAATATAAAAATTTGTATTAGAAATTGAAAAAACTATCATGAGAATTGAGAAACTGTCTTAGGATGGAGGTAAGATTTCATAGAAGAATCTTGTATCCCTTGGAACATACCCTTCAACTTTAATAGTCGGTAGGGATTGAAATCACAAGCACCTCTTAAAGCCTAATACAAGGAACGTTGCTGGCATTCTAGGCAAGAGAATCCATAAACTGTTATTATCCACGTTCTTGTCAAAACACTCACGTTCTGAAGAGAAAATACAGTATTTATTATTTAAATCGGGACATGATCTGCTCAACTGGGAGCAACTCATCCTTGATTATAGTATTTGATTAAGCAAGTGGACTTTTTTTTTTTTCTTTTTCCTTCTTTCTCTCGATGAGAGCGGACTATTGAACATGAGAAAGAGAGAGAGAGCGCAGAGCTTTGAGGCTAGGCTACTCTCAGAGACGAGAGACAGCTTTGAAAAGCTAAAAATTTCGTCTTCTTTAATTTGCAGAATACGGACGCACTTCCGAATCTGATCACTCGCCACTTTGCAACCATATATTAGCAGGTGCAGTTGCCTCAATTCCTCTTTACATTGCATTGCTTTAGAGGCTAAGCTCAAAAAGAAAAAAAATTAATGCTACTGATCAGTACTCTACTCCTGTAGATCATTTAGGTTGTATATTTGTTCTTTTTTTTGTCACAAAATTCGTATATTTGTTCTTGATGTGTTAATAATCCTTGTTTCTTGTCAATCATTCTCTCTTTATTTCCCTTTCCTTCCATATATGGTTGCCCTTGCTTCATCAGTAAGCCCTCCCAAGATATTTTTTCTTTTTTTGGCTGTATCGATAATTATTCAATACAACAAGCAATCTTTCCATTGTTTTCTTGAGATCTTTGTGTTCATGCCCTATGGTTTTTTACACAACTTGTATATATGCCTATAATTTAAAACGTATTATAAATTAAGCCTAAGAATTTTAAACTATTTGTTGTTATGCCTGTGATAAATGTTAATCACTTGATTTATACAAAATCGAAATGCTTTTTCATAAATCCTAATTATCCATTGTGTTTATTAATCTAAATTTAATTAATTTAAAAGAACTTCTTTGATGAATAACTTCGTGGGCCCTAATAAACATAAATTATATGAATTCTAATTATATCCCAACAAGATATCCAATCAAAGTTATTTTTGATATATTAAGAAAATTCTCATTAATAAGCCTAATGGATGGTTTGGATTATCATAAAGCATCCTATTTTTTTATAAAAAAAGAAGTTTATGATCGCCATAAGTATAACTACAAATATTTTTTCAAAAAATTTTGGGTATATTTGCCATAACATTCGAATCATAGGTATAAATACAAATTTTTATGAAAAATCCCAAGTAAGAGCACAAAAATCTCTATTTTTTGTACGTCGATTGGAAATTTAATTATGTTAAAATAATGAATATTAGAATATATAATCGGTAAATTTTTCAATAACTAGTGGGATACGCCAGAATGTATCTGATCATCTAGTTTCAAGGGGTCGATCGGGTGCTGTAGAGGTATACTGTAGAGATATGATGTACAAATACCCAAGTGACGAGTAAATTATTTCAGTATTTTTACTAAAATGATATTAGTAAATTCCAATTCCAAATAGGAATCTGATTTGGTGCTGCCGAGAGCACCAAACCTCAGTAAATATGATCAACATAGATTTGTGCGGAAGTTTTTTACTGGTCTTTGGTCTTCACTTAGATATGTCCGCACGAATTTTTTCAAAATTTTTAAACTTCTCAATATGTGTTTTTTATTTTTAAATGAAAAGATACATTTTGATAAGTATACAAATTCTGAAAAATTGTGTGTACATATCTAAATGTGGTCCTTAGTTTTACACACCATTACCCTCACACGTTTTAACCGCTCGGAAATGATACACTTACAATTTCACTAAAGCTATGCACACATACATATATACAAAACTCCTTAATTAATATTAGAAGTTAGAGTGTATATTAGAGCATAGCCTATTGATTTCAAATTCTAAACACCCGCCTAAGATCTTAGTATTGAGTTCAAATGGGAATCAAGGTAAGTAAAATTAGAGCTTAGGTCGCCTTTTTAAAAGGCATTTTCAAAGCTCGGGTTCAAATCCAACTTGATTTTAAATTGAGTTTTTTTTTTCTAATTTAATGCAAGATTGTGAATGGAGGTGGGTTTATGTGTTCCTGAATTTCGTCTATTGTTGATGGGGCCTATTTTAGTTAATGAAGCCAATCTTAATATTCAAATGAAATTCACATTGTTTAACATCATTGCGTTATCACGGAACAAAAATCACATTGTGGGGTCACATTTGCTTAAATTATATTCACACGTAGATTATGAAAAATGCTTATATCAATTCACATATGCATTATAGTGAAATAATATTTTGTATAAAAATTTATTTGCATCATATTTTAAATGGCTTAGATGTTGAAGATATTATTTTTAAGTTTCAAATTAATATAAAATTAAACAATTAACATTTTACACATTTTCCAGATGTAGCCCAAACACATCTTTGATTTTACATGCAATGGAGCGAGTGAACTTAAATAGAATCTGACCCTATTTATAAAGAGTATATAACCCAAAAAGCTTTGATCTTATTTAATTATCTTTTTGGAAAGGAGGCTAACGCCTAATAGTTTTATTCAAAAAAGAATCTAAAGTCATAGAAATGTTAGCCTATACTAGCTAATATTTATTCTATCATAAGCTAAAATATCATGATTATCTCTATTCCTAAAAACAGGTCATGAATATCTAGTCGAGCTTTTAAAAGTCTATGGCACCTTAAGGGCAAGCAAAATTCACTAATCAATCTGCTACTTAATTACCTCCTCTGTAAATGTGGTGGAGTTTGATATGCAAATTTCAAATAAGTAAATCTTTGCACCGGCTTAATAATGTTTTATACGGATATGAGATTGAATCACCAGTTGTAAGTAAACTTCAATTATTTAGTCTTTGAACTCCCAGTTCCATGTCCAAAATGAGCTTTATTTATACCAAACATATATTAGTGTTCTAAGTCATACCTAAATACAGGGTCTAAAGTGTAGAAAATTCTATATAATATAATGAAGAAGAAAATATTACTCTTTAAATATTGAATAGTCGCAAAATTAAATAAATTAATTTGGTGCTTTGTAGATGACGTAAATTCTCATCATAAATAATATTAAGAATTAATTATTTTGTATTGAAAAAATAGAAAAAATTATAAAACATAAAATAATGTTTAAAAAGATCAGTTTGCATATATTTTTAAATATATTTAAATAATTTGTATATATTTACAAATATACCCGCGCCATGAGGACTAGCGAAATATTTACAATTATGTAAAACTATATGAGATTATTGTAATTTTTGAAATTAACTGAGTATATTTATAATAATGTTCAAACTATGTGGGTATATTTGCAAATTACTCATTTATTTTAACATCGTTTATTTTGAGATTTTAAAAATCATAATGACAACGAACTGATTCCTTTAATGTGACGAATTTTTCAAAGAAGCTTTTGACATTGCATAGTGCTCTTCTTATATATTTCTATTATAGTATAAGAATTTTAATTTTTACTATATTTTTCTTCAGATTTTGAAAAAACTACACTAAGGCACTATTTAATAATGAAGAAAAAAGGGAGAAAATTATATGAAAAGATCTTTAAAAAGTGAGAAGAAGATGTGATAGAGTAGCAAAGAAAAAAAAGATAACATTGATAGAATGGTTATACGTAAAGTTGTAAAAAAATCATTAGAATATACAAGTGACGATAGTAGAAGAAACAAGATATTTAGGCAGTTGAAACTACATGTGACATCAAAATGATACAGAAAGTGGACATTTTTTGTCTTTATCAATGAGCGGGCCCCAAATCTTATTTATTTCACTATGGAATTAAAAAAAAAGTTTGATACTTTTAACGTGTTTGTTTTTTCTTTTATTAGTTTGAATATTATTTATTGTGGGAATTTGCAAACTCTTAAATACGCCAAATTGATTTATTTATTTAAGGAATATTTTAGAAAACTAATTTTTTTGATATATTTAATAAAATAAAAAATAAATTTTTAATAATATTGATTATTGAAATTTGAAAAATCTAAAGGACACAATGATTTTTTTTTTTGTCTTACAATGTCACATCTCATTTCAACTTATATTACAAATCAAGCTCGAAAATTCATAGTCTTATTTAATCTTACAATATCTTACAAATCCAACTCTAGTGCCTTTATAATTTTTTTCTACTATCAACATCAAAGAAGAGGCCAAAAGCTTCAAACACCGAAGACAATAGCTACCACTTAGTGGCTTATGTGTTAAAGTTTTGATACCAATTGGGATAAACCGCAAAGCAACATATGATGATTATTTAGGATTCTGAGTCGGTGCTCTGAAAAGATTGAGCCTCAATGCTCCCAGGCGCATACAACTACTTTTTTATTTTTTTGAAAATTTTTCAAGAACTTCTTAATCTAAATGATTTTTTTACTAAAATTACCAAAATGCCACTGATTTTTAAAAATCTAAAATAAATATCTAAAAATCTCCAAAAATGATAAAAATTAGTATACATATTAAACACACTTAGATTAACATTTGTATAAAAAGTTTTCAAAAAAAATTAAAAAATAGGTGTATGCGCAGGAGCATTAAGTCCCGGGAGCACCGGATCAGAATCCGATTATTTAATGTGATAAATATTTGAAAAATAAAATTTTGAATTTAATATATTTTCATTCTTTGCATTTTAGATTCTAGGGTAATGAGTTTTAGAAAAATAATTTTTTTTATATGTTGAAGATATTTTTTGATATCAACTCCAAATTAATTTATTTATCTAAAGAATATTTTAGAAAACTAATTTTGAAGATATTTTTTGTATTTTTATAATACAAGAAAATAAAATTTTTAAAAATATTTGTTATTAAAATTTGCAAAAACTAAAGGACACGAAATGACTATTTTGTGTGATAAAGATTTTAAAAAATAATTTTTTAGATTCAATATATTTTCATTCATTATGTTTTAGATTCTGAGGTACTGATTTAATATTTGCCATAACCTAGAAAGTTCTATCCTTATTCTTGGGATTTCTAATTAAAAATATTTAAAAATCATTTATTATGTTTAGAATATCTTGTTGTATTACTATAAAAAATAATTGTCCTAGAAAACTTATATTTTGCAAAAAAATTTTGCTTTTTGAATCCATACTTCTTTCAATGACAACAAATTTAATTTTATGTCGGTTAAAATTTTTTTATTGGAATATCATATTTACTTGATTGCTTCGGTTGTACTTTGATTACAATTGATTATTTAGTTAAGAAAACTTGGTTTTTTTAGTTGCAATATTTGATTGAGGGTGTATTTAAGAAGTGATGAAATTTTTGAAGAAAAGTTTTGAATGTAAAAGTTTTCGAAATAAAATAATGTGATAGGAATATGAGTAATAATGGAGAATAAAGATAATAAAGTTAAAATAGATAAGCTAGTTAAATAGGTAGTTGTGAAAAAATGATTGTAAATTAGGATAGTTTATATAGGAATATATTAAAAATAATTAAAAAAGGATAATTTTAGAAAGAAAAACTTTAGATTAAAAAGTTTTATCATAAAACAAACCCACCCTACGTGTAAATATAGCCAATAATGATGTTTAATATACCTATTAAACTTCGGTTGTAAAAAATAATAAAATTTTGGTTGCAAATTTAGATACGTTTGGCCAAATGGGGTCAAAATATTAATTTCCCTGTAAAAAGTTGGTGAAGTGGTGTAACCCATCCATTTTTCTTACTTATGATTGATAGAACATTTATTTCGCTTATTGTCTCAGTATAGTTTATAATGTAAGGACATTATTTTATGATTTTGATTATTTCTAAGTGCACCAAAAACTTCAATTAATAATTTTAATTAAAGTCTGACGTGGGCTATAAAAATTAAATGATTTAAAAGTGGACGTTAAGCGATAAAAACGTTTTTATCATTAAGGCGAATTAAAAACTTTCTTAAGCATTAAAAGCATTTAAAATGCAATTTTATTACATTTTAATGTCCATGCAAATGAATGCAAGTGAATTTCAAATAAAAAAGAAGAAGCATTTATTTGTTTACGTTTCAAAGTGCAGCAGTGGACAGAGAAGGAAAACAGGGAGCCTTTCTCTCCTGTTTGCGTACATGGCGGATGCAATCGTCACAGTTGCTATCGAGAAGCTCACTGACGTGCTTGTGCAGCAGTTAGCACTATTCGCAGGAGCAACTAATGAGCTTCGAAAAATTCGGCAGTCATTAAAACATATCGAAGCCGTTCTCCGTGATTTTGAGAGCATGCAAGTCACCCAAGAAGAAGTCCGCCTCTGGTTGTCAGAACTCAGACAAGTTGCTTACGATATCGAGGACTTGATTGATGAGCACCTTGAAAATGATGCAAGTGACCGTGGAAACTGGGAACATGCTGCTACTTGCTTGCCTTCACCTCTCACTTGCTTCCATCGTGGTGTCTCTCGTTACCAGCTTGGGAGAAGTGTACAAGAAATGAGGGAGAGGTTAGATCAGATTGCTAAGGATAAAGAGCAGTTCAGCATCAGCCAGAGGAGCAGTTCCAGTGATAGCACGAGGCCAGTAAGCAGTTCGCGTATGAAAGAACAAGTGATCGGCAGGGATGACGACGAAAAATCTGTGTTAAGCAGGTTGCTGGGTGGAATTAGCTGTACAGGTGATGTTGATGAGCGGCAACCGCAACCGTTGGTAGGTGAACATCTACACTCGGGGAGTACAAGTACTGGCAGTAAGGGAGAGGATATGCGGTTACGGCTGTTGGTGAGTGAAAGCAGCAGTACTGGGGATGACGATGGGCAGCAGCAGCAGCAGCAGCAGCAGCAACAGTTGGTTGGTGCAAGCAGCAAGAGTTCCGAGGATGAGGATGAGCAACAGCAGCAGCAGTTGGTGGGTGCAGGCACTAGTACTGGGGATGAGAATGGGCAGCAGCAGGAGGAAGTTGTTTCAGTGATTGCTATACTTGGCATTGGGGGACTAGGAAAAACCACTCTTGCTCGGAAAATCTACAACCATGACAGTGTGCGACGACATTTTAAAGATGCATTGTGTTGGATCTCTGTCTCAGAGAATTTTGATGAGAAAAGAATTATGAAAGCAGTCATAGAACAAGTAAAAAGGCAAAGCACTTCACTCTCTGAGCCCGAGGCACTGCAAAATGAACTTGAATTAGCATTGAAAGGGAGACGTTTCCTACTTGTCCTTGATGACGTGTGGAATGTCCGTGAAAGCAAGTGGAACGCATTGCAACCATGTCTAGCGAGTGGTGCTCCAGGAAGCAAAATTTTGGTCACGACCCGTCTTCAGATGGTGGCAAAAGAAACCATGAAGGCTGCCTACATCCATCATCTAAAGGGTCTATCAAATTATAATTCTTGGAATCTGTTCCGGACGATTGCTTTGGATCGGAGGGACGAACATGAATATTCGCAATTGGAGAACCTGGGCAGGGAAATTGTGAGAAAATGCAAAGGAGTGCCTCTTTCTATAAAAACCATGGGAATCCTAATGAGTTCAAAGTGGACAATAGAAGATTGGCAGAACATATTGAATAGTAATATTTGGTCCTTTCCAGAATTTGAAAATGGTATTTTACCAGCATTATGGTTGAGCTATCATAATCTCCCTTCACAATTAAAACAATGCTTTGTGTATTGCTCGATATATCAAAAAGGTTCGGTCATGTATAAGGATGAGCTGGTTAGAATGTGGATTGCGCAGGGTTTCATTCGGCAACAAGGAAATAGATCCATTGAAGCAATTGGGGGTGAGTATGTTGATGCTTTAGTGGAATGGTCCATGCTCCAGCAAGTTGGTAAGAATAAGAGAGGAAAGACAATCAGTTGCAAAATGCATGACCTCCTTCATGATTTAGCTAGATTCATTGCGAAGGATGAAATCTACACAACTACTATCAGCAATAACGATGAGCAGTTAGCGCAAAGCCCTAGTAACAATCTCCGCCACAAATGCTTGTATTTTGCTTATCATTATGATATGTCAATTACCGTTCCAATTGTTTTTAGGGGAGCGAAGAAGCTGCGGACGCTCTGGCTCTACGGAGTTGATGGATTAGGCAATGTCTTCGTCAACTTCCTCCTTCAAGCACAGTTTCTTAGGGTTCTGGTCTTAAGGGGTTTTATGCCTTCTAAATTCTCTGATTCAGATATAGTAAAGTTGCTAAATGCCATTGGAAAATTGAAACACTTGAGATATTTGGATGTTTCTGGTTTAAACATGAAGGAGTTGCCAGAAGTAGTGACCCAACTTCGTAATTTGCACACCTTTAACCTCACTTGCTGTCGTCAATTGAAAAAGCTTCCAAGTGACATAGGAAAAATTGTTAGCTTGAGATATCTTGAAATTAAAGGAACAAATAGCCTTGAGTATTTGCCTCGAGGGTTAGGTAATCTTAGTGACCTCCGAAGCTTATGTAAGTTTATAGTGGGTGGAGTTGGAGGATGCAGCATTGATGAGCTGAAACAGCTCAACTCTCTCCAAGAAAGTCTTGAAATCGAACACCTGGAGAGGGTGCCAAGTAAAGCAGCAGCACAGGAAGCACAACTCTTGAATAAACAACACCTTAGCAGATTGGTTCTCAGGACTTTAGGAAGAGATGATGTAGAGAATGAAAGAACAAAGAGTGTTCTTGAAGGCCGGTTACCACGTTATGACCAAAAACTTCTTGAAGGTTTGTGGTCTCATGGGAAACTGGAAGAGGAACTAGAGGGTTTGTGTGCTCCTGATAACTTAGAAGAGGTATTTGATGGTTTGCGGCCTCATGGTAACTTAGAAGAGCTGGAAGTATGCAGATATACAGGTTCCAAGTTGCCGAGTTGGATCAACGAAATACCATGTCTAAAGATATTGCGGCTTCGCATTTGCCCGAAGTTAAAGGAGTTGTTGCATCATGCCAATGCTTCTCTAACACATCTAATGATTGAGGATTGTGATGCAATTGAAGGTTTAGAAAGCTCCTCTTTTCACTCCCTTGAAAATCTTACACTGATTAATAGCAGCAAATTTTTGTCCAAAGGTTTGCCTTATCTGTCAAGGCTCAAGACATTGGAGATTCACATATATAAAAATGAAACACTCCCGAATGAAGGCTGGGAGCAGCTGGAGAAATTGCAGAATGTTAAAATTACACATTGCAATAAGTTAAAATCCTTGCCTAATTGGCTGATGTGTATCATCCAACTGCAGTATCTTCATATCTCCTATTGTGACAAATTGGAATCATTGCCTGAGATTTTGAGGAAACTTGAGCTCAATTACTTAGAGATCTGGGAATGCAAGGCAATGCGTTCACTGCCTGCGGGGCTTCGTATCCTTCTTGGACTCCAAGGATTGTCTATTGATGGTTGTCCACTGCTGTCAGATAGGTGCAAGATAGATGGAGGTGAGGATTGGCCCAAAATTTCGCACATCCCCTATATCAGCGTTAATGGCAAATGTATAAAAAAATAAAACAAGGGGTATCCCATGAGCTTACGATTCCCATCAGGTTCTCTCTCTCTCTCTCTCTCTGTATGTGCATAAATTCTAAGGTTGATCTGTTGGAATTTAGTCATTTTAGAAATCATGGGGATTCCTCCTCCCATATATTCATCTAGACTCGCCCTTTAAAGCCATGCTGCTGCAATAGTGGCAAAAATTATATAGTTCCTGGCTTTGTGTTATGTAAACTCTACCATCGTATAGACATGCTTACTGCTATTCTCAACACAAATTGGTATAATTTATAATTTTCTGAAATTATAAGAATTATAGAAAGGGTGCGCAATCCCATCTTATCAACAAATTTCTTATTGATTCCTTCAACAAAATGTGCATTGATCTTTGCTTTTTCACTTGTTGGTGTCGCCATCCTTCATATCGAAGCGTATTACTGGGTTGTTATGCTGGAAAGAGACAAGCAAGCACGTGGCTGAATGTCAAACTCTTATACTTGTTGCAAACAGTTTCTAAATAAGATGATCAATAAACTATGAATTATTTGCATTTTTTATGTATTTCTTTACATATCTCGTTCTCTAAAATTCATGGAACTTTAGTTATGATTGTTGCATTATATTTGTTGTCATAAATAATTGGTTGGGAGTTGAACTTAGTTGTATCTCTTTTGTTTCGTCAATCACATTCCAACGCCATTAAGCATTGAGAAGGCTGGAAAAAACAATTGGACAATAAAGAAAAGCAATTTAGTTATTTTAACAACTAATTTAGGTAGACTTATAGCTCATTTTTAGAGTGTGTTGCGACGCATTGATTTATGACTTTTCATGTACAAGAGATGTGCACTACTATCGGAGTATTTTAAGAATTTCATTCTAAGCATTAATTTATAGGCTTTGACTCGTAATAGATATGTTCAACTAAGTTACCATTTCATGATATAGTATCCGACCGTCTCGCTTGTATGAAACCTCTTTTCTATTTAATTCTCTTTATTTTTAAAATCTTAATGGTTAATGGAAAATTCATTCAATATATTATATTTAACACCATTCATAATATCTTGAAAACTCTTTTATTCTTTTTAAACTTCATCGTATATAAGTCTTATCTACAAATGTATAAAATCAATGTAAAAAAAGGTTCAATGCTAAAATATCAATTTTAAATTAGTTTTTCAACATCTAAACTATCTAAAATATCAATATTATATGAATAAATGATTCTATAAAGTATCATTATATTCTAATATATGTGTGAATGCACCTAAGAATTTTCATAATTTAGATATGAATATATGTATATATATATATAGGTTTCGGATTACATAGAAGCAGACCCATGCAATCCTTTCAAAATCTAAGATTTTAATCCTTAATAAAAAATTCAATCCGGTCATTGTATTTAACATTATTTGTTTATTTAGGAGACTAAGTTTCATCCCAATCAAGTATGTTTATGAGTCATATTTGTTCAAAAACATATACATTCATGTATAAATTATGAAAAACACTTAGATCTATTTATACATATATTTGAATGTAATAATACTATAGAAAATCATTTATTCACATAGAAATGATATTTTGGATGGTTTAAATGTCGAAAATGCTACTTTAAAATTGATATTTTAGCATTTTTCATAATTTACATATAGATATACATATTTTCTAACAAATGCGGCCCATAAATATACTTGATCAGGATGAAATTTGATCCCTTAAATAAACAAATGATGTTAAATATAATAAATGGATTGGATTTTTCATCAAAGATCAAAATCTAAGATTTTAATTCTTGATGAAAAATCTAATTTGTTCATTGTATTTAACGTCATTTGTGTATCTAGGAAATCAAGTTTTATTTCAATCAAGTATGTCTATGGACTACATTTGTTAAAAAATGTATATATTCATAGGTAAATTATGAACAATTCTTAAACATCAATTTTAAAATAGTATTTTCGACATCTAAACCGTCCAAAATATCATTTCTACGTGAATAAATGATTCTATAAAATATTATTACATTTTAATACTTGAGTAAATACATTTTATCATTTTTTGTAATGTACACATGAATATATATTTTTGAACAAATGCGTCTCATAAACATATTTGATACAAAAGAAATTTAGTCTCCTAGATAAACAAATGATATTAAATACAATGAATGAATTGAATTTTTCATCAAATATCAAAATTTTAGATTTTAAAAGGGTTACATGAGTCCGCTTCTGTGTAAACGGGTTACATAGAAGCGGAGCTCTTATATATTTTTGAGCAAATGTGGTCATACACATACTTGATTTGGATGAAACTTAGTCTCTTAGATAAAAAAGTAATATTAAATACAATAAATGGTTAAATCAATCATCAATATCTTAAAAATTTTGAAAGTTATACGGGATTGCTTCTACGTAACCTGATTGCATAAAAGTATAGCTTTTTTATATTTGTGTACACTAAGAAAATTCTTAAAATGTTCCAAAGGAAGGCTCTCAAATATTAACATGGGAGATTATATGCTCTTAAATATGAGTGACAAAGCTCCCAAACTGCTTAAGCTCGGACTCCAAAATGAGAACAGTTGCAAACAAAGGCAACACCTTTGACCGCCTACGCTGGTTGCAAGTGGCATAATACCTGAAGATCTAGATGGCGTTTATGGTTGTTTTTCCCTTTAATGTTTTCTTTCAGTTTTAAAGGTAATTTAGGCCTAAATGTGACAGTTAGGTGTTTTTGTGGTGGCTGTATTTTTTGGCAAGACAAATTTTATAAACAAACTTACGGAAGAACTAGAACTACTTCATCTACTCTAACGTTTTGATTTCATAGCGTAACTAATTTGTCCTTCGGCCAAGCGCAACTTATGGTACAGTGATGTATTTATTCTTATGGTTTCCCTATATTTATCTGAAAATGAATCAGACCCCCAAAAAAATCGAAAAACATTAAAAAAATGCTACAATCATGAATTTCTTTGGTGGGTTGAGATGTATTGAAAAAACCCCCTGAAAGGGTCCTAGAATATATCGAAACCAACTACTAATGTTTTTCATGTTCCTTAATCATTGCTTTTATCCTTTGATTCGTACTCAGACGTCGACGTGGGGAACGTTGTTGTCCTGCATTCAGCTTGCTACTGCAGCTCCACCGCCGCAGCACATTGCAAATTCTATTTCATATCAATATCAATTCATAGTATATAAATTGGCAACATCAGCGCTGTTTTGAGAACCTCATTTGCAATTTCTATTAGCTTTCTCATAATTCCTTGGTAGCATGTCGATACAACAAGAACTCAACTATCTTCAGTGCAAGCTCAGTCAGGCATCTAATGTTGTTTAATATATTCTAGACAGCTAGTGCATGGTACTGAGGAGGTTGTCCTATGGCCAAGGATCCATGAAATTAAAATCGAACAAATTTTTAATTTTCAGATACTTGAGCTAATCACCATAATGCCAAGGTTTGTCCTCTAAATCCCTAAGACCACATAGATAAGTTCAATGTTGGAAATGAGAGATGCAGAATATGAGTAATATCAATTAGAGGTTGACAAAATAATTGTTTATTTCCCAATATTAAGCTAATGGTATGGCTACCCTATATAGCCACTAGCAGTGGACCATGGCAAAAGCCCTCTCCCATTGAAAAGGTTTTTCCAAAATTGGAAAATGCTTTTTTTCAAGATTAGAAAGTTTTCTAGTCAATGTCTTGGAGTTCTCTCTTTCTAGATTATAAAGTGTTGTATCACTGTTTATAATATAATATAATCTTTTTCACTCACCACAAAAGTTTGAATAGTTTTTAGCATTAGTGCAGCAGATGCCACAATGAGCCTGAAATCACAACTCATATCATGTGGAACATAGAAGTGAAATTTTCTAAAGTCTCTTCAGAGCCATGTGATTTGATACCTTTTTATATAGCCCACCTATTTATGTATCCAATTAGGACACAAATGTTAAACTTAGTAAGAAAAATGAATGATAAGGTTGGTAAGCAAGTTGAAACGTTTGTTGTTCTCTTTTAATGTGAGATGAAATATAAAAATTAATCCAACATTAACAGTTTATCACGGCCCTTGTCTTCCGAAATATCATAATAAGTTTATCATTTAATATTTAATAAGCTGGGAGATATCGTCTGCTGAGATGGATACAACTCATCCTAAGAGAATTAAATTTTAAATAGAGTTTTGTAAATTTAATATCAATAGAAAAGATCAGAAACCTAATATGAAATTCTTTATGTTGAATAATAAAGAATTAACCAAAAAATATAAAACTAAAAAGTTTCTAGCTTAAATAATTAAAAAAGTATATACAATTGAAATTGAATGCATGATTATTTTCTTTCCCTTTCTTATTGCTCTGGTTTCATCATTTCCTAACAACTTGGTAATTTACAAATCCTCAAAGTCAGTAAAGTTGGGTAATGCTAAAATTTACAACTTTACCGAAAATTTACTCAATCCATGATTTACCGACATGCTTCATCTGTTGCTTGAAGAGATATATGGAGTATTCAGTAGCCTAAAATTATTAAATAGTGATCTACAGGTACCATAGGTTGGTAACAAAGTGAAGTTGCTGAATAATTGCATTAGTGCTCATTTCTTGGTGTATGGTAATTTAAATTGTAATGCTTCTCACATTTTGTCTTCCTTTATATACAGATCTTCAAGACTTGAAATGCACCACCTTCCCACGTTTGCTTTGATAGCAAGCAATCATAATTCATGAAGTTTCCCATTGCTCCTAGATACAACCATCTGCTTAAATATATAGTTGCAAATAACAAAGTTACCAAGATTAGTTTTAAAATTTTTTAATACAATTTCAACCCACCTGAGGCAACAAAAAATTCTTTACCTTTCGAATTTTGACAGTTTTTGGTGGATCTTGGGTTCTACTTACCTTGATAGTTTCTTAAGGGCTTGTAGGAAGAAAATTTATGTCGGATTTTGAGGATTTTCTTGAGTTCTTCGGTTCTACTTTTCTCATTTGTGTGTGAGGATCTTTGAAAATATATTCATGTTTTGAAAGTAGCCAAAGGAGATGTAAATAAGGTTGGTTTCAACCAAACCCGACTAATCTAACTCAATTTATAATATAATATGGTTAGGTAAAAAATAAGTTATATAACCATAATTGAACCAACCAGATTATAAAAGTGAGTTGATTTGGGTTAGATGATTGTCAACTTGAATCGATTGATTTCATATATTATTGTAAAATATAATAAGTTATTAAAAAGTAGTCATACATCAGCACATAATACATAAGAATTAACGATATATTACTACTTGAAATAAATTTATTTAATAATTACATTATTGTATGAGTCATAAATTGAAAAGTATTCCACAAAAGGATTAATTTGTATTCTTTCATACAAATTTATATTTTAAAATAGATTTAATTAAGCAAAATATTTTTATTAACCTCATTTCTAACCCAAACCAAGGGGATGTTTCGTAACATGTAAGTTGTGGGAATTGTGGAAAGGAATGGGAAGTGAGAAATAGAATATTTTGGAAACTGTGTGATTGATATGAAATGATAGGGATAAATTCGAAATAAATAGATTTGTTAGGAGATATTTATAGGAAAAATGATTGAAATATAGGGATAAAAGTAGAAAATATGATGATTGGTTGTGAGATGATGGATCTCGAAAACCGTATTTACCATAATTTTCCATCTCATGTTTACCATAAACATTACCAAACGTGCCCAAATAAATTTCTATAGGATTAAAATAGGTTTAGGTTAAGGCGTAAAAAAAGAGAGTTGAAATTAGAGTTGTGTTTAATCCAAATTAATTCAAACTGATCCCATTTACAACCTTAGCCAAAGCACTTTTCTATTGAAAAGAAACTTCCAGTGAAGAACCCGATTAGGGGTACATCTTTTCTTTGACTTCCAAATTATGGCGCCCTACAAGCTAATGCTCATTAACTAACAGTCACTAAATTGTAAAACATCCTAATTTAGTTGATAAAAAAATTCGATAACTTCTATCCCAAATTATGTTATATATAAGTAAATAAATGCATGCCCAAAAATCATAAGATGGTCTAATTATATATAACCCTCCCTCCTAGTCATCCCTTGAGTTCTAACTCCCTGTTAGGCCTTGTTAACGTACTTATCATTTAATAAAATATCACATAAACAGCGCGAGTCCGGTCAAAGTCAGTAAGAAGGATAGGAATTCCTCGATATGACATTTGTCTTTAGCAAATTTAATTGCATAAGTGGACTTCTCATCATGCACAAAACACTGCCCAAACAATACTACCAGGATTAGCGCAAAGTTGTCTTGTTTATGATGTGAATACTTGGTTAGAGTAATAAATCAATGTCAGTGGAGTTTTGGGGTCATAGCCTATCCATGGGGGGGCTTGTCAAATTCACGAGCTTTTCCTGCCATCTTGTTTCACATAGCCACTAATAACTTATTGTTTCACAGAGCTATCTTTTGTCTTTGTGGTTTTTTAGGTAAAGAGAGTGGATGATCTACGCAAAAGCTCATAATATAGGGAATTTGCTACCATCCGACGTACTGCAGGAACTCTACCCAATTGTAAATTATTTCACTCCTTGCATCTCTATCACAGGCACTGGTGTTTCATGAAACATGAACTTAAAAGACATGGCATGGACATGCTTATTACTTGCATGAACCTTTCATGTTCGAGATATCATTGAAAAGTATGTAGCACAACTAGAATCAAGTGATTTAGGGACCTACAAAGACCAAAATAACTAAATATCTCTTAATTGATGGCCAATTAGGTACTTTTTTGTTCGATGGGGCCTAAATGTCTCAAACATGTATGTGATAGTCAATGAAATGGGAAATGCATACTATGAGGAGCTGTTAGCTGAATCTTGTAAGAAAGTGATATCGAAAGATGTTGTCGAAAAAGGTTTAGAAGAATTGCTAAGAAAAGCTGAAAGCTACCTGTAACGTCCTAGCCCAATAGTCGTGAATATTTTCCGCTTTAGGCCTTGCACTCGCATGATTTTTCCTTCTGGGCTCATCCCAAAAGGCGCATCGACCATTCAACTAGAACTTCCACTTATAGCCTAAGTTTCCTCCTTCATCCTAACCAGTGTGATATATAACATTCACCCCTCTTAGGGCTCCAGCGTCCTTGCTGAATGAATTCTCACTAGACACACCAGCATGATATCAGGTGTCAACTCTGATACTGTTTTGTCATGCCTTGGCCAACAGTCACAAGTATTTTTCGCTTTGGGCCTTGCACCAGCACGATTTTGTCATTCTGGGCTCACCCCAAAAGGAGCCTCGACCATTCAACTAGAACTTCTACTTATAGCCTAAGCTCCCTCTTTCATCCTAACCGATGTGGGATATTACATCTACCCCCCTTAAAGCTCTAATGTTCTCATTGGATAAGTTCCCGTGGATACACCAACAAAATATTGGGAGTCGACTCTGATACTATTTTGTAATGTCCTGGCCCAACAGTCGCAGGTATTGTCCACTTTGGGCTTTGTGCCCGTATGGTTTTGTCCTTCCGAGATCACCCCAAAAGGTCCCTTGACCATTAAACTACAACCTCCACTTATAGCCCAATGTCTCTCCTTCATCCTAACCAATGCGGAATATTACATCCATAGGATAATCCACTTGTGGCCTATGTAAACCACTAAAACTAGTGAGATCCCAAACACACTCAGGTTCGTTTCTAGATCTCTTTTGCAATGACATTCTTCCTTGTCACTGGGGATGTTAGAGAACTTGTTTTTGAAGTAAAGGTGTTCACTAGATTTAATAGAATGATCAGCTAAAGCATGTGCACATCTATTACCTGATCTAAGATCATGGTGAAAGTTGACTAACATAAAATCATAAACCAAATTCTGAATTTTCTAGGATGACAACTTCCACTGGTGACAAAACGTGACAATTAGCGTCCAAATTTTTTCTTCCAAAATCAGATAATTTGTTTCCAAAATAGGCTATTGCATATCCATTTTTTCTGCCCATTTAATTCCTCCCAATGTTGCCCTTGCCTCCATACTGATCACATCCATTACTCCTTCAGTCTTTCACCCATATGCTGCCAGAAATTCTCCATTTGAGTTTCTTAAAATTGCGAAAATTGCATCAAACCCCATGCACCCCCAGCCCCCATCATTGATCACTTGCCATCCACATTAATTTTTAGCTTTTCCGTTGGTGGTCTTCTCCTTCTTGGAACCAGCGGACAGTCCATAACACTATTGTCCCTTGTTACTTCACATTTTCTAGCATCTTCCAATAAGCGTGGCACCACTTCATGATATCCCCAAACTCCACTTATGATCCCAATTCCCTGCATATGTTTCTTAGTAACCAAACTCACCAGCAAAAGAGGAGAAAGAACTCAAACCTGTTTTCTTCTCCAAGGATAATACGAATTGTAAGATATAGATTATGGCTCTTAATGCAGGACGTGAAGATATTTTCATAAATTTGGGTTTAGATTGTTTTAGGATGCTTATTTCTATTATGGATTTGTTAGAATATTTAGAAGATCTCTTAGAATATCTTAGAATATGTTTAGAATAAATTTATATCTATTTTAAGTTTACTTAAAATATGCCATTTCTTTTTCTAAAAAATTAGATCTTTAATAAATGTTGCTAAAATAAGGTGGCATGTTCTCCTATAAGTATCACTCTTGTAAGCTCTAAAGGGCATCAATTTTGAGAATTATAAAGAAGTTTTTTTCTGATTTTCCCTTATACCTCCCTTTTCTTATTCTTCGCATTATTCTTCTATTCTTTCTACCTTCTTTCTTCAGTTCTCATCTCTCTAGAGGTTCATTCATCTTTATTCTATCTTTGTCTTTACCCATCCTACATCAATTGGTATCAAATCAAATCTTTGTGAATTTTTGTTTCCGCACATTGCTTTTTACAACCAACCAAGCTTCAAGCCCATAGCTGAAATCTGTCAAGTTTGTGCAATCTCTTCATTAACTCCATTGATGCAGCAACATCGATTCTTCTATAAAGTTCTTGTTCTTCACTTTCACAACTTTGTGTAGACAAATTCTAGAGCTTTGTGGAAATTTTGGCTTGTTTCCGGAGCTGCCTCAAGGACAAGTTGCCATCTAACTTTTGGAGATTTTCAAACCAGCCCTTCCATTTCCTAGCTTTTGCTAAGACATCATTGATTTAAAAATTTTCAAAAAGCACAAACCAAATATTTCTAGAAGCCCCTTTGCTAGCTGACATTGGAAACTCTATTCACAATTTTTGAAATTTTGCAAAACTACTCCTTAGTTTCCAAACAATTGCAGAACTGTCCTAGACTTTTGAGCAATTACAACAGGCCTCTGAATTTATTAAAATTACAAGTCTCTCAATTTTTAGAAATTCAAAAAGGTCCATTTTCAGAAAAATACAAAGATTACAGTAATTTCAAAAATTTCAGAAATCTCATTAGAACAAAAGTTGCAACTTCATTGACAAAGCCTTAGTCCACTAAAAAGATGTCATTCCAAAAGTGTTGAATTATGTTGTTACTTTTCATCGAAGTTAAAGAAAATTCATTGCAAAACTCGAGGACGAGTTTTTTCCAAGTCAGAGAGAATAATGCAGGATGTGAAGATATTTTCATAAATTTGGGTTTAGATTGTTTTAGGATGTTTATTTCTATTTTGGATTTGTTAGAGTATTTAGAAGATCTCCTAGAATATCTTAGAATATGTCTAGAATAAATTTATATCTATTTTAAGTTTACTTCTTCTAGAAGTTTACTTAAAATATGTTGTTTCTTTTTCTAAAAGATTAGATCTTTAATAAATATTGCTAAAATAAGGTTACATGTTCTTCTATAAGTACCACTCTTGTAAGCTGTAAAGGGCATCGGTTTTGAGAATTATAAAGAAGTGTTTCTCTATGTTTCCCTCCTACCTCCATTTTCTTATTCTTCCCATTATTCTTCTATTCTTTCTACCTTGTTTCTTCACTTCTCATCTCTCTAGAGGTTCCTTCCTCTTTCTTCTATCTTCCTCTTTACCCATCCTACATCAGCTCTACTAAGGATCCAAATATTGTTATCTAGAATCATCATCCTCCTTGCAGAAATGATGGCTTTGTAGTACACAAACAAATGTTGCAGATCTTCTAGTTTTTTCCCGTACAACAAGCAAAATGGGTCAATCTTAAGGCCCCTTCTCCTGAGGTTTGTCCTTGTTGGGAGTGCATCTCTAATCAGCCTCCACCCGAACACCTTCATCCTGTTTGGAAATTTTATTTTCCACAATCTTTGTAGCAACTTCCTTTGTTAGGAGTGGGAGTTTGTGCTCTTGCACCTCCTTTGCAGATGCCTTGCAACACACAAAGGGTCAACTTTCATCAATTTATATGTTGACTTTACAATGAACTTTCCACCAATTGCCGCTGCCCAAAACCAATAGTCATTAATGCCAGCAAGGGGAATTGGTATTTATTTATCTTCTTCCAAAAATCTTCCCTCTGCAGCAATGATCAAATATTTTTCCCAAGAAAGGGTCTACTGGTTGATGAATTTGCTGACCTGCACCTCATTTGGAATGTGTTGAGGGAGGAGTCCAGATTTCTAAATCTTTGAGTCCATCCACTTGTCATTGAAGAATTGTATATTGTTCCCATCTCCCACTTTAACACCCCGGCCCAACTGTCGCAGGTATTGTTCGCTTTGGGCCTTAGCCCTCACAGTTTTGTCTTTCTGGGTACCTTGAATGTACACCAAAAGGCGCAGTTACCAGCGGCCTTAACTTATAGTCTAGGCTCCCTCTTTCATCCTACATTTAGGGTACTCAGAAGGACAAAACCGTGCGGGCTAAGGCCCAAAGCGGACAATACCTGCAACAGTTGGGCTGGGATGTTACAAATGATATCAGAGCCGACTCCCGATATTCTGTTGGTATGTCCAGCGGGAACTTATCTAGCGAGGACGCTAGAGTCCTAAGGGGGGTGGATGTAACATCCTGTTGGTCCTGAGTTTATGGCAAGTATCCAAGAGGAGAGGGGTAAATTGGGTATTTAGAAAATTTAAAACTTTAATTAGATATTTTACCCCAGTTTAGTTTACACCCCTTTAATGAAACAAATAGAAAGCAATAAGATAATGAAAGCGTAAATGAAAAACAGTAGACAAGATTTATAGTGGTTCGGGCAACCTTTCCCTACTCCACTCTTCCAAACTCACATTCCCTTGTGACTTGAGTTCCATTATGTATTCCGCGAATATAACTAGAGTCTCTGCTCTCTTCTAGATTCTAGCTCTAGGGGGCGTATACAACAAATAGCACAAGTAGGTGACGAGTTCCACTCCAATCACAACTCTATTTTTCTATAGCTTGGTTTGAAACACCAAAATTAAACCAAGCACCAAATAATAAGATGAAGTAAAAGAAATCTACACTTTACAGATTTGTGTAGCAAGTTTCAGCTCAAGGAAGAATCTGTAGAAGCAACGAATCATATTGCGTTGAAGCAAACAACGACTTTAAAGATCGTTCTTCCTTTAAAAGTATCTAAATCACTCAATTGTAGAAGAAAGTGAGATAAAACTCTTAGTAGTACTTCTTTCCTCTTTTTCAGCTCTTACTTGTATGTATCCACATTTGCTTGAGTATCTATATATAGAGGAGGGAGAATTTTGAACATTGGAGAAGTGGTTGGCGCGTAATAAATATGCTAACGTTCAAAAATTTGAACGTTATGCCTCCAAGTCGCAGGTGGAGTCGACTTCGTGTGCGACTTCACCCAAGTCGCATGCTGGAGTCGACTTCGTGTGCGACTTCAGATGCTCTTCAGATTCCAAGTCTGTCTTCTTGGTCGACTTGGTCCTCGACTTGACCCAAGTCGCAAGTGAAGTCGACTTCGGGTGCGACTTCACTTCTTCAGCTTGCTAGTTGAACTTGAAATCTTTGGAGTGCCTTGCTTGCTTAACTTCTTCTTATTTTCTTGTGTTCTGATTTCTTGGAGCATCTTTGAGAACAATATTCTTTCATATTAGGTTCAGAAACCCTTCTTGATGATCTTGAACTTGTAATCGCCTTATAACTTTGATTGTCTTTACGTGTCTTGCTTTTCTCTTAAGGTGATCTTCTTATTCATATGATTTGAGAACTCTAGGTTGTCTTTCATATTCATCTTTTCTCAATTGTGTCTTAAACTTGATTTTATTATTGACTTTGACAAAATCTGTCTTCTTCAAGTTGAAGTTGAAGTTGGAGTCGATTTTGCCCCGCGACTTCATCCAAGTCGCATATGGAGTCGACTTCGGCTGCGACTTCACTTTTGTTCCAACCTAAAATCAGCGTTGGAAAGAAAACGCTGGTTGAAGTCGATACTGGAGTCGACTTCGTCTGCGACTTCACCCAAGTCGCAAGTGGAGTCGACTTCGTCTGCGACTTCGGTATGCTCAAGCCCCCAATTTCAACGCTGTCGAAAAATCAACACTTGAAGTCGCTGCTGGAGTCGACTTGGGGATCGGCTTGGCCTAAGTCGATATCGGAGTCGACTTGGAAATCAACTTGATCTGTCATACTTTGCATATTTCATTTTTATAACCTTAAACACTGTACAATACATATTAGTAGCTAAGATTTACTCAAATTGTGTTGTTTAATCATCAAAATACATGGTTTGGGTATTTTCATTCAATTTCAATAATTGTTTCCAACAATCTCCCCCTTTTTGATGATTGACAAAACCAATTTGAGTTTGTACCTTTCAATATGTTATATTCATCATACTTGTTCAAACATTCAATAATTTCCAAATATATCATTAGTGATCAGAGCAAGACATAATCAGAGCATAAAACAGAACATAATTCAAACTTTTCATATTAGCATAATTCATATAGATTACAATGAAAAGTAAAAAAGAAACCTATATACAAGCTATCCAACAAAAAAGAATCTAAATTTAACTCCTAAAACTCAACCTATCCTATCCTATCTCCCCCTTTTTGTCAATCAGGCAAAATGAAAGTCAATTATCAAAGCTTTGGTAAATTGTAACTTGGAAATGGGATATGATTTTTGAGTAGGTTTGATGGGTCGAATGTGAGCAGAGGAGTAAAAAGAGGACATGGGTACGGGTGTAGTTTCGATGAACGGACCCGGTATCAAACGGATCCAGTTCGGGAATGGCGGTGTGCATATGACGACCGGATGCTAGATGATAACGGATAGTGCGCAATTCTCGATCCATACGATCCTGCCGGGAATGCATATCCATGATAGCTGTGAGGACCTCTGAGATTTGACTTGTGATCCTGTTTTCCAGCTGCTCCATGTCATCTCGAAGAGTCTGCAGAGATATATCCTGAGATGGTGGTCGTGGTGCTGGATCTAGAATCTCAGATCCTCTCGGTGAGCACGAGCCATGTGACATTAGTGACGCAGGCTCCTCAGGTATATCTTATGGTGATAACAGGGGATGCTCCCCCTCAGCCTGTGCATCTCTAGCTTCTTCTAGAGCTGGTGCTCCCTCTTCTACTTCTGTCCTGAGTTAATGCACATTAATTTTCATTCTTTGGATCAAACCAGATGCTAATATTCTAGATTGGTGCAAGAAGTATATCTATCAGTTCGATTCTTCCTGTCTACTACAAAAATGGAAACTGCGAGTGACAAATTACCAAAGCCAAATAGGCTTTTCCCCCTTGGTAAGAATAAACTCCATGTAGATGCAGGGATGAACAACAAATAGAAGACAAAAGGCATCAAGCTAACATGGACAAGTGTTGAGAAGATAAAAATACCATAACATGATATATGCATTTGGCTAGTGTTACTAAGGTGAGC
>JAXCLR010000001.1:3705777-3722821 GCA_035584095.1 Annona squamosa
GATTAGGTAAACTAGATTTTTTAAAGAAGTGTCAGTTATTCTTACTAAAATAATTTCGATTTTCATATCTTTTAAAGTTATTTGATACCATATAAAAATATTTTTGTAAAAAAAAATCTGTCTTTAATGGTGTAAGAAGGGTGGATTTTTTAAGGGGCAGTCCGGGTCCTTATGACCTGGACCTTGTACTAATCAACTCTGGACTGCACTAACAAACAAAAAGTACTTTTGCTAGAAACCTAAACTCGGGTTGTTTAAGGTGCCGGATCGGGCCGGGAAAACTCGCCCGTATTGCACCCCCAGTACTGTGCGCTTGAGCCTTTGGATTATGCATAGTTCCATGCAACGGTTTTTAACAACTCCATCTTCGTTGCCAAGGTGGTCCCATGTGCATAACATTTTTCACTTACAAAAAATTTACCACAATAAAAAAACGCTAAAAAAATTGAAAGAATAATAATGCTACATAAGAATTTTAAAATAAGAAGAAATTATCTTAAAGAAGCATATGTGGACGACTTCCATGAAAATCGCTACAAATGATTTCAGTTTCAATTCATGCTGAATAACCTTCAATTACTGGCATGTAACAGCTGGAAGCTAACAAAAACATGATATTGTCCCGCAGGAGTGGCCACTCATGGCCAATGTAGACCACACTACAATCATTGAGATATCAAATGCATTAAGGGCCTTATCTAAATTTCTTTCATAATGATATACTTCCCAATCATCCGTAAGAGTATTGTCATTGAACCACGTGAAAGCAGCCTTGTATGGGGTCAATAGCATGATTTCATGTATTTAAATCGATTGATTTTTTCTTTTATTTTTTTTCTTTTCTATGGAGGCAACGCCTCCATGCAGTAGCCTGGATTCGAACCACGGTTCACAGGCATTCATGCCTGGATGTGGAACCACTGGCCCAAGGCCAGGTTCAAGTCGATTGATTTTTATGTGTGCCTTCAATATTGGCTACTGATCCTTCACCATCCACGTCATACCAAATCCACCCAGGCTGGTTCTTCTTTTTTTAATTCATTGCCTTAATTTGTCTCCACATGTGTTTGAGGAAGTTACTGAACTTTTGAATGAAAAGTTTTTAAGTAAAAATTTTTAAATTAGTAAAAAATGATAGAATATGATATAAAGAGGTAAAGTTAGAACGGATATGTTAGTTGTATAAGTAGTTGTATAGAAATAATTAAAAAGTAGAATAATCGTAAAAGAATATGCGAAAAATAATTAAAACATAGGATAATTATGGAGAGTGAAATATTTTAGATTAAAAAGTTTTAATTATATTTGTTTTGTCATGTGGTTTACTCCACAATAAACCCCGCCCATTATATTTAAAGTAAAGTATATTATCGTAAATACCTCATTATTTATCTAGTATTAACTTGATGCTAAATAAAATATTTTAATGTTAAATATTAGTTTTAAAGTTATATCTTTAACAACAAATCATCTAAAATATTATTAATATATAAATAAATAAGTACATATACTATTGTTGCATTTTAACATATGTTAATATTATACATAAATGTGTGTGTATATATATATATATATATTTATTTAAGCGAATGCAACAAACATATTTTTTATTTTGAATGAAGCTTTATCTACTAGCTAAACAAACTATGCTAAATATAATATATAAAGGGGGGTTTGTTAAAACATAAAACTTTTCATATGAAAATTTTTCATTTAAAACTTTTCGCTATTACCAACTATCATATTTATTAGTTATTTCTTCACTTTTTTCCTATACAATTATCTTACTTTTTAATCACTTTTAGATAATTACATATACATCTAACATATTTATTTTAATTTTATTTTCTTTAATCATCATTATAACCCCTGTTATATTACATCATTAACTTGCATTTCAAAAAATTTACACAATTTTCATAAAAAAAAAAAGAAGTTTTAGTTGAAAACAAGCATGTCCTACGTTTGAAAGATGCCTCGTTTGTTTGAAATATTTTATTCTCGGCCCAATATTTTTATCTCTGTTTCGTTGTTTAGTCTCATGTGCACGAAATTTTAAAGAGGATGATGTTGTTGGGTCTTGCTTTTACAGATCTTTTGGTAACATAGTAGTGAGGAAATGAAAATTTAGGTTTTTGAAAAATAGGAAACTAATGTAATATAGAAGGTAGGTTTTTGAAAAATATAAAATTGATGTGATATGATAATGATAATAAAATAATTTAAATATAAGGATAAATATCAAGATGTTGAATCACTCATTGAAAAATATGTAATGAAAGGTGGCAGTTTGCTTCCCTAACCCACGGCTCTTACCAAAGGGTGCCTATGTTTCTCATGCAAATGACATAAAATCGCTTGTTGTATCTGCTTAAAATACTCAGCGTATGATGCCTATACAATACCTCCTTCACAGGCTATAAGTGCTATGCAGCCTTCATCATGTTGTCTAACATGAACTACAAAATCAAGTTGTAGTTTTGGTCCACTGCAATGATGAGACTGTAATTTTTTAGGTGAAATTTTTGGAAATAAGAACTAAAAATAAGAATTAAATTTTTAGGACTATCTGATCATGATTTTTGAATTTCATGGCAAACACTTTGTCTTGAGGCGCAACTTAGTTGGGGGTCCCGAGTAGACCATGTATCTGCTAATTCAATTTCCACGAAATCTATTATGCCTTATTTTAGGCATACCTTAGCAGATTTTCTTTCAAGATCGAGTCATTTATTCCAGTTTCAGAGCTAAATTGATTCTTTAAAACCCTCTCATATTATATTTGAAAAATTATAATTCCTTGAATAAATATTTTTTATAAGCCTATTGTATTCAACATGATAACAACATGATTTTTAAAATATATTTGTTAAATATACTAATTAATAGATAAATTAAATAACTTTATATCTCTTTATATCTTTTCGATATGATATGTCTCATAAAAAAATATATTAGATATATTAGTGAAAACTCTTACTTTTTTCTTTAAGCCTTCCTTACTCTATTTTCTTTCAAGGTCGAGTTAACTTCAATTTAGAGATTCAAAAAGGTTCTTTAAAATAGCCTTCATAATATATTTAAAGTTATGATTTTTCTATAAAAGTTATTAAGAAACATGTAATCAGTATGACACCAATATAATTTTAAAATATATTTAATATACTAATTACTAGATAAATTAACAAATTTATATATTTTAATTATAAATATATCTTTATAATATAATATATTTTATGAAAGATAAAGAAAATAACTTAAGGGCTTCTAGATGTATCAATTCGCTTTGGTAAATAGTCTAATTTGGAACCGTCTTGATATTTTTAAAATCTAACCAATCCATTATATTTTACGTTATTTGTTTTTCTTAGATATAAAAAATTATATCAATCTTTTTTCTAATGAAATTTTCTAGTGCCTCATTAAAAAATCATATCAACCCCCATTTGGATGGATAACATGGAAAACATGGGCACCAATTATCATTCAGATAGTTATGGTGCTTAGTGGTCGCATAATTGATCATGAATACATGCAGGTGGACTATCGAGCCACAAACTATCACAATCATACATTTGGCTACACAGTCGACTAATAAGTGGGTTGCATTTTCCATTATTTTTTGGATAATTTCTCTTGTACCTATAACAATCGAGCATAATCTCTAAGATATCCACGATGTTTTATAAATTTATCTTATACCAAGAACATTTCGCCCTAAATTCCTTTCGTGCTCATGCCATCAATATAACCATTATTTATCCTATGGAAAAAATGATTTTGTTCATTTAAAATTTTCTAATTAAGATAATTTAACCTTAACATGATTCAATTGATCATAGTCAATCATTAATAGAAGATAATAAATAATTTAAAAGTCATATTAATGTTAAATTATTTTATTAAAGAAATTTAAAAGGATAAAATTATCTTTTTAATGAGGTAGATAACCATATTTTTAACGGCGTGGGTATAATAATAATTTAAGATAAAATATTATGGGTATAAGAAGAATTTATGACACGTTGTAAGCATAGTAGGAATTAGCTGCAATTCTTGTAAGTATAAAATGAATTATGCTATTATTTGTCGATCTCAACACATGTGTACACTACCCTCTGCAATTCGCGAGTTGGAATTTGATTTTGTCAATGATAATCCCGAGCAACGACTAGGGGTGCAACTTGGGCTGGGTTGAGCCCGAACCCGATTTTCAACGGTGTTGAAACTTGCTTTTTCGTAACCCGAGCCCGATGAACTCGATTTGTAAATACGATAGGGTTAGAGTTCAAGTGAACCCGAATCCGAAGAACCCGAGCCCGATTTTCTATTTTATATTTATTATAAAATATATTATATAATACTATTTAAACAATATTTTTTATATTCTTCATATTTTATGTTGTTATATCTATATTTGAATACATATTTGACATATTGTAATTTTATTATAAATAAAGTATATTATTTTTATTTATATTTATTTCTTATTTCTATCATTTACTTTTACACTCATTTAATTTTCTTCTTTTATCTTCTTTTTAATGTTAAATTTTTTCTAAAAATATTCTTTGTATTACTAATTTTTAAAAATATATAATTTGATTATATATTATTATGTTTACTTACATGATTTGTTATTATTATTTATTCATATAAAATTCTAAACTTATCACTTTTAAATAAAATATAAATTTATCAATATAAATTCTAACCTGAAATTCAACCTGAATCCGTTTTTCAAAAATAGAGCTAGGGTTTAGGTTTTTCAAATAGAGTTAGGGTTAGGATTAGAATTGATGTTTTATAACTAGAGTCAGGATTAAGATTAGTGTTGAGACGAACCCAAATTTAATGAGCCACAGTTACATCCCTAGCAACGAACTTATGAAATTGCACCGTATCAGGAAACAAGCAGGTAAAAGTGAGTCACTTTCCATAATTACACTTTGCAAGCCGAGCTCAATCATCCGTGTGAGGCCCAACAGAAGGCCACTAGCTTACAAGCCTACGTTGACAGTTGCCCGACACCTTGCTGCAATGATCCCTTAACACCGTACCATACCCTGTACGACCGTCTGCCTCGCTCGCTCTGGCAACGACCTTGACCTTTATCCGCCCTCCTCCAGGCAGCGCCATCATGCTCGGAGCTCCATGACTGCCCCAATGGCGTGGGATAACCAAGCTTCATCCTAATACTCGGGACTTCAATCGTAAACCCTCTCAAGATCGGGTTTTTTACTCTCAAATTATTTCTCATTTGCCATAATTTTCAACACGTATACACGTATAATTCCTCCTATTTTACATTTTGCCTTTTTACGTTTGTTTGGAGAGTGATAAAACTTTTTGATAAAAAAATTTTCGGTTTAAAAGTTATTAAATTAATAAAAAATGATATGATGTGAATCATTGGGTAACAATGAAGTGTAAAGAAAATAAAATTAAAAGATTGGTTAGTTGTATAAGTAGTTGTCCAGAAATAATAAAAAAAGGTAGTTGTATGAGAAAATGTAAAAAATATTGTTAAAATATAATAGTTATGAAGATTTAAAAATTTTAGTTAAAACAACTTTTGTTAAAAATGAACATGCATTATACTTCAATCAATTGAGAAACATTTGAGTTCATAAAAAAAAATCACACTTACGTAATTTTTAATTTTTGGAATGGTGTTAATCATGTATCAAAATGATTTTCATATCTAAGTGGAACAAATACTTTAAATCAAATGGATGAATTGAATTTAACAAATTATCCATATAGAACCCAAACTAAACCATTTTGCCAAAATGAATTGATACATCTTGATATAAAAAAAATGATCTCATTTCTATGTCATCAGCTTATATAGAAGTGGTTTTATACAACTCTTAAATTTAAAATTTTGATCATCAGCTTATATAGAAGCAGTTTTATGCAACCCTTAAATTTAAAATATTGATGCTTGACGAACAATTTAATTTTGTCATTGTATTTAATATTATTTAATTGGTACAGATATCACAATTCATCTAAATCAAATATATGCATGGCCCATGTTGGATAAAAAATATATATTCATATGTAAATCATAAAAAATGCTTAGATTTATTTATACATGTTTTAGAATATAATAATAGTTTATAAAATTATTTATCCCCATAATAATTATATATTAGATGGTTTAGATATTGAAAATATAATTTTAAAATTGATATTTATATAAAAAATTATTTTATAATAATTTTTCGAAAAAAATTATTTTATAATATTGATTATACATTGATTGTACACATTTATAGATAGAGCTCATCCAGAGTGATAGTAGAAAAATGAAAGAATACTCTATAGAATGTAAATAATTTTAAATACACTTAGTAAAAAAATGATAGAATATTCAATATCATATAAATAATTTCGAATACCATAAATGAAGTATATTTCTTATGAAATATCTAGATAGTAGCCACGAGTCGTGTGGGCTCATGGTAACAGGCAAAGTCTCTCTTCCTAGAAGTCTCCTGTTCAAATCCAACCAGCCGCGTTGATTGGTGGTAAGTTCTCCCCTGGTGGGAGTGGGAGTGAAAATATTGGTCTCCTAATTCATTGGGTATTTATAAAATGTTTCATCTGAAAATAGAGGTATATGTAGGATGTCCCTCCTTTGTGAGGGTTGCCAATGTGTTTGATTAGTGAGAGTTGTGAACATGCCTAATTTGTAATATGTTTGATTAGTGAGAGTTGTGAACATGCCTAATTTGTAATATTAGATGTCACCATGTATATGATAATAATAAAACAAAGTATCGAATGTAATTAACGGTGCATTTTGATCCAAATGGGCTCTATATGTACTTAAATGTATTGATATTTTATACAATCATTTATTCATATATAAATTTTATAGCAAATCATTTATATATTGAAAAAACAACTTTAAAGTTGTTATTTATATTAAACTATTTTATTACATTGAATTTGTACCATTTTTAGATAGAGTCGATACACATATCCAATTGGGATAAAAATTGGTACGGTAATAGAATACGTAATTCTAAATATAATGGACAGAGTAAATTATAATTTTATTATCAAGTGGAGCCCATTTTCAGGTAACTATATAGTAATTGTGGTGCAGTGAAGTTGCATTTGAATATTTCTCTCTCTCTCTCTCTCTCTCTCTCTCTCTATATGTATATAAGCTCCACTTCTATATAACCCTGTATAATACTTTCAAATCTAAAATTTTGATCTTTGATAAAAAAATCTAATTCATTCATTATAATTAACATTATTTGTTTATCTATGAGATTAAGTTTCATCTCAATCAAGTATGTTTATGAGCCATATTTGTTAGAAAATGTATAATATTCATATGTAAATTATGAAAAATGTTTAAATATCAATTTTAAAGTAGTATTTTCGGCATCTAAACTGTTTAAAATATCATTTCTATGTGAATAAAAGATTGTATAAAATATTATTTCATTCTAATAATGTGTAAATAGATCTAAGCATTTTTCATAATTTACACATGAATATGTATATATATATATATATTGGAACAAATGTGACCTATAAACATACTTGATGACGATAAAATTTGATCTCCTAGATAAACAAATGATATTAAATGCAATAAACGGATTAAATTTTCCATTAAGAATTAAAATCTTAGATTTTGAAGGAGTTCGGGGTTACGCTTCTATGTGTAATCGAAGCAATCGTATGTATATATGAGGACAGCTCATACTTCAGAGATAACCCAGTGTGCTCTTTAATGAAGGAGGAGTGAGCTATACAAGGAGAATTGAGAAATGATTATCTTGAGCCTTGAAGAGCTCGGCATGTGTGGAACCCCTTCATTCATTCTTCTGCCTCATGTACCTTCTTCATGTGTGTTTTCCCGAATTGTATTGATTCCATCATCTATGATCATGAGACAAAATTTGTTGTTAACTCCTTGGTGGTTTTATCAAGGGAGTAAGCGACTGGTCAAGTGGTTTTTCTGATTGTGGATGTTAGCAGTGTGCACGTCAATCCATTGAGTGGTGAAGCAGGGGATTATTATCCATGCTTAGGGTGACGTGGGAGGTGGTATTGTCCACCTGCCTTGTCACGGGCTCTAACAATTCATAGAGCATTATAAACTACATGTATGGGCGAGCTATTGGACTCAAAATGCTTATTTTTTTATTTATTTTTATTTATTTTATTTTTTATACAACTGTTAATTTAAATGTATTTTTATATGTATAACAAGTTTTATTTTTTTGGATTTTTTAAAATTAGTGGCATTTTGATAATTTTGAATTACGAAAATATCACTGATTTTAAAAAACAAAAAAAAATCTACAAATCTTTAAAAATGATAAAACTTGATATACATGTTAAAAACACTTAGATTAATATTTGTATAATTTTTTTAGAAAATATAAAAAATTGAACTTTTGCACCCAGGTGCACCGAAGCTTAATGCACCCGGGTGTATAAAATCAGTTGCGACCAATAAATTGTGGATATTTGAGCATCTAGCGGTATCCTCAATACTTATCACTAAAATCCTGCTAGGATTCATCAGTAAGTATCAAGTCTCCCAGTACTAGAGTGATAGTGAGTGTCCTTATTAGTAACCTACCTTATCCGGTTTACGTTGAAATTAAAATCTCACTTAGGTTCACAATAGCCCATTATTAGTGTCATATAAAGGCTGCGTGCATGCGTATTCAGGTTCTCCCATGTTTAAAATTATCTATTTGATACGCAAACAAGTTTCACAAAAAATTATCTGGCGAAGGTGTCCTCTCTCCGTAGCCTCGATAGACGATTCCATCGTGCTCGGGACTGAGTAGAGGTGATCGGAGAGAGAGGGGAAACATCGATTAGGGCTGGTCTTGCTAGCGCCGATTGGGTGGAAGGACAGCCAGTGGAACAGACCCGAGCAGCTTCGAATTGAGGGATAAATCCGAACATTGGGGACCTGCTGGGAGTGGAATTACAGACTCTGGCGATCTCCGGCGACGCTACCAAGAAGATTCAACCTGGTGATGGTGGTTCCATTCTCTGCTCCCTATGGTCGACGAAAACGTATAACAGGGAGTTGTTTAAGGCTATGTTGCGAAGGCTGTGGCGAACGAGAGGTACGTGCTTGTTTACGGAAATTGGGGAGAATCTCTTCCAAGTCTCCCTCTCAAAGCTGGAAGACAAGGAGCGCATTCTAGTTGGGCGGCCATGGTTATATGAGCGGAATCTGGTGCTTGTGTCCAATTTAAAGGAGGAAACGGACATTGATCACCTGGTGCTCGTTAAAACGCCGCTATGGGTGCATGTGACTGGGATCCCGCATATAGTCGACAAGGAATACTTGGGTCGCAGCATCGGGAACTCGTTTGAGGAGGTGAAAGAAATTGTAGCCACAGGAACTGAGCTGAAACTGAATATCGTGATTGATTGTCGAGAGCCGTTAAGGAGAGGATTGTTCATTCAGATAGGTGGCCAGCAAAGAAAATGGATTTCATTTCAATACGATAAGCTCCCAAACCAAATTCGGAGGAAGCCATGCCGTATGGGAGCTGGCTTAGGACGGGCATGAAATCAGTGCAGTTTCATGATGGGTCCATGAAGAGCAGTAGAGTGGTGCCAACGAAGTACCTGGGGAGGACTACTAGCAGCGGTGGGCGGCAGTATGCACATCCTCTGAGCAGCAGGGAGGTGCGGGACGGCAGCTAATTGGAGGACAGTTCAAGGTGTGGAGGAGAGTTTGAAGATTCTATGCAGATTAAGGGGCAGAGTGGTGAGGGAGTGGCTGAGGGTATGGATGAGGTTGGCCCTATACAGAGGGTTCGTCCGATGGGGGAGGAAGTGCTTCCTTGGTGGGAACCGTCATATGGGGGTCCCTCTTCACAATCTAGGCAGCAAGGTGTGTTGCCATTTGCAGTTGGACCCCATCCAGTTTGCTCCAAGGAGTGTCCTAAGGCTGTTGGCTTGTTAAGGGGTGGGAGCTTAGCGCCGGATCAATGTGGGCAGATTGTGGGTACGAAGCAGATGGAGGCAGTCGTGCACATGGGGCAGGAGGGACTGATGGCGGGACAACCACAAGGGTGTCCTCCAGCGCAGTTGGATGGTGGGGACGTGCTGGTGGGTCTTCATGATGTGTGGCCTGGGCAGGGGGGTGCGGGCGTGGTGAGGAGTTGGTCTTGCAGGAGCTGTATGTTGAGGTGCTGGATGAGGAGCGGGCGGGCTGTGCGAGTGGGGATGCCAGCCCGATAGTGGGCGGAGCTCTGCGGGACAGTTCATCTATGGGAGATGATGGGCATTGCCTTGGCGGGATGGGGGCATTGCACTCGGACAGAGGGGAGATCTCCTGTGCTAACAAAGGTAAATGGAAGAGGAGGGCGAGAAAGGGGCGGGATTCGGATGGGCCTGACCCGGCGATGGTTCAAGTGATGGTTGGGGGAAAAAGGGGCCGGAATAGCAAGGGGGATGAGCGGCAAGAGGCTTCTAAAAGGAATAAAGGTCAAGCTGGAGGTGAGATGATTGAGGCGGTGGCTGGGGAGGGCTCACAGCCCCGCCTCCACTAGAATGGCCATAATAGCCTGGAATTGCCGTGGGCTTGGGAACCCACGAGCGATTCGTAGCCTTCTTGACCTGGTCAGAAATCAAGGTCCCTGTTTGCTCTTCCTTTCTGAGACGAAGTGCAATTCTAAAGAGATGGATAATATAAGAAGACGTCTCAATTTTGATTCTTGCTTCGCAGTGGACCCGGATGGGAGAAGAGGGGGGTTGGCTCTCATGTGGTTTAACAATAAACCGGCATGTATCAAGAGCTACTCCTTTCATAATATTGATGCAAGTTTTTTGGGGTGGAGGTTCACGGGCTTCTATGGTCATCCAGAAACACACAACAGGCATCAAAGTTGGGAGACTCTAAACTTGCTGAGTCTCGGTAATGATGACCCATGACTTGTAATGGGAGATTTCAACGAAGTGATGGATCATAGCGAATATGCAAGTTGCAGGAACCGCCCGCAGGTCCAAATGGATCTTTTTTGTGAAATTACCGATAGATGTAATCTATAAGACCTCGGATTCAGTGGGGCGAAGATGACGTGGACAAACAATAGGAGGGGGAGGCAAAGGGTGGAGGCGAGGTTCTTCACCTAGCGGCTCCTACATCGAATCACTCTCCCATTCTGATGACATTCAATTCTAGTGGGAGGACGAGGAAACCGCCCGGGAGTTTAGATACGAGCTTTTCTGGGCTCGAGATCTTGAGGCCTCCAGGATCATTAACAGCTCATGGTCCTCCCAGCCTCCGGGGGCCGATTGGACATCTAATGTGCTCGGATGGAAACTTAGTCACTGCGGTTCCGAGCTAGATAAGTGGAACCAAAGGAGGAGAGGAAACATTCGGCATGAGATTCGGCGAAAGCAGAGGATGTTAGGTACACTAATGAGCAGGAGGCAGGATGATGAAAGGGACGATGCTATGCGAAGCCTTAAGCGGAAAATTAATATTCTTCTGGAAGATGAGGAGAAATTGTGGAGGTTGAGGGCGAAAACACACTGGCTACTGGAGGGCGACAGAAATACCAAGTTTTTCCACCGTGTCGCTTCAAATAGACACCGCCCAAATCATATTGATGCTCTAAGAGACCGGAATGGGAACTGGATCAGGGATCAGGATATGATGATGAACATGGAGGTAAACCACTTTCAGGAGGTTTTTACTTCTTGCTCGCCGCGGGGGGGCGTCATGGATTGAAAGTGTTATCACCAGGAAACTGTCTGATGAGCATAGAAGATCTTTGTCACTCCCGCTTCATGATCATGAAGTACACATCACAGTGAAAGGGATGAGACCTTCTAAGGCCCCGGGCCCGGATGGTATGTCGGCGGGATTCTATCAGAGATATTGGAGCACTGTGGGACCTGATATAATTGAGTGGTGTAGGAATTTTATGAACGAGCGTAACCCTGATCAGCAGTGCAAACTTATCAAGGATTTAAACAAAACCACTATTGTTTTGATTCCAAAAATGGCGGGAGCGCATATGTTGTTACACTTCAGACCGATCAGCCTTCGCAATGTGGCTTACAAGATCTTAGCGAAGATCTTGGCTAACAGATTAAAGCATGTTCTTCACGAGATCATTGGAGACGAGCAGAGTGCTTTTATTTCGGGACGGCTTATCACTGATAACATGTTAATTGCATATGAAGCCATCCATTCTTTACGGAGGCGAAAGTCAAGAAGGAAACAAGAGATGGTCATTAAGCTCGATATGTCAAAGGCTTATGACAGAGTGGAGTGGAGCTTCATGAGATGCGTGATGAGGGCCATGAACTTCGACGAGACTTGGATGAGTGGGTAATGAGTTGCATTTCAACTGTCAGCTACTGAGTAAATGTCAATGGTTTCAAATCATCGTTTTTCCAGCCGGGGAGAGGCCTAAGGCAAGGTGATCCCCTGTCTCCATACCTATTTTTATTATGTGCAGAGGGTCTTTCTGCTTTGATTGCCTCTAAGACTAGTAGGGGAGCTTTCCATGGTATAAGGATGCATCCTCATGGCCCGATGATCTCTCATCTCCTGTTTGCCGATGATGCTATCATATTCCTCAGGGCGGAAGGGGTGTACTTAAGGAAACTTCTGGACATGCTCAATCTATATGCAGCTTCATCAGGCCAAGTGGTCAATATTGATAAGACAGCCATCTTGGTTCTGCAGGGAACGATTTCCATCATTACTTGGGGCTTCCAGCTTGGCTTGGTAGATCCAAAGTGGATATTTTCAAAAGCCTCAAAGATCGTATCAGAAATCGCATCCAAGGGTGGAAGGGCAAATTGCTTTCATAGGGAGGTAAGGAGGTGCTCATTAAGGCAGTTGCCGAAGCGATTCCCACCTATACAATGAGCATATTCCTATTACCGAAATCTCCTTGTAACGACATCAACGGGATGCTGAGTAGGTTCTAGTGGGGGGAGAAGGACGGAAAGAGGAGGTGAGTTGGGTGGCATGGAAGGACTTATGTAAACCTAAGAGGGCGGGAGGATTGGGCTTCAGAGATTTTCAGAAGTTTAACATTGCCCTTCTTGCCAAGCAAGTGTGGAGATTGGTCTCATGTACTTCTTCGTTATGCCACAGAGTTTTAAAGGCAAAATACTTCAAAAATGCGAGATCATTTGATTCTTTTACTTGGAAGAGTATTCTGAAGGCGAGGGATGTCATTCAAAGGGGTTGCAAATGGCGAATAGGTAATGGACAACAGGTCCGCTTCTTTGATGACGTCTGGTTAGACTCCAAGATTGCTAAGGCAGGGCCTCTTCCACTTTCTATGCCGGAGGAGGTGCGAGTTAGCTACTTCATTGATCATGAAACTTACTCCTGGAGGAAGGATCGTCTTCTGGCCGCGGCGGGAGAGGCTACTTGGCAGATGGTTCAAACGGTTCCCCTTCCTCGCACGGCTGAGAATGACTGTTTATTCTGGAAGCACGAACCGAATGGATCCTACTCGGTTAAATCGGCATATAGATTTTTGTGCTCAGAGAACTCGACTGTGGATCACTCAGGCTTCTTTAAGGCTATCTGGCGAATAAAACTACCGAGTAAGGTAATTATTTTCGGATGACGTATCTACTCAAATGCTCTTCCTACCCTGAAGAATCTCTGGCAGAGAGGTATTGGGGACGATATGCGGTGCGCCTAGTGCAGACCTGACAATGAAGATGCTGACCATATTTTTCTAGGATGTGGCTCAACCTTGGGACTGTGTTGGAAGGCGGCTCGGGTGGCATATCAGAATCTGTCGGTTCGCAAGCTTATGGATTTCCTGATGCAGAGGCATCGAACAGATGATCTTGTTCTTTTGATTGTGTGTAGCTGGAGGATATGGTATCTTCGGAATAAGCTCAGAATGGAGAACTCTCCACCTTCTTTTTTGAATGTCTTGTCGTGGTGTTTGGAGTTCCTTAATCAGCACAAATGTGCACCCAGGCTCTCAAATTCGGGGCTGCTGGAGAGGCCCCTAGTGAATCGCTGTTCTAGGCCACCACCGGGGTTTGTAAAAATCAATGTGGACGCCCACTGTCACGAGAATCTAGGCAATTTTGGCTGTGCAGCAGTCATTAGGAACTCTTGTGGTGAATTTGTCGCAGCCAGTGGTTGGAAACGGAGTGGTAAGAGGGAAGCGCTCTTTATGGAAGCTACTACTCTCCTCCTTGGACTCAGGTGGGCGATTCAGCTGAGATTAAACCAAGTACAAGTTGAAACCGATTCTCTCATTTTATACGACTATATTTCAAACTCGGTTCCTATCTTCTCTGACGTGGGCTTTCTTGTTGAAGAGATTAGTTCCATCCTCTCTAACAATGCTTCCTTTTCGATTCACCATGTTCTTCGGCAAGGTAATACTGTAGCCCACTCCTTAGCCGAATTGATTTTTTATTCTGTTGAGGACCAACAGTGTTGGCAGGGAAACCCTCCCAGTGCTATTGTTGGGAACATTTGTACAGACAATTTTTTGGCAGTGAATTGCGAGGATCCTTCTATCTTTATCCCCTCTGATGCTTTGAGGTTGTAGGGATAGCGGGATTTCTTCTTTTATCAAAAAAAGTTTCACAAAAAATTAGGGATATTTACGGTCCCATTTGAACAAGTTTAAAATGTACGTAAAGAATTTTTTTTGATATATATATATATATCAATTTAAAGTTATATTTTCTACATTGAATTGTCTACAGTATTTTTCCTTCGGATAAATAATTTGTACATTATTATTAACAAATCTTAGTTCTGTTCATAATTTGCACATAATTATATAGAGTTTAAAGTATGTCCATATTATAATTACTTTTCACCACAAGATAAAACAAATGATTTTAAATAACATGACCTCTTATATTGAAATTGAAATGAGATTTGCAAATATACTCATAAGGTTTGACTAATATTGCAGCTGTATCCCTAAGTTTGCAAAAATTACAAACATAGCTCCAAAATTTGTATAAAATTATGCCCCTTTCATCAAGATTTCTGTTTGGATTTTCAATACAATAGAAAAAATACCCTTAAGCCTACGGGATTTGCATGTTGTGCAATCAATGTATCATCTTCCCAGCATACTGCACAGCATGACTCCTCTTGCATCGATGCCTGTCTTACTAACCGTTCCCATGTTCTAGCTAATGCTACTCGAGTTCAGTTCTTCCGGTGAAATCAGTGCTGGTGTTGATTACTTTGTTATGACCGCTATGATTTTCTGCCCATGCAATTCCTCTGGAGAGAAATTTATGCCATTCATTTGGTAGGCCCTTTATGACTGATTTATCCAGTTTTCCGATACTTGACACTATAAATATCCCGCAGAAAATACACACGGTTGAAAATGAAAACTATATTTTATTTTATTTTAATATTAATGCGAGAATCGATCATTACATGTGCCCCATTTTTTCACATTCTGGATTGCTAATCTATATGGCCGATTTTTTTAATTTCATTTTTACAATATCACTCATATTTTGTTAGACTTAAAAACTATTTTTCCTTATAATTTTCATCTTTTATATTTTTTCTACTGATAATTAATAATATATATCACTAGGGGAGGAGATCAACCCCCTTAATGGGAGACGAAATGCTTCTGGTAGAAATCGAAAGCGTGACTATCTGAGCACTAGTAAAGACTTTCGATGTTGAGTGCATGGCCCAATTTTAGGTTGGATGCTTTGGGTATAAATTTTCATGAGAAACTATAATCCAATTTGTCTATTTAATTAATTGATGGTTATCTTTTTGGTATCGTCATCTTTTATCGGAGAATATGTGAGCCTTCAGGTGAAAGATAGAGAGTGCATTGTTAAAATTTATCACACACATATATATATATGGGAATAAAATAATCATCCATGATCATTTCCGCTTGGTCACAAATCGGGAGAAAAATATGTTTTTTTATTTCTTTGAAAAAATTTTATTCAACTATTTATACAATTGTATTTTATTTATAAAATAAATTTATTATTTTTACATATTTATTTTATATATTTTTAAATACATGAGTATTTTAGTCATTTTAAACATAGAATAAATAAAAATGACTAAAATACCCCTTTTAAAATAAAAATGAACAAATAGACATTTCTTAACCAATCAATTGTGGAAGTGCCCTGTCAGCTCTTGCTTCTACTCTTTCCTGTCCTCTTCTATTGTTTACCATAGCCATCCAATAAACTTTCGAAGACAGGCGCTGACAAGGAAATTAATACACGAAAATTTGCAATGGCCTCCCCCATCTTCCCCTCTCCCACACGCGTGTCGCAACTGCCCCTTTCTCTCTTTCGATCTTGTCTCTTCTCTTATGCCAGCCGTCTCTCCTCGTCTCCTTGCTACTACATTCTCACCTCCTTACTCGCCTCCTCCTGCATTGCATTTAGGCCGCCATTGACCAGCTTCGAATCCTCGACTACGCCTCCTATGGCAGTGTCATCCAGCTCCAGGGTTGTGTTGTCAAGTATGACAACGTCTCCTTCACTGGCGTGCTCGATAAGATGCTAGTCTTCAAGAAGGACCTAACGGATCTAAAAATGGTCGGTCGTCTTTCGGGCCAAAGGAAACGGGGGAGAGGGGAGATGAAGGGGGAAACAACGTTCTCTAAGAAATCACATGAGGCAAAGCCGCCCGCTTTACGGAATGCCCCTGTCCATCATCCCCATGCCCCTTGGAATTAGATTCGATTGTTACCGTAAAAATTTGAATGAGCAGTAATGCCCCATTTGAAATCCATAGATCAATTAGAAATCCACTGCCCATGGCCTTTTCAGCCACAAAACACATCTGCTAAACAATAAGACAACGGCGACCTTCATGAAGTCAAAATCATCCACTCCAAGTACATACACAAATGAGTTTTCGACATCATCAAAAACCATAGCAGCATGTTGTGCTGATTGCCTAAACAGTAGCCGGTGGTGCATCAACGACTTGGACGCTGCGAAGTGCTCAGACTGCATAAGGGAGGCAGTAGAGCGGCTTAGGACGGCTGCGGCGCTACAACCTCTG
>JAXCLR010000001.1:3731977-3742226 GCA_035584095.1 Annona squamosa
GAGAGAAAGAGACCGAGAAAGAAGAGGAGAAATTGCAATTAACTAAAATTAAATCTAAATTAGGACAGTAATTTAAAAACTACAGAATTAAAATATATTATAGTCTATTTTGTTCCCTATATTTTGAAATATAATTGGGGATATATGTATGTTTTACCCAATTAAACTATTTTATAATTTTGCCCGAGTTATGCTAATACTATTTCAAAGTTATTTTTTTAGCCAATTTAATTTTATCTTAGCATGTATCATTATCTTTATAATTTTATATTTTCAAAATATTGCAAAATGACCATTTTATAGCAAAATTAAAGATTCTATCGAAAATATGATTTTCATGAAATTCCACTTAAAACCTGCATTTAATTAACGTTTTAATATTTAATATGTGAATTTAATATGAAATTAAATGGAAATTTTTAGACTTATCAGTCATCTATCGGCAGCTACTTCTGACCATTGCCCGTTAGTGATGTTGCTTGATTCTAAAAATGGCATGAGGAGGCCACCATGGGAATTCAGATATGAGTTGTTCTAGGCCCGCGATCCAGAGGTAAGTAAAATCATTCAAAAAGTATGGGAGTCCAAACCTCAAGGGGATGCGATGCACGTCGACATGCTCATCTGGAAACTCAAGCGGTGTGGTACGGAGTTGTCCAAGTGGAATCGCAAGAAGAGGGGAAACCTTAGGATTGTCATTGAGGGGAAGTAGAGGGAACTTACACTCCTGATGGGTCAGAATCCTACTGACGACTGTGATGAATCTATGAGAAAACTCAAGTTTCAAATTAATCTTTTGTTGGAGGATGAGGAGCAGCTATGGAGACTGCGTGCTAAGACCCACTGGCTTCATGAGGGGGATAGAAACACTGGTTTTTTCCACCATATGGCTTCTAACCACAAGCGGTCTAATTTCATTGAGGCGCTTAAGGACACAAATGGGCGGTGAGTTAGGGATCAGGATCAGTTGCTGGATTTGGCAGTATCACACTTTTTAGATGTTTACACATTCTCCGTTACACAGGATGCGGGTTGGGTTTGATAAAACCACTTAGCTTGGAGGAAGTGAAAAAAGCAGTGAGGGACATGCGACCAACTAAGGCCCCGGGGCCAGACGGTATGTTTCCTGGATTCTTCTAGAAGCATTGGAACATCGTGGGCCATGAGATCTTTCAGTGGTGTAAACTTTTCATGGAGGAGAGTAACCATGCTCATCAAGGTAGACATATTCGGGAATCAAACACTACTACTTTGGTGCTGATCCCAAAGAGGGTCGGTGCTCAAGACCTATCAAATTTTTGGCCAATTAGCCTATGTAATGTAGTATACAAAATTCTGGCAAAAGTTTTGGCAAATAGGCTCAAGGTGTCACTCCAAGAGGTCATAGGGGCGGAACAAAGCGCTTTTGTTCTCGGTCGGCTCATTACTGACAACATGTTGATTGCCTATGAAGCTATTCATTCTATCAAGAGGCGAAGGGGAGACAGAAGACCGGAGATGGCTATTAAACTTGACATGTCAAAGGCCTATGATCAGGTTGAATGGGCTTTTCTCGAGTAGGTCATGGGGGCAATGAATTTCAGTCCTGTGTGGATCAACTAGATTATGTGCTGTATTTTCACTGTGAGGTACCGAGTCAACATGAATGGATTCAAATCCACATACTTCCAAACTCAAAGGGGATTAAGGCAGGGGGATCCGCTTTCTCCCTATCTCTTTCTCCTATGTGTGGAGGGTCTCTCTACACTTATTTCAAGTGTGGTTGCTAGTAGAGCGCTACATGGAATCAGACTCAACCCACAAGGGCCTCAACTTACTCACCTATTATTCGCGGATGATGCTCTCTTATTTATCAGGGCTGACGACCATGACATCAAGACACTTATGGATATCCTCAACCAATACTCTGCTTTCTCGGGCCAGATGATCAATGTGGATAAAACTTCAATTTTCTTCAGTACAAATATGAATAGCTATGCTCGGGGGGTGATGGCTAATCTGCTGGGATCCTTGGGTCAGGAATTCCATCAATACCTTGGTCTCCCGGTGTGGCTTAGTAGATCCAAAAAAGGGATGTTTAAGGGTATCAAAGAGCGCATATGGCATAAAATTCAAGGGTGGAAGGGCCGTCTGCTGTCTTGGGGAGGGAAAGAGGTGTTAATCAAAGTTGTTGCTCAAGCAATCCCTTCGTATACCATGAGTATTTTCCTGCTACCCAGGTCTTTTTGTCAAGTTATCAATGGAATACTGATCAAATTTTGGTGGGGTGAAAAGGGGGACAAGCAGAAGATGAGCTGGGTTGCTTGGAAGGAAATGTGTAAGACTAAGCGGGCGGGAGGGCTGAGGTCCAGAGATATTCATGCGTTCAACTATGCCCTTCTTACAAAATAGGTACGGAGGTTATCATCTTGTACCACTTCCTTCTGCTACAAGGTTCTTAAAGCCAAATACTTCCCAAACTTGGATATTTGGAGTTGTAAGGCAATGTCTTCTGACTCCTACACATGGAAGAGCATACTAAAGGCGCGCGATGTGATTCAACCTGGGTATAAATGGAGAATTGGCGACGGGAACAGGGTCCGGTTTTTCAAGGATGTTTGGCTCAAATCTGAGGTGGGTAAGGCGGGTCCTCTTCCACTATCCATCCCAGAGAACGTAATGGTCAGCCACTTCATCAATGTAGAGACAAAAGCATGGAACAAAGACCGGGTTGTGGCAGCTGTGGCTGAAGTCGGTTGGCAGAAAATCAGTCTCATTCCCCTTCCTCTTTGTGAAGAAAAGGATAGTATCTTCTGGTTGCATGAACCAAACAGTCAATTCTCGATCAAGTTGGCACATAGGTTGCTCAATCCGGATATGGATAATTCTCACCTCTCGTGCTGTTATAGGGCCATTTGGAGGACAAGGCTCCCTAGTAAGGTGGTAATTTTTGGATGGCGACTACTAAAGAATGTGCTCTCAACCATGTTGAATTTGTCTCATAGGGGCGTTGAGGTGGACTTAGTCTGTGTCTTTTGTAAGAGGGAGGTCGAGGATACTGATCACTTGTTTATGGGTTGTGCTTGTATCGCAAGGATTGGTTGGAAAGTAGCAAGATTAAGCTCTCTGGTGTCTTCAGTGGAGGAAATATTGAGAACCTTATCCTGTAGAAACAGATCTGATGATTTGGCTTTCTTTATTCTGTACTGTTGGCGTGTCTGGTTTTTGCTGAACAAGTTCAGGGAGAGGGTGTCCAACCAGCTTTCGCTGATACTCTGCCATGGTGTCGAGAGTATGAGCAACTCAGGAGGGCCAAATTCCTTGGCCAGGCGAGTGTTTTGGACTATCCCCTTGTGGCCAGATGGACCAAACCTCCTGAGGGAGTCTTTAAGATGAACGTTCATGCGCGATGCCTTGAGGATAGGAATGTCATGGGGCTTGCGACAGTCATTAGGGACTCTCGTGGATACTTCATTGCTGCTAAAAGATGGAGACGGAAGGGTGTGGGGGAGCCACTTCTCATGGAAGAAAATGCTTTCCTTCTGGGAACCATGTGGGCTCTCCAACTCAACTTCAGTTAAGTTCAGATTGAATCTGATTCCCTTCTTCTCTGCACTTATCTATCTAACGACAACTCGATCTCCTCACCGGTGGGGCATGTTATCTCTGAGATTAGATCGATCCTCATTGCTAATGCTCACCTCTCAATTCACCATGTTCTTAGGCAAGGAAATGCAGTTGCTAATTCGCTTGCTGGCCTGATTTCGGTCTCTATTTTAGATCATCAAACTTGGTGGGGAAACCCCCCTCAAGCCATTCTTGGGAAAATTTATACAAATAATTTTTTGGCAATGAAGTGCTTGGATTACTCTTTTCCGAACCCTTTTCACATGGAAAGGGAGTCAGGTTAGAGTAATTCCTTTTATAAAAAAAAGGAAATACAAGATACAAATCTTAACATCCTGCACTAATAGAATTTGCATATGGGTCGTTTAAAGGGAAAATTGGTGCTCTAAGCTTGATAAGTACTCTTTTCAATAGAAGGTAAGCATAATGGTATTATTGTCCCTCCATTTTGGAAAAAATGGCTGCAATATTCCCTTCGACCCATGTGGACGATGATGAATTTTCGATTGTGCAGTTGACGTGTGAAAGAAAAGTTCTTTCTTACAATCTTGAAACTCAAAAAATGACCAAAGCTTGCTTAAGTACGACTCTGATTACACTTACAAGGCCCTCCTTTTCCCTACTTTTGGTCTAAATTTGCTACCAGAGAAAATCTCCCGACAGCCGAATAAATAAGGATATAATTAATTAAATAATTAAAAGGGATGGAAAGGGGGGGCGAGCCCAAGCAAAGATAAACTCATGTAGAATTAACATATCTGATCATGAGTATGTCTAATTCGTGCACCCCGCTAATTACGTCATGTCCAATTAACATATATCATTCATGTTAGCAAGGTTTGGAGAATTAATGTAAGCTTAAAATTTTATAATCAATAATCTTAAAAAATATAATGATAAACAATCTCATGCATTTACTGTTGTTGTGGATTATATATAAATCCGTGTAGCATAATTTTTCATGTCATTCAAATATAAATGGATTAAAATATGATGGATTACTTGGATTTAAATTACACTTACATTCTTTCCCATATGCATTCTATTCCAAAAATGATCCCAGATTAGTTTGATGACATATATGGCTTTTTTGCTGCCCCAAAATTGTATCTTTACTTTTTATTTTTGTATTTAGAATTCGCTAGTGTGCTTTCATATGGTTAGTTACAGACCATACATATAACCGGACTAGAATTCTGTAATTTTTTTTTCATTTTTCCTTTTAGACTTAATCAAAAATTAGGTAATTATTGATGATTGCACTATAAGTCAAGGGAATTTTGCAGCGTGCATAATTAGTTATAAGCCACATGGAAAATTTGTTTGAATTAAAAAAGGTTCTCTTCAAATATGTTTGGAATCGAATAGATCCAGTCCGATCAATTCACACTTCTGTCTTGTCCACTGCCAAAACTTACTCTGTTACTTACCCTTCATAAATCATACATTATACTTGCATGTGGTCTTAAAAAACTTTGGTGTTATTATCAAAAAAAAAAAAAAAAACTCTGGTGTTGACATCAGTAAGGGCAAGAGAAATGAATGCCTATGGGATTGCTTTAAGTTTAATAACATCATAAAGAATTATATGCTCATCAACTCATATGATGGATTTCGTTAAAAAAGCACAACGAGAATTTATCGCCATTATAATACAAGGCTTGAACATTATTAGATTAACTAGAAAAAGATGAAAAACATCACAACATTACAACACACATATAAATAGATACATAAAATACGTAAAACATGAAAAACATAATCTATCTATAAAAATAAAGAATGCTCCTCGCTTTCCTCCATAGTGCCAGAATTCAAAAGAACATTCCAAAGCCCACACCATGGCCAACTCCAAATGCAATCCACATCAAGTCCAGCTCACTCTCTTCATCGTTTGATTGAGTTGTTGGGGCCATTGCAACTGCATCTTGCTTGCACTTTATTGACAATGGCAAACCACACAATTTTGAATTTCCCAAGAAAGAATCATTTCCAAAGGTATCATATGGTCTACCTTGTGGTATTTTTCCAGTAAGTTGGTTTTGTGAGAGATTCAACACTTCTAAGAATGGTAGCTCAACCAGTTGCCACAGAATCTTTGCAGACAAGCTGTTATTTGAAAGGTCCAACGATTCGAGAACTTTGAGGTTCTGAAGCAATGCAGGAATTTCACGTTGGAAATAGTTATGTGACAAGTTGAGCACACGAAGTACCTTCAGCTCCCCAATTGAAGTTGGGATGTCACCCTTAAGTTACTGTGTGGAAATCCACCACGGTGACTGCCATGAGGATCTTTACAAATTCAATTTCTGTCCCCTTCCAAACCAGCAAAACTTTCTTGATAGTAATTATTAGGATTTGAGGAATTCGCAGTAGGGAACTTTGACGCTGAGCCACCATCTTTCATCGTCTTCCATGTTGAAAATAAATTTGATGGTAAACTACCACTGAAGTTGTTGAATCAGAGGTCAATGATTTGCAGCTGTCGAAAGAATTCTCAATTTTTCCGTGGCACTCTAATGGAGCCAAAGAAGTTGTTTAACCTCAAGAAAAGAACATGTAAATTTGATGAATTTTCTAATTGTGAAGGGAATTCATCATGTATTTGATTGTTCCCAAGGTTCAAGACTGTCAACATTTGATAATTTTTCAACGACCTTCGCATCCACCCCTCCAAGTAATTATGACTAAGATCAAGTGTCTCTAGTGCACAACCAACTTTGAATGTTTGGAATAACGGACCAGAAAAAGCATTTTTGCCCAGATTCAACACTTTCGAGAATCGATTATTAGTTTTTCCTAAGCATTGGGGAATCAAACTAGTGAAGTTGTTGTTTGAAAAATCAAGAACTTCAAGAAATTTTGCATCACAAGTCGAAGAGGGCACTTCTCTATTGAGTTTATTGTTTGCTAGTGAAAAGAAAGAGGATAATGCTGGAGGTACAAGAATATGGCCTTTCAACAAGTTTGAGCTTAGGTCAAAATATTGCATCGAGGTTAAGGAGAGATGGGGAAAGGGTCCTTCTAATCCCTCTAAAGAATTATGAGAGAGATTCAAATAATGCATACTCCTATTTTCGACCTTCCATATCCATTGTGGAATTTCACCATGAATTCTATTCCATGAGAGGTCAAGATCTTCAATCTCCTCGTGATTTCCTAGCATATTTGGGAAGTTGCTGATATTGCATGATCTTAAGCCCAAATACCGTAATTGAGGAAAAGATGGTGACATTAAACTGCTTTGAGGGTCAGTAATAATTATTAGATTGTTATTTGAAAGACTAAGCTTAATGAGTCCTTTGAGTTTTTGAAAGCAGCCTAAGTCCACGACACCACTGAAATGGTTAGACAACAATGAGAGAAATTGAAGCGTAGTTAGTTCAAAAATCCAAATTGGAATTGGCCCTTGAAAGTTGTTGTTAGAGAGATACAAAGTCTTAAATTGGCTGAGGTTGACACTTGGTTGAGTGATGGACATTGAACCGTTTCTCGTGTTGATAATGGCCGAGAAGTTGTTAAATGAAAGTTGAAGCAGTTCTAGGTTCTTCAGGTTTTGGAAGGAGCTTAGGTCCATGACACCACTAAAATGGTTAAACGACAATGAGAGAAATTGAAGCGTAATAGTTCAAAAATCTTGATTGGAATTGGCCCTTGAAAGTTGTTGTTGGAGAGATACAAAGTCTTGAGTTGACTGAGGTCGACACTTAGTTGAGTGATGGACATTGAATTATTTCTCGTGTGATGATGGCTGATAAGTTATTTTACCAAAGATAAAGTCATTTTAGGTTCTTGAGATTTTGGAAGGAGCCTAGGTCCACGACACCATCAAAATGGTTTGATGACAGGGATAAATGTTGAACCTTAGTTAGACTAAAAATCACGGATGAGATTGACCCTTTAAAATAAGTTGGCTTAAGTTTGTGAATGATTGAGGTATTGAACCTACTAGGTTGCATTCACTTATGCTTAAGGAAGTTAAAGATTTAAAATTTCACTAAACGTCTACCAAATTGCTATGAAATTTTGTCCGTGACATTGCTAACTCCTGGATAGTACTATTTATTGAAAATTTTGGGAAATCAACTATCAAGAATTGATTGTCAGAAATGTCAAGGAATTGTAAGTTTGGCCAATTGAAAATACTCGTTGGGAATTGTGTGGTGTAAGTCACAACTTGAGAGTCTCAAGGAGGTTAAAGAAGCGAGATCACATATAAATTCTGGCATTGGAGATGAGAGATAGTTAGAGCTGAGATCTAGCAAAAGAAGAGAATAAAGTCGAAAAAATGAAGGATGAATCCGTCTAGAAAGATTATAATAAGACAAGCTTAGTTTGTGGAGATTAGAAAGTGCATATGCCGAGACCTGTCTCCATTGGCTGCCCATTGCTAACAAGTCTACAGAGTTAAGAAAGAGTTCCCTTAAGTCTAAGAGATTTCTAAAAAGTTGTTCCATGCCAGAGCTAGACCTCTTAAGATAAAGATATTCCCTTGCATCATTAGAGGCATCATGATACTCATTGTCAAAAATATCCAAAGAAACTAACCTGGTCAAGTAAAAGATATCTGGTGGGATTTGGCCGTAGAACTGATTGGAGCGGAGATGGAGATGGGTCAAGTTGCTAGGTTGGGCAAACCTGGTAGGGATTGGACATCCAACAAACCCATAATAATTAGAGAGATCAAGTCTCTCTAAGCTCCGAAGTTGGAAGAGACTTTGGAAATCGAGCAGATCACCAATGTAGAGCCTAGAAAGGATGAGGCTAATGACATGACCAGTGAAAGGATTGCATTGGATTCCTTCCCAAGAACAAAAATTTGGATCATTCGCATGCCAAGATGAGAGATTGGTGTCACTATGACTGAAGTCAAAGCAATGCTTCAATTGGAGCAAAGCCAAAAAGTGTTGATGAAGGCAGAATTGGTGAGGTGGATTATGGGTAGATGACAAGGGCTTGTAGCTGTAGGTGGAGGCATTAGTATTAAGAACAGCAGCAGTACTAGTAGTGGAGATGGAAAGAGGATTATGTATTTTTTTAAAAAAAGGTGTCCACAAATGCATATGTTCGTAAGGAACACCCAAGCCAGAGGGGCGAGGGAAAGAAAGAGAGGAAAGAGAGGAGAGGGCTGCTGCAGTGCCTTGGCCGTTGCCGTTCATAATCGGTGACGAAGAAGAGCTTGACGCTGCTGCCATCACCATTGCAAGGTGAGAACCAAATTTTTCTTCCCAATCTCCATAGGATTTCATCATGCATGTAAGAGATCTTTCTTATTTTGATTATTAGCATGTTATAGGAGTGAATCTAAGTTGTAAAAATGGAAATCTAAAACAGGTTTAAGCTTCTACCCAAAGATTCATGGCCGACGGCCAAGAATGGGCAAGAAGATGTGAGTGTTTTAGAACCTTTGTCATTTTCGACTATGCATGCAAAATTAGTGAAAGATCTAAGCAATTTAATTAAGAAAATCATAAATTATATCATTCAACTGAACCCATTCACACTCATACAAGGGGGATGACCATGATTGGTAGGAAATGAGTAGGATTTTTGTGAAATTTCGTGGGATTTGTACATACTTGCTTTGATTCCTAAGGGGCTTTTGCATTTTATAATTTTTTTCAACACTATACAAGTCAATCTAACCTTAAATAATGAGATTTTTGAATTAATAAAGCCCTAATATATGAACTCATAATTACCAGTTTTGTATAGGCTTGAATCCGAGTTTCATATTTCAATTTTCTTATGGATTTTGAGTTTTATGAATTTTTTAGCAGTATTCAAGATGATTTCAAGTCTAAGTGATGGAGATTTTTAATTTATTAAGCTCCGAATTCATGAATGCACGCCCAAAGTCATCTATGGGTGTGAATCTAAGTTACAGGTTGAATTTAAAATAAGAATTATGTATTTTAATGATGTTTATATTGATTTTAAGATAGAAAAAATTTAATTCATACCCAAATGGTGGAAAATGAAGATAGAGGGGTATAAGCATGAGTTTTATAAAACTACATGAATATAAGTATTGCGGATTGTTAAAATTTTGAAATGTATGTGACTTATTATGTTTTTAAGAATGTATGTAAATATTTATATGATTTCAAGCCTTGAATTATGAAGACATGGATGACGAGGGGAATTATGAATTTCGTAATTGTAATTTTGATTTTAAATGCAAAGTTAGTATAATATCACTATTATAGGCATGATATAAATTTGTACTAGGAAACTCAACCTATAAATTATAGAATCTCAAGTCTACGGATGATAAGCTTGAGTTTTCAAGTGTTTCTTATGATGAATGAAAAAGAAAACTTTATTCTCATGCATAAGATGCAACCTATGAATTTATCTTAAATAAATGAGACACCCAATTAAAGTAAACATTAATTCTTGTATATCTAGTTGAAAACTATATGCGGATGAATGTAAATGTGTATATTTGAATTATACTCTTGATTATCATTGCAATGCTTTCAAAAAGGAAATTTTATTAAACTAAGATTTGATTCACATATAGACCTGGAATTTTAACCATGATAGTGGATAATGATAATAGTGTTAGCTATAATGCATAGAATAGAATTTTTGAATCCTTATATTGTTAAAAGCCTAGCCAAGAAGATGGATACTATTC
>JAXCLR010000001.1:3770180-3780489 GCA_035584095.1 Annona squamosa
TTACTACTAGAAAATACTATCAAAAAAATTTTACTACTAGCAAAGGAAATGAATGGTGCAAATGGAACTTAGGTTAACTCTTTAAACATTTGCTCAAATATGGACCTGTCAAAGTAGTAGCAAATATATATACAAATTTTGCAAGACATGGGATATATTCATAGACATTTCACTAGTAACTATCACTAGTCATGATGGGTAATATGAAAATTATAAAAAGGAAAGAACTCACCTATTATTTTAGATTGTTGGTAATGACATGCTATATGATTATATATTCTCAATATAGCTAACTTTATTATTTGGTTGGACTAAATACTTGTTGATTGGTAATGGCAGGGAGTGTTAATAGATTGGTCGGATGACCGTTGCTTGGACCTTCTGAAGAACTGCTACAAAGTTCTGCCAGAACATGGAGCTGTTATTATAGTTGAACAAATCCTCCCAGACAAGGTGGATACCGATGCAATCAATCAAAGCATTTTCCACTTGGATCTAATTATGGCAGGCTTTAATGTTGGAAAGCTTAGGACGGCAGGGGAGCTGGAAGCATTGGCGAAGGATGCGGGTTTTGTTGGCTTTCGCCTGGCGTGCGTTGTTCGCAACCATAGCATCATCGAATGCTATAGAAACATTTGATCCTCTTGGTCTGGGCATAACGTATTTTCATTGGACCTTTTTGAGCAGATTTCCACACTACTTCCATTCTTCTACATTTACTAAGATCAATAAATCTATCAGCAATTTGCCAATTATCCTTTTCGGCTAGGCTTATGTTACATTTTTAACGCTAGTTTGCTTGTCAGCAGACAGTTTTTTTTTCAGTTTTTAAGTAGAATAAAAATTGGACTCGATTATCGATCCAATTCAATAAAGGCATCGTGTATGATCTGTGGTCTATTGTAATTGGGTTGTGAAAAGTGATATTCACATATTCCTACGTAAGTTTGAGAATAAAAGCGACTCATTTTACTCATAAGTTAATGTAATATTTGAAATTTATTGCAGATATGTTTATGAATATCTAAAATATTTGCAGTTAAACTTATAACAAGTTTCTATGGTTCACTATCAATGTTTTGATGAATCCAAACCACCAATTTTGTTTATTCATGGAGATTTAGTTAGTATGCCTAAATTTCGTGATTGGATTACTTTGTGGATGTTAGTAAATGTATATTTATAAAATTATTTTAAAATTGATTATGCTCTACCATGATATTTAACTAATATGATCTTTGAACTCACATTAATAGACACATTGGGAAGTTTGAATTTTTTAAAAAGTCAATAATGTTTATAAAAATTAAGAGATCAAGGATTGCCATAGATATAACTGCAAATGTTTTAAATATTCATATGCATATTTGCAATTAGTTCCAAATAATATGCATAAACACAATTGTGTAAAAAATCATATATATGACTATAAATAACTCTTAATTGTAAGATAGAGCCTACGAAAGGCTGCACAATAGCTTATTCTATTGCAACATGTGTCTACCGTGTTAAGCAATCGACTTATGTCTCCCATATGAAATGAATTTGCCGACTTTATCTTTAAGTTTCTAAAAAATTCCTTTGAAGTGAAGAACTAAATTCCTTAAGAAAATAAAATAAATTGAAATTTGAATAAAAGTTGTATATTGAAAATCGTAGGTTCTATTTTATTTTTAAAGTTTAGTAATTATATATATATTCACTTTCAAATGATTTTAGATCATACTTGTGGTCTTTATTACACTGGGTCTACAAGCTCAATTTTTATTCTACTTAAAAACAATCTACTTACATGCATAGCAGAATTAGAAATGAGACATCAAAAATTGATAAGTTTATTGTCCATTGCGATTTGGGAGGATCAAACGTTTTTGTAGCATTCGATAACACGGTGGTTGCGAACAGCACGTGCCGGGCGAAAGCTAATAAAACCAGCAGCCTTTGCCAACACTTCCACCTCTCTTGTCGTCCTAAGCTTTCCCACGTTAAAGCCCGCTTCAATTAGATCCAAGTGGGAAATGCTTTGATTGATTGCATCAGAGTCCACCTGATCTGGGAGGATTTGTTCCACTATAATAACTACTCCATGCTCTAGCAAAGCTTTGTAGCAGTTCTTCAGAAGGTCCAAGCAGCGATCATCTGACCAATCTGGGAGCACCCCCTGCTATTGCCAACTCAAAAAGAATTTAGTCCAGCCAAATGATGGAAATAGATACGGAAATATATTTGTGTGTTTTAATCACATTGCATAAGTCATTACGCATCAAGTATGTCCAGTGATAGTTACTAGTGAAATTTTTATAAATGTATCAAGTATGTCCAGTGATAGTTACTAGTGAAATTTTTATAAATGTATCCAATTTTCTACAAATTTATATGTATAATTGTATGTATTTTTTAGTGGTATATTTACACTTATCTCAAATATCTATTACAATTACGCTCTTGAGACATTCTTACAAATTGTAGTAGACAATCTGCTCCCATCTAGAAATCTAAAGACACCACTCCAGCGAAATTGGGGGACAAAATGCCCCCAGCACCATTCGAACCTCCGTTTCTACTTTTGGGGACAATGACACTACCAACTAGGCAAAAGTCGATTGGCAATTTGTAGGTATTTTTTATACTATATATATATATATATTTTTGAAATGAAAGATGTGAAAACGGTAGGAATGCATAAAGTGCAATGCTCATTTAGAACGGGTCCATATTTGAGAAAATACTTAACCACTTCAAGTAAGCTCCATTTGTACCATTATGTGACATTCATTCAATTCATTTCCTTTGCTAGTAGTCACCGAATAGACCACTTACAATTATTTTAATTGAAATACAAAAACCATTAGGTTGGGATTCAACTTTTAATTTAAATAAATTCTCACCATGATGGTGTTAGAGAGAGAACCTGCTTCTGTTGATCATGAGACGCACATTAGCAGATAAATAATTCAGGAATGTGTGAAATCTTGGGCCAATCCACACCATCCCTCTTGCATCTTTTTGAAAGCAATGGACATAACTCAATGGTATGCGATTGGAGACAGGAAAGGTGTTGTAACCCACGGGTAGCGATGCCAATGCTTTACAACTCCAAATTTGCAGCGTTTTCAGCGCCTTAAGCTGTCCTAATGACAAATGAGGTAGTGACTCCAATTTGTCGCACCCCAAAATATGAAGAGATTCCAATGACTCCAGCTCTCCTAGCTAGCCAATAAGGCAAATCTCTCAACTCTCGCAAGAAATATAGTTTGAAACTCTTGAGCTTCTTTAGCTGTTTCAACCCCTCTGGCACTGAATCTAATTGCAACCTTCCTTGAAGTTTAAGATCCTCCAGTGACTCTAGCTGCTCCCATCCTTCCTCAGCGAGTCTTTCATTTTCCAAACCAGAAATCGTAAACGTCTTCATCTTTGGCAGATTGGGCAGCACACCTGAGAGAAATTTACCACATTCACTCCATGTAAAGTTTTCAAGCAGTGGAAATGAGGAGAAGCATTCGCTTATTTTAATTCTACTAGATCCATGGATTTCTAGAGATTTTAGAGGAGAAGTAGCAAGGTGACGTGGCAGGACTTCCAATTTAGAGTAGCAGAAAAGCTCCAATTTTGACAGATGTGGCATAATATTAATTACCTCCACTATTGCATTATCACCTTCTATTGTTGTCATTATTGGCGACTCCCACTCCTTCAATTCTCCCAAGAACATTAAATAGAGTTCTTCCAGCTTTGGAAATGCTGCTAAGCTAGAGACGGGACCGCAACTATTGTTACTGCTACTACTACTGTTTCCGTAGTAGAACTCATGGCTCAGGTTATTGACGCCTACGAAATCAAGTTTGAGGTATTTGAGTGCTGAAAGTTTCCCAATCCCAGGCAAAATCTTGGGTTCACAGTAGTTATTGAAACCATAGACTTCTAATTTGGTTAACTTTGAGAATGATGAATCTTCTATCGAACTTGGCAACTTTAAGTTTGAAATTGCGGTATAAGGCTCTGAAGATACGTAAGAAGACTTTAGTATCAGCTCTTCTACGTTTACATGAGGTCGTAGACCTTCAAGGACATTAGCAACAGCAGCAGCATTAGACATCTGCAAAACTAATCTATGAAGCTTTTTCTTGTTCCACAGTTCTGCTTCTTCTTTGCTTGGCACTCTTTCCAAGTGTTCTATTTCTAGACTTTCTTCAAGAGCATTAAGTTCTTTTAGCTCGTGAATCCCACATCCTCCTTCAACTCCCATTGTGAACATACGTAATCATTGAAGGCGACTGATTCTACCCAACCCTTGAGGTAAACACTTAAGGCTACTAGTGCCTTCAATGTCAAGATATCTCAAGTTTACCATTTTATCCATACGTCTTGGTAACCTCTTCAATTCATGACAATAACGGAGCTTCAATGTGTGTAAATTAGAAAGATGATTCACTGATTCCGGCAACACCACTATATTCAAATGAGACAAGTCCAAATAACTCAACTGATTCAACTTCCCAACGGAATTTGGCAACCTAACTATTCCTGAACTAGCCAAATTTAAGTTTCTCAATTGATTCAACTTCCCAATGGAATTTGGCAACATAACTATTTGTGAATTAGCCAAATTTAGATATCTCAATTGATTCAATTTCCCCCAAGGAAATTGGTAAGTCTTTTATCCTTGACCTTGACAAGTCCAAATATCTCAAATGCTTCAACTTACAAATGGCTTTTGAAAACTCTCTAGAAGGACGGAAAGACAAGGCCCTAAGAAGAGATCAACGATGGCACTATCGGATTCATCAAGACGTTTCAGCAGAAGAGTTCACAATTTTTTGGCATTAATAGAAGTAGGAGAAATGCTATTCCGCCAGTTGAAATTCAAGATTGCATGACGAACATTATCAATAGGGAATTTATATAACGTTTCAACTTCACTACCAATGGAATGATAAATTTCACCCTTTGCAATGAATTTTGCCAAGTCACAAAGGAGATCATGCATTGTATATTTCGTTTGTCCATCGTTCACTTGTTCTTGGAGCATAGACCATGCCACTAAATCATCAACATACTCTGCTCCCATGACTTCTACCTCTCTATTTCCTTGTGATTGAATGAAACCTTGTGCAATCCACATTCCAACCAACTCATCCTTAGGCATTGCTTCATTTTCTACATATATTGAGCAGAATACACAACGTTGTTTCAAGTGTGGTGGAAGATTGTAATAACTCAACCACAAAGCCGGTAAATTTTCATTTCGAGCTTCTTGCAATGATCGTATCTGACTTTCTAATATGTTCTGCCAGTCTTGTACTGTTCTTTTAGAGTTTAACATGCTCCCCATCACTTTCATGGAAAGCGGCACTCCTTTGCATTTATAAACTATTTGTTTTGCCACTTCCAACTTGTTAGAATATTCTTCCTTCATTTGCCCATCAAAAGCTACGCTCCCGAATAGAGTCCAAGAAAGATCATCTGATAAACCTTCTAGTTTATGAATATGGGCAGCATTCATGGTGTTTTCTGCCACCACCAGAAGACGAGTTGTAACAAGAATTCTGCTTCCTGGAGACCCAACTGCTAAACGTGGCTGTAAGGCATTCCACCTTCTTTTATCACTATTCCACACATCATCAAGGACAAGTAGAAAACATTTCCCAATTAGGTTTCCAGCTAACTCCTTCTGCAATGCATTAAGCTCAGTTAGTGAAGTACCTGCCCCTGTTACTTCCTCTACGATTGCTTTCAAAAGTCTTTTCATATCAAAATCTTGGGAGACGCATACCCAATACAAAAATCCCTTGAAATGATCCTGCACCTCATTGTCATGATAGATCGTTCGAGCATGAGTAGTTTTTCCCAGACCTCCAATGCCAACTATAGCGATTACCGGAACCTGTTGTGGCTGCTGCTGCGGCCGCACATCCTCATCACCAATACCGCTACTACTTCCGCTTACAAGCCACTTTATAACTTTTTTCCTGTCAATCATCCCTGCCAATCATCTCTTCATTCATATAGCAACTTGTCATGGTCCGAGTCCTCCTTATAGGCCTTGCATCCCCTCGAGAACTGCTGCTTATTTGCTTGTCAATATTAAATTGGTTTTTGTTGTTAGAAATATCATCTAAGATCATCTGAATTTCTTTTATGTCATATGCAAGCTTATAACGGGAGACACCATGATGGAAAAGAGCACCAAGAGAAGGATAACATGTGAAAGATGACTTTTCTGACTTATTTCTATCCTCGTCCTCCTCATCGTCATCCTCATTTTGAGTAGCATATGTTAACAAAAAGTCATTCAGCAAGTCTTCGATATCGTAAGAAACATTTTTTAGCCTTGACAACCAACGCTGTGTACTTTCCTCCTCAATTTGCCTACTCTCAGCATCAGCAAGAACTGCTTTAATGGACTGAAACGTGTCCTGGATCCTTTTCAGCTCATCAATGGCACCTACAAAGAGTTCTGTCTGCCGGCCCAGAACGTCGGTCAGCTTCTCCAGAACTATAGAAACGAGTGCATCCACCATACCTATCTCCTGCAAAGTACCTTTTGTTGCCTGTGAAAAGAAGAACTTGAAAGGACGTTAATTCCTTATATAAGGGATGTGCCCAAGTCAGCTTTAACATTATTTACTAAACTTTAAAAATAAATTTGAAAGCCAATTAGCCACAACGGAGAAGGCTTTTTGTGCCAAATCTTATGAGTTTTTTTTCAGAACTTGTAACTGGTGATTAATGTCGCAAAAATGATCAATCATATGAGAAATTAATCTGATAAATCAATTACCGTAGCAATTTTTTGGACATTTGAACGTCGGAAACAGCCAGTCAAGGTCTTTTGTAGTAATTAAACTTCACTTTTGGAGCATAAAAAATAAAAGGTTATTGAATTCTGATCCTATCCTCCCGAGTGAATTGAGCCTCCGTGCTCCTGGGTGTATACATTTATATTTTTTATTTTTTGAAATTTTTTATGAACTTATTAATCTAAGTGTATTTAGCATGTGTATTAATTTTTACCATTTTTGAAGATTTTTATATATTTATTTCGAACTTTTATTAACATTTTTGTAAAAAAATAAAAAAAATAAAAAATAAGTGTGTGCACCCGAGAGCATTGAGCTTCAATGATCCCAGGAGCATTGAGCCAGGAGCATTGAGCCAGGAGCACTGTATCATAATCCAAGATTCATTTGCCATACATTGTATGGTTATTTTTATTTTTTGCTATTTTTTTAATTCCTTATAATTTAGTTTGAGAAATTCCAAGTTATTTTTTCTAGCATCGAGGCTAGGGAGTGTGGGTTAGGAACCAATATTGTTTATAATGATATCGTTAAAACTAAATAGGTTATCGAAGTGGTCAGGGGATTTGTTATGGTTCAACCAACTTAACCATTCTCAACAAACTAAATTAAACCGGTGTATTAACAATTTATGTAAAATATATGTTCGATTTATAATATCAAAGATTAAAGTTAAATCTTAAAAAATCAATAATCAAAATTGGAACCATCATTTTTTTTATTACATTTGGGGGAGCATCGAACCTTCGTCCTATGCCACACCACGCCTAATAAGTTCCACGGCGATATAGTGCCAAACTCTAAAATCAAGATTTTAAAAGGTGAAAAAATGTTGCAGTTAATTTTCTAATCAGCTAATTAACTAGAATTACAATATTTAAATTATATACATTTTTATCTACTAAGTAAAATTACCAAAATTTTAAAAATCTGACTGGTAACTTCGATTTCTCACCCAAGTCTATGATTATAGATGTAATCTAATCATAAATTTAATTCTTTAATTATATATATTTGACCAAAAATTACACAAAGGTCGTCAACCAAGTAGGTTAATGTTTTGAGATTTATTACAATACGTTAGTTGTTATTGACATAAATGAAGCCCAATTATGCATCTCATAATGTATTTTAAGCTAAAATATATCATTAATCTATTTTATTTTATTTTTAATATTTTTAAAATTTTCTTCAAAACATTTTTCTGAGTGTATTTAATAATATATTAAGTTTTGTTCGCATATTTATTTTTTAAAAAGCATCAATTTTAATAGCATTTAAGTCATTTTCACTATTTAAAAATAAAATTAAATATTTATAATGACAAAACTTGGTATATAGATAGAATACACTTAAAAATATATTTTAAAGAAAAAATCAAAAATGTAACTAATTGTAAAGTAAATAAATAATGTATTTTAATTTAAAATATACTATGATGTATATAATCAGGCTCCTACATAAATTGAAACACTTCATAAAGGTTTTAAAATGCACAATGCCTAATAAAATCTTCATGAAATTGCAAAACACCAAGTCAATTTTAAAGAGTTTAATTGATAAAAATAATATATAAGCTTGTATGTAGTAGAGGAATCATTCACAATGACTAAAAACAAACATTTATATGGAATTATTTTAAAATATATGTCCGATACGTACTAAACAAAGGCGGAATGACAATCATTACCAATGACAACAAAGAGCTAATCCTTATTAAAATGGCTACTAGTTGGAGATAGTACATGGACTACACGACAAAGAGGGATATCTTTTTTCTTTCTTTCATCCATCAAATGCTTCACAGAATAGCAAGGAAAGAATATTATTGATTCTTTGATGATTATTTATGATAAATCAAATCATAATTATGCCAAAGGATTAGGAAAAAATAACATTCGCATGTCTCTGAGATATCTTTGCATTCAAGCAGATGCGGTCACCTAAGCATTAAATGATAGCTATATTAACAAACATCCAGGATTTCATAACCCTATTTTAGGGGATAATTTTAGCACATCTTATCCTACCCATTCACTTCCATTGGATAGCCTTGTTTGGATTCTATTTTGGTCATTTTATCAATTATAAACCATTGATTACATTTATCATTATTTATTTTACTTCCAAACCAAAAACTATTTTAATCTATGACTTATATCACTTCCCAAATTAAAGATTAAATTCATTAAGGTTTATTATAAACCCATAAATTATATATATAAATTACATATGGGCCCACTTAAAATGGAAAGAAAAACAAAGAATAAAGAAAAAGCTCAAGAATTATTGTATATTAAATATAAAATGGCTATTATTGTGCAGAAAGAAATATATATAGATAAATCAAACCCTACGTAGAGTTTTATTACGCGCAACACGTAACAGAATCTTTGTGAAAGCCTAGTAAATGGGAAAAATCAACCTTTTGAATTCGTAAACTTGCACTTTAGGATTTTTTAGAAATTTGCAAAATTGACCCTTTAGCTTATATTGTTTGCGGATTTGGCTCTAATATTTTTTTATGAAAATTTGGCCCTTTTTTATGAAAAAGTTCCCTAATGTTTAATTGTCAGTTATTGACAATCGACAAAGTCATGCAAATATGACAAATATGAGGTCAAATTTGTGGTTAGAAAACATTAAAAAGTCTAATAGATAAAAATAAATATGTGAGTTTGCACGTGGTAAAGGAGTTGTTTGTATATACATATACATATATATATATATGTATGTATGTATGTATGTATATGTCTACAAACAATGATTAAAAACAAATACTTATAGATAATTGATGAATTATGCAAAATTCAATTTACTATGCATTTAGGAAGTGGTAAAACTTTTGATAAAAATTTTTTGGTATAAACTTTATTAAATTGGTAGAAAATGATGTGATATGTTAAGGGTAATAATGAGAAATAATTAATAAAATAAACTAGATTGGTTAGTTGTATAGGTAATTATGTAAAAAATGATTAAAAAGTAAGGTTGTTATATGAAAGATGTAAAAAAATCATTAAAAAAATAGAATAGTTATAGATAATGAAAAGTTTTAGTGAAAACATTTTTTGATTTCCCAAATACGCCTTGTTATTTTTTATGTTACTTGCTTTATTACATGAATAAGTTTTATCCAAATAAAGTATTTGCTTAGGCCACATTTGATTAAAAATAGATTTATTTATGTGTAAATTAGAAAAAATATTTTGATGAAATATATATAAAGATTGAAAACTAACATTCGTATAATAGGGACATTCTGGAAATAGTTATTGTTTCATTTCCTATAAATTTTTTTAATACATAGATCATTTATAAATCATAATATTCATCGACGCATTTTTTTGATGGAAAATCAACACATATTTAGTTGCAATGCCAAAATTAAATATCTTGAAATCTTTTATGTACTATATAATTATTTTAATATTTTTACTAGTTTCATATTCATCCTCAAATCATATTAAAATTTCAATATTCTTTCTTACCGATGCTACATCCTAAGT
>JAXCLR010000001.1:3781344-3792143 GCA_035584095.1 Annona squamosa
AATTGAAAAGCGTTTGATTCCAAAACCAGAGGAGATTCCTCCCCTCCCCTCCATCTCCGACCCCTAGCAGCGACAAAATGGCCGCGGGAATCCTTAATGACTGCGGCAATAGATGAGACTCCCTGCCCTGCCGAACATTGGGAATCAACGTTTATCTTGACAACTTCCACAGGTGGCATAGACCATCGGGGGGCAAGCAGGATGTCCAAAGCGGACATATGATCGAGGATCCTAACATGCCTCAATTGTTGAATATACTCCTTGCACCACGGAAGCAACTCAGCAAACACAGGATGTGCCCCCTCCACCCTAAGCTTGTTTCGCAGAAACCAGACCCGCCAGCAGTAGACAATAAAAAGAGTCAACTCATCACACCTACCTTTCGAAGCAAGGAGACACATAATTTCTTGAACCGAGATCGACGAAAGACTGGCTGGAATAAACCTTCTAGCGCTACCAACAGTGGTGTCACAGCACAGAAATAAGTGGTGGGCATCCTCGGGTTCCGCCGAGCAAAAGAGACAGTGAAAATTGACCACAACACCCCGCCTAGCTAGATTGACCATAGTAGGGAGAGAATCCCTGAATAATCACCATCCAAAGATTAAAATTTTGCTCAGCAGCCTAATCTTCCAAATAGCCCTGTAACAGGTAGAGTGAGCCGGGTTATCATGCCCCGCCACTAACCATCTATGAGCCGACCTGACAGAGAACAAGCGGTTGGCCTCATATTTCCAAAAGATACAGTCCGCTACAGGATAGTGGGGGAGGGGGACACGACAGACCAATTACCACCCCTCCTCGCCAACTGCCACCACGACTCGGTCCCTATTCCAACGATTCGTCCCTGCATCAATAAAGTGACTGACCAAAACATCCTCCAGGATTGATGATGGAAGCAGCCCCACCTTGCGTACCTCACCATCCAACCAAGCGTCCTTGAAGAAACGGACCCTACTCCCATCCCCAATCCTCCACATGCACCCCCCAGATCATATCACGCGCCTTCAGAATACCTTTCCATGTGAACGAGTCAGTCTGCTTGGGCACACAATCCCATATATTAGAGTTTGGAAAATATTTTGCCTTGATGACCTTGTAGCAAAGGGATTCCGGTCTCGTTGATAATCTCCAGACTTGTTTGGCAAGAAGGGTATAATTGAAGACGTGGAGGTCTTTAAACCCCAAACCCCCCGCACACTTGGACTTACACATATCCCTCCAGGCTACCCAACACATTTTCAGTTTATTCCCTTTTTCCCCCACCAAAACTTCCTGAGCATTCTCATGATATCCGGACAGAACGATTTTGGGAGCAGGAAGATACTCATAGCGTATGATGGAATTGCTTGAGCCACTGCCTTTATGAGCACCTCTTTCCCTCCCCAAGACAATAGACGCCCCTTCCAACCCTGAATTTTGTGCCAGATGCGTTCCGTAATATCCTTAAACACCCTGCTCTTAGATCTCCCAAGCCACGCCAGGAGGCCCAGATAGTTATGGACTTCGAGCCTCGAAGACCCCAACCTGCTAGCCCACGCCTCCCGTTCCCAGCCTTTCGTGTTTGAGCTGAAGAAAAGCGATTTTTTGTCTACATTCAATAGCTGGCCAGAAGAAGTAGAATAGATACGGAGGATTTCCAAAAAGTTTGTGATATCCAAATCGTCTGCCCGAAGAAAGATGAGCGCGTCATCTGCAAACAGAAGATGAGAAAGTTGAGGCCCCCGAGAGCTGATTCCGATCCCATGCAGGGATCCCCGGGCCACCGCAGAAGAGATGAGAGCCGACAGGCCCTCCGCACAGAATAGGAAGAAGTACGGAGACAACGGGTCCCCCTGCCGCAAACCCCTCTCCACATCTTTATCTATTTTGCAGGCTATAAATGCTAAGCCACAGTGTTGCTTTTGTGTGAGAAGCAATATCAATTTATAATTTGGGACCATTGAAATGATTAGACAACGTAAATTTCAAAGGTTAAAAGTTTTGATACAAGAAAAAGCCTATTAAGAGTATTCGGTGGTGATTTTGAATTTCATGGAAGACACTTTACCTAGGTGTGCAGCTCGGAAAAACTCCACGTATCTTATTTTAGGCCTATCTTATCTTATCTTTTACATTCTGAATTTAAATTCATTATTTCATATGGGGTTCATATTATATATTTAAAAATTCAAATCCCATGTAAAATAAATCTTATTTAGAAGTTTGAAGATATATAATGATTTGGATAAAAAATAAACATAAATGAGAAATCCAAGGGGTATAAGCTGCATCTAATTCATAGGTACGTACCTATGCATTTAAAAATTGTGGAATTAGTATATGAAATAATTATAGGAAACCGTTTACTGAATTTTTGCAAAAAGTAGGACTGTTAGCCGATCTAGTACGAGCTCTAGTTGACTGAGGTTAACCCACTCTTTTGATAATATTACCATATAGTATTGATTAACAAGCTATACTGGTTAACATGTTCATATTGATGTTATGTTTAGTGTACCAACTAGCATGGTCTGCTAAACAGTTGGATATGACTGTTGCCATAAGATAGCGCAAATACTCTTGAAATCCGCATCCACATGATCAGCCCCCTTCAAAGATCAAAAAATTTGGATCAAACATCAGACTTCCGTGCGATACCAGTTCTCATTCCCACCAAGAAATTGAACTCTAGTCAGGGTTTATCTAACTTTTGAACATATCAATGGAGTAGGTATTGAAGCAGCTAAAAAAATATTCATTGACGTCTGAAAGAGGCTGATCGCCCCACTTAGAGGAGGAAAATCGATTTCAGCATCGTTATAAGTAATTACCATACAAATAAAAGAGAATGGTGACCAAAATGATTAAATGAACTCCAAGTGCATGTATGGACATATGAACTAAAAATAAAAATAAAAAGAAGAAGGAGAAGAAGAATCGAACCTCGTCGACGGCGTAACCCGTCGATGCTCCAGATCTGAAGTTCTGTTCTCAAAACAAAACTGGTCAATGGAAGTACAAAGGGATATAGTAGGCGCACCTCCCCACGGCGCAATATCTTAAGTGGGGTCATTTCAATGATGCAATAAAAATTTACTCCAACTGTTGCATACAGGGGTGTATTTGGCAATTGAAAAAAAATATAAGTTAAAACTTTTTAATATAAAACTTTTTACTTTCCATAATTGTCATATTTTTTAATTATTTTTTTATATTTTCCTGGATAACTACCATACTTTTCAATCATTTATACACAACTATCAACAAAGCTAATGTATCTATTTTAACTTTATCCTCTTTACTACTCATTATTACCTTTATCATATTACATCATTTGATAATTTTTACTCTTTAAAATTTTTATTAAAATTTTTATTTATTACTAAACACACCTGAGAATTATTAGTTTAACTGCCCAGTAAATTTGATCGAAATCAAAACATGCGCATAGAAATCATCATTAAAGGTGTAAATTAAAATCGAAACCGTTTGAAACACTATTTTTGTGTAGGTAAATGATTCTCTGAAGTATTATAAGTTTCCAATTCATCTGCCTATGAAGTTAAGCATTTTTTTTTATATAATTTACGTACACATCTTTACGCTAGTACCGCCCAATACGATTCCAATTGATATAATTTTTTGGCATTATTCTAGAAAATATCCATTACTAAATAATGTGAGAGGTTGGATTTTATTTTAACCACCAAAATTAGACCCCTTTTAAGAGATTTTGCACCGAAGTGTATCCCATCAAGCATGCAATATATTGTTGCCGACACCAATGCACGACTCAGCGGTCCACCAATAATTCAGTAGAGCGTCTTTCAAAAAATAAATAAATAACAAGTTCCGTAGAGCATTGACTTGACTTCGGTCTTCGTTACGGCTCGTTTACCCTACATTGTATTGCTCTGTTTGGCTGAAACATTAAGGAATAATTGAGAATTATAATTGCAAAAAAATTGTTATTCCACAAAGCATCAATTCCAAATTTTTTGTTTTATCAAAAAAAAAAAAAAATTCCAAAGTTTTTGGTAGCATAAAAGTCAATCACAATTATTATGCATTAAATGACAAAACTACTCTTAAGTCTTAACAAATATGATTAAACTTTTCAAAAGCCTATAAGGTATTATTCTTTTATTTTGTTGCTTATTTCCTATTCTCACTAGAATGCCTTTACCAGATCAACAATTTCGAATTAGATAAATTACATATTTTCTTCATTATAAAAATAACTTATATGCGTGAAAAGGTACTTTAAATTTCAAAACTGTTGCAGATGGACATATTTTTTGTTATTATACATAAAATTACATTGCGATGATATAAAGAAGGTGATTCTTATCTCTATATATTTATTATTATGTATTTTATTAAAATTTTGTGCATATAGTTATTGTAAAGTATTTTAAAATTATATTAGATTTACATTATTATTTTATTTATGTAAGATTAATCCTTAAAAGAAGTAAATATTTGCCATTCTTTTCTAAAATCTAAAATATTTCAAAATTAGAAATGCTTTTTTTGTTCTTTTTTGTCATTTTACATACATATAAACACTTTTATCTTTTAGGTTAAATATGAAAATATAACCAGAAGTATTTTTTAACTTATCAAGTCAAAGCTTATTAACTTTTTTAGCAACTCACTATTTAAAATTTTTTTATTTTTTTTATCACACTTTAGGAAAAAGTTCCAATTTAAAAACTTGGCCAAAGAGAAGAAGATCATAACACGTGTTTTATCAATCAAGTAAAGCACTTTTAAAAATGTAATTTATTTTTACTATCTAAATCTAATTATATCTTCATTAAAATTTAATACCATAAAATTAGACTTTATTTGTCTATATGAGTTTTTAATAATTAAATTTATTAAAATATTTACTTTTAAATTGATATTGTATCTAACTATCCTAAATTTTTTGCTATAAATATATTTTACTTTTTGGAACATAATGTACAGATTTAATTTGAAAAATAAGTAGTTAATGTTGTCAAAATCAGGGCATAGTAAATCCCATTTTATTCTTCAAAAAAAATTCCCACTGATGGATGTATTTAGTAATCACAACAAACACAATAAACTTTCAATATAAAATTCTTTACTTTTCATAATTAACTTATTTCAATTATTTTACTTTTATTCATTTCTTAATGACTATCCATACAACCACGTTCTATTTAAAATTTATTCTTTTTACCTCAATTATATCAAATCATTTTCTCCGAATTTAAAAACTTTTATAGCAATATTTATTTTTCAAAAGTTTTGGCCATTCTCAAACACACTTTAACTATAATTGATTACATAAAAGAATGATTTGATTTTTCATATATTTATTTTAATATAAAAAAATGATTAATAAATTATTTTTCTCTTTAATTGCATCTCACAAAAGCCCAATTTCAAAAATGCTCTATCGAAGAAAAGAAGTTCTCTGTTCTTCAAAATTCAACCTTAAAGATTCTAATGATTTAGAAACCTGTGAGTTTTTGAGAAATAGTGATCCACAAGTCATGTCAAATCAGTGCATGTATGCCTATCAGTTTAAAATTACCTCAATCAATGCTTGCTACCTCAAAAACGATCAATCCCAAAAATAACCGGAGAAATCAATTTCTATAGCAAAATTTTGTGCATTTGCATGTTTGAAACAACCAATGACAATTTTATTATTATTATTATTATTATTATTATTATTATTATTATATTACATGGAGCCATCGAGTTTCATTCGAACTTGAAAGTCTGGACTACAGATATACCCTACAATATGATACTATTGAGCTATACTTGGATTCACCAGTACTTATCTTCCTTAAACTTTTATTTTACAACACAAAAATGTAGAGATCATTTCTCATACATTGTATGTTTATTTTTAATTTAGTTTATATTTGATTTAAAAGCTCAATTAGATAAAAATTGAAAGAATAAAAATAAAGTACTTGATCTAAACTTTTTCATGTTAAATGATATTAAATGGAATAGCAAAACCAAATTTAAAATTTTCAAATTATATAATAAAGAACAGAGTAGAAACGAGCAACGCAACACCCCTTAATTACCATGGTAATTAAATCTGAGTCCGACCGGCCGGATTAGTTCAACTTGATCTTGCTACCATGTTCCAGCCAATTCAGAACTTTATACACAGGAGTAGCTATCACCTTTAATCTAGGGACCAAATTCACTTGAATGAGGGCATCATATTATTTGAGCAGGGCAAACTCACAGGGGGCATACTATTATCTGCAGTGTGTCACAAGCTGGGACTTTACAATATTGAACTTGTATAGCACTTAGCTTGCTCACACCCTTGTGAGGACTAAGTCAGCCTAAAACCGGGCCAAACACTTAAGGAAGTGATGGTAGAGAATAGTGGGCAAAAGAGGAGAAAGCACTTAGGTACAAAAGGGACTTGTATTACTTGAATGCTTTTTACAAAAGGACTAAAAGACTACAAAGGAACTCACTTTGGGAGCTTGTGTGCTCTTGATTTGGTGTGTGTTGGACGTGTATTTGATGTCTTGAGCAAATAAGCTCTCTCTCCTTTTATAAGCTCTTCCCTCCTCTTGGAGCTCCCCGGATTTTGACAAATGTCCTTAAGTGGACGGTTATGATCACTTTCTAGAATCTTCTCACCTCTTTGGAATTCTCTAGAACTCTCCCGAAGTGTCTTGATCTTCTTGGAGCTCTTAGAGAATTCAAGAGAAGCCTAGAAAGTTTTAGAATTCTATATACTCTTCTTCTTTAGAACTTTTTAGAGAACTCTGACACTTTCTTGATTTCTCTACAACTATGTAGAGGTTTCCTTGATAATATTTATTAAAATATTTGGGACATGACATTCTCCCCCACCTATTTCTGCGACATTCTCGGTGCAGTATTATAGAATTCCTATATCTTATCTTTAAATTAGCACAACGAGTCTTCAGTCTCCCAACTTGACTCGGTGTCTGGAAAGCCTCACTACTTGACCAAATATTCATAGTAGGAAGGCACGCCTCATCTTCTAATTTTTCGATCTACAAGGATGTAGTCCGTCTCTTTGTCGAAGGAGGTGATTACTGCTGTTGGTGCACGCTTCGACTCTCCTCGAATTAGATCTTCCTTGTCTTCATGATATGGTTTTAACATACTCATATGGAAGACATAGTGGATCTTGAGTTTAGGTGGTAATTCTAGCTTATAGGAAGCTTTTCTCACCTTCTTTCTTACCTTGAAGGGGCTTTCATAACGTCGTACTAACCCTTTATGTACCTTTCTTAGTGTCTTGAATTGCTAGGGCAGTAACTTCACCATGACTTGATCCCCTTCTTGATATTTCACAAGTCTTCTTTTTCGATCTGCCCATTTCTTTATCTTTGTCGAGGCCTTCTTGAGGTGGGCGCGAGCCATATCCTGCTGTTAATTCTATTCCTTGGCAAACTTGAATGCTCCTGGCTCCTCCCAGTATAGTCAGCTGCCAAGGTTGTAGGAGTGAGTGGTTGTTGCCCTGTCGCCAGTTCAAAAGGACTCTGTCCTATAGACTCCTTTGTAAGTTGTAGGAGAATTGGGTTATAACCAGTAGCTTAGCCCAATCTCGTTGATTGACACCCACATAGTACCTTAGATAGAGTTCCAGCAGCGCGTTTACTCTTTCAGTCTGTCCATCAGTTTGAGGATGGAAGCTTATTGAGAAGTTCAAGTTTGATTCAAAGAGCTTGAACAACTCAATCCAAAACTTTCCTGTAAACCTGGGGTCTCGGTCACTGATGATCGTCTTAGGTACACCCCAATACTTTACGATATGCTTCAAGTATAGTCGAGCTGCCTCCTCTGCAGTACAGTCAATGCAAAGCTGCAACGACACATCATACTTCTTTTGTAAGAGCACCAGTGCACCATATGGGACTTTGGACGGCTGAATGAAGCAAGCATCTAGTAGGTCCTTTAACTGCTTTCTCAGTTCATTCAACTCTTTTGGGGACATCTGATATGGTACCATGGCTAGGGGCCTTGCTCTAGGCTCCAGTTGAATCTTGTGATTCACCTCCCGTTGAGGCGGCAACTTCTTGGGTAACTCAGGTGACATCATGTCCTTGTACTCAAGGACTGCACAAATCTCTTTGGGAATCTCAATAGGAGTGAGATTATCATCCATCTTTAAAGTCGCAAAGTATGTAGGTTCCTTCCCTCTTGAGACTCTTAGAAAATTGCATTGCTGACAAAGTCTTACCCTTTGATTCGATTTCCCTCCTCAAGGGTACCATGTATGCTTCTTTGCCACCCATGATGTATAAAGAGTTGACGCAGGGGAGAAGAAGAGCTCGTACCTTATTTAGGAACTCAAGTCCTAGAACCATGGAAAAGTCATCCATGTGTACCACTGATAGATCGACCTTCCCTTTCCATTCTCCAACAGTCATCTCTACATCTTGAGCCATACTCATCGCAGGTTTGGCTGTAGTATTCACAGTCTTTAGCCACCCTCTCTCCTTTGTGATCTTAAGGCCTATCCTCTTGGCCTCATCCTCAGTTGGAAAGTTATTTGTTGCACCTGTGTCAATCAAGTCTTGACTTTCCTTATCATTTATCTTTACAGGCGCGTATATTAGCCCCTTGGCTAATGACATTAGTGGCTTGATACTAGCAACTGTGTTCAAGAATTGTAGAGATCCCATCCTGATGTTCTTGTTCGGGTCTTCACAGAGCTTCTCATCAAATTGTGTCACAAGGGCACTCGAAGATTTCCTCTTTGGGCACTTGGTCGTATAATGAGGACCGTCACATATAAAACAACTAATTGATTTAGAGAATCCTTTTGCCTTGCCTTTGTTTTTGGGGTCATATTGTTTACCATGAGTTAGGGCTCTTTGCTTGTCTCCCTTTTCTCCTGCACTATTCTTCTTATATCCCTTCTTATCCTTGAACTTGGAGGGTTCTTCTCTCTTAAATTCAGCCAAACTTTCGGCAGTAGCTATGACCGAAGTAAGATCTTATACATTTTAGCGTACTAGTTCCTGCTTTGCCCATGGTTGTAATCCGTCTATGAAGATTTTAAGAGATGTCTTAGTGAACTCATCAACATAGTCCCTGATCGTGCCTGTATGCTTAAGCATTTAAAATTTGGCTTTTGCCCCATCCTCTGCATCCTTATGATAGAACTGGGCCTTAAAATCACATTTGTATTCTTCCCAAGTGGAGATACGAATTGTACTTTTTTGGATATCTTCCCTTCAACATCTCCACCAAGTCTGGGCCGAATCAGTGAGGTAGAGAGTTGCAGTGCAGATCTTTCTTCCATCATCATTCATTCTCAAATATTCAAAATATTGCTCTAGCCCCCATAAGAAGTTATTTAGCTCCGTAGCATCACTCTTCCTACAATAGGATTTCGGTTTAGGAGCATCCACCCTTACTGAGTTTGGTATCCCTGTAGCTCATGAGGCGATCGCCTCCTTACACAACATCATATCCTCCTTTTGAGCCTACACGTTGGCCTCCAAGCTGGACACTCGAGTATCTAGGTCTTCTAATGCTTTAACCCGTTCAAGTAACTGTTCAAGCTTACCATCCATCTCCTGACGCAACATGCTAGTAGTAGAGTTGATGGCTACCATCATGTCTTCTCGGAGCTCTCCATCGTCCCTCGTGGACGTAAGCTCGTTGAGACGTGGAACAATACGATTGAGCTATTCGATCATCACTTTGATAGCTTGCTCCACCTGTTCCATCCTTCCTTCTATGGCTACGATAGCGTCCTTGGATGATGACCTCTTGGTCTTGCTTGCCCGGGCTTCTGCATTGGTAAGACTTGAGGGGTCCATAATCTCCTCTATGCAACCTAGCTCTGATAACAACTATCACAAGCTGGGACTTTACAACCCTGAACTTGTGTGACACTTAGCTTGCTCACACCCTTGTGAGGACTAAGTCAGCTTAAAATCAGACTAAACACTTAAGGAAGTGATGGTAGAGAGCAGTGGACAAAAGAGGAGAAAGCACTTAGGAACAAAGAGATTTTTATTACTTGAAGGCTTTTTACAAAAGGACTAGAAGGCTATAAGGGAACTCACTTTGGGAGCTTGAGTGCTCTTGAGTTGGTGTTGTTGGATATGTGTTTGATGTCTTAAGCAAATGAGCCCTCTCCCCTTTTATAGGCTCTTCTGTCCCCTTAGAGCTCTTTGGATTTTGACACACGTCCTTAAGTGGACGGTTAGGATCGCTTTCTAGTATCTTCCCACCTGTTCTTTGGAATTCTCTAGAACTCTCTCGAAGTGTCTTGATCTTCTTGGAGCTCTTAGAGAATTCAAGAGAAGCCTAGAATGTTCTAGAATTCTATACACTCTTCTTTTCTAAAACTTTCTAGAGAACTCTGGCACTTTCTTGATTTCTCTGCAACTGTGTAGAGGTTTCCTTGACAATCTCTATTAAAATATTTGAAATGTGACAGGTGGGTAGCTATATGAAAATAAATGATATTATAAATATTTTTAAATTTTTAAAAAGATTTTATTTTTAATTTTCGAAAAGTCAGCATGAGCAATTGCCCTCCTCAGCTCCGTGCGGGAACCTGCTCATGAATAGGAAGTGATGGTGCATGCGTGTATTCATTAGAAATGCATACATGAAGAAAGGATTAAAATGTCAACATGAGAATGATTGTCAACACAATTGTGCGCGTGTAAAAGATCCGGAGTTCAAACCTAGACTAGATAAGGATTATGCAATGGGTTATTATGTACTTTCCTAGGAAGTCGTGATCCCATGCCCAGACCGGCACAAAAAAAATAAATAAATAAATTATACGCTTAAATAGA
>JAXCLR010000001.1:3828855-3839476 GCA_035584095.1 Annona squamosa
TCACAAACAAAAGTGGAAAATCTCAAGATTACATGGCTACCAAATTGATCAAGATAGAGAGGATTCGATGGTTATACCTGCCTAAAAAATGGAAAAAAAAACGAAGCTCTCCTCCAAAACAAATACACTGTTCAACGAGAGATGATGAAACAACTAGGCAAAAGAAAGCATCACTTTTGAAATTTCGGAGCCCCTCCAAAAATAAAGAGTTTAATTTGCTAACACTACATTAAAAAATCAAAATTAGGCTTTTGAATAGTAAAAAAAATAATGATAACTCGCAGACATACTTGTTATTCTTAAGCAGTAGCATATAGTTGGTCTAAGTCAGAGAAGTTAGTGCATTTTAGATGTGAGTTATAAAGTTAGAGTAATGGGTTGTTAACGAATTGAGAAAGTTATACAGGCTAAATGTAGGGGTTGTAAATGGATCAGGTTGGCTGGGTTGGAGCTTAAACATAATATTAAACGATTTATAAAATCTTTAGAATTGGCGTTAACCACTTGAGCAATTTTAGTTGTGATTTCTAGGCTTTATATGATATTTTTTATGATTCCTTGCTTTAGGTGACTATGCAATCCCAGTTCTCTACTTCTTTGCTACCAAAAAATTGATTTAATAGGGTAAAGAATTTGAAACATGCATAAGAAATAGAGACACCATTTTCCGAAAAATTTACAATTGCAGTAACTAAACCTTCCATGACAACACATCTATTCAGCTCAAAACTACAAGATTAGCAATCTAGATAGACAAAAGCATTTTTTCTTCAAAGAAAAAAAAAAGACAAAAGCATTCCACTCAAGAATTGTGCAATAGAGTCTTGGCACTCTACAAGCACAAGAAAAGTAAGATGCCAATGAGCAAAGGATATACATGTAATTAGTAGACATCTTAACAACCAACATCAATAATGGACTAGCAAAAGTTTCAATAAATATATCGCCAATGACAAATTAGATTTTCTATTTCCTATCATTAATGTTTTGATGGGTGACTGATATGTGAGGAATCTTAAGTTTTGCAGTTGTTTTCACCCATTATATTAGAGAGGGCATAGATAGAAACCAAGAAAATAAATTAATTGGTGAAAATTGGAAGTATTTGTAATAGATGAAAATCTTAAATTTGGTTAGTGAATTGAGAAGAGAATAGATTGATATTTCAATTAAAGAAAGTGTTTTTTTAAAAAAGAAGAATTTACAAATTTGAAAAGAGTGGAGACTGAGAGGAAAATTTACAATTAAAAAATAAAATTGAAATGAAAAGTTATTTCAAAGAAAATAATATTAATTTGAAATTTAAATGATGTAGAATTTGATTTTTATATGTGTTGTAATTTAAGCTTATGAGAAGAATGATTTATGAAAATTGCATAAATTACATAGAAAATGCAAATATTAAACATGAGACCTTGCAATTAAATCATCCCACACGAAGTGCAAGGTGGCACTTTCACGTGGGATTATTAGAGAGAGAGAGAGGAGAACATAAAAGAGAGAAAGGGTTCAGATTCAAAAGAAAAATGATGAGATGTTTAAATAAATCTCGGGATATCTCTCTATGAGTAAGCTTATTAGGTGTTGAAATTTTCGCACTTTATTATTAAAGAATTGATGAGAATTTTAAGCTTTTGTCAAATTCATCCACTTGACCCAAACTCAATAGATCTGGTGCTATTTATCAACTTAGAAGCATTTGAAGGATTTATATTAAATAAGGAACTTAAATATACTCGAAGGAAAAATTAAAGTTAGTTTGTGCAATTTCCGCAACTGCCAAGACTTTATAGAGAAGAGAAGAACGAGCAGAGCAGAGACAAGTAAACAAGAAGAGAACTGTTTTGATTTTGACTTTTGAGAAAAATTTTATACAAGACTCCATGCATTTGTAATTATAAAAAAAATACCTATTTTAAAGAAATTGTAGAAAAATTCAAATCTTTTTAAAAATTTTGGAAGAGAAATTTCTAAAAGAATATTATAAAATACCCTCTCAAGTAGTTGAGAAATTTCATTAAGAAAGTTTTAATTTGCAAAAAGCTCCTCAAGAATGAAATATTTTGCGAAATACCTTATATTAGCTAGAAATATATAGAATAATTTTTGAAAAATTATTTTACATAAGAACTTCAATTCAAAGCACCAAAGAATCCTTGTAATAGCCCACACTAAAAACACATGGCGGTTCGTGAGCCATTAGAAATGTTCTTAATGTAGCTATTAATGTCAATGTTCGATTTTAATTATCTAGCTGTTGATTTTTACATTTTTAAATGTTCCAAATTCATTGCATGGGTTGGATTATCTATAAGAGGTTGTTATAAAAGTTATTAAAGGGCAAATTTTTAGTAGGAGATATTTCACTTGACTATGGCACATTATGATGACAATAGAAACCTCTGCGCATTAGGCTTAGTATTTAATACTTGTTCTAGGTAGATATTTAAAGATGAAATTAAAGAAAAGATTTTTAGAATATTATTTAAAAATATTATTATTGTCTTGATGTAGTTAAAGTGAAGAATAAATTGGAATCTTGTAGAGTCCCATACAAGAATTTGAAAATTTGCATAGGAGGTAAATTGGATTGTCTTGCTTTTATATGGACACATATGAATATTTATTTATGATGATTTTGAGGTTTTATTTGAGATTTTTGTGAAAATTTCTTCTTTGATATATATGATTTTCTTGGATTTAATTAAATCGAGTAGTTTAAGAAATGATTTTGGGTTCATTAGGATCTATAAAAATTTTTAAATCAAGAAAATTATTTGAGTTCAATGGATATGTTTTATATTAAGCGTATAAGTATAGGCTTAATGAATGAGTGTATATTTGCTTGTTGGGCATGATATATGCATGATGATTCTTCAGGCGAGTCAAATAATAAAAGAAGTTATAGCATATTGGCGTGTAACTATATAAAATGATTTATAATAATGAGTCTACCTAGTGTACTGGGTGAGATAGATGATGATGAGGATAAGGATGGACATTTGTGTTGTATAAGCATTTAGATCATTATTCCTTGTATGAGCATAGTATTGATGAGTATATGAACTTTACGAATTTTGATATTTGATTTGTTTTAAGACAATGACGTTTTTTTTTTTTTTTAACATTTGAGTGTTTTAGCATTATCCTACTTACCGAGTTGTATAAAAAGATATAAAGAAATAATTAAAACGTAGGGCAATTGTGAAAAATGAAAAGTTTTAAATTGAAAAGTTTTAGTTTTAAATGTTTTATTATTATCCAAACATGCCTCTAAACTGTTTAAAATATTTTTTCTATGTGGATTAATAATCCACATTATTATTATTATTAACAAATCTTAGTATTTTCCATAATTTATACATAAGTATATAGAGTTTAAAGTAGGTCCAACCCACCTAAGGTTCTAATTGTTATTACTTTTAAACTAAAAAATGATTTTAGATAACAGGACCTCTTATGTTGAAATTGGAAGAAGATTTGCAGAAATGATTATAAGGTTTGGCCAATATTGCAATGATATCCCTAATTAATTGATGATTATCTTTTAGGTGATATCTTCTTTTACGAGAGAATATGTGAACCTTCGGGTGAAAGATGGAAACTGCATGGTATTAGTACAAATGACCAATTACGTCTTCGGTAATAAGATAAACATCTTATAGACACCCCACTAAAATACAAAGGCTAAAAAAATAATAATGCATATATTTTTATCATCCAAAAGCCCGTCTCAAAATAATGGGCCATTTTTTTACTAACTCCCATACTCAGAAGCCCAAAATGATTTTTGCAGGAACAGTTTGAAGCCCACAAGCCCATTTTAAAAGCAAAGGTCGCGAGCTAATGTTAACAATCGAGGGCAACATATACTCATGCTGAAAAGGAAAATATTTTTTAAAGCCAAATGGACCATGAGTAATATGATGAATGATTTGAATCAAATCAAAAATCAACAAACTCTTGAGTTTTTGAAAGGTGAAGATACGATGATACATTTGACCAAAATAATGTTGAGATTTGCACCATTTCAAATAAGAAAAAAAAACAGAGAGATTCAAGCTATAAATAGAAGATCCAAGCCATTATGGTGATCTAGTGTCTTAAACAATAATGGGCTTAGTCAAAAATCAAGTCCAAGACAGAGAAATCAAGATGTAATTCAATGGCAGTGAAGAGAAGTTACAGCTCCCCACAGTTGTTTGCGGCTGGCCCCACAGCTGTTAAACAGCTGGTCCTGCAGCTGTTTACAGTTGGGCCCAGCTGGGAAGAAGTTGCTGAAAGTCCCTCCTCTTCATTTTGCTTTACAAAAACCCATCTTGCAATTTCTACAGCATAAGATTATAAATTTGGCCTCTCCTCCACCCATTTAGGAGATGCCTGAGAACCCCAGAAAATTCCAATTTTTATCCCAAAAAATCACAGCAACCGAGAGTCATTTCACCTCAAAAAAAAAAAATCAAGACGCACGCATGTCAGGCCATCATTTAAAACGACTACTACTACAGTACTACTACTACCAATAATAATAATAAAATAAGCACAGGTCAGGTCATCTGCATCTGTTCTTTGTTTGCATTTCAACGTCCTTTGCATTATTTTGCTTTAAAAAAATCATTTAACACGTTGTTTTCATTTAGCCCTGTCAAAAAATATATATACTTTTCACATTGCGTCCGGTCCACTCTAGCATAACGTCCAACACTTCACTTTTTTTTTTTTTTTTATAAAAAAAAACCACCCTTGCATTGAGTGTCTTGCATCTGCGTAATCTTTAGCTGTTTTTTTTTTAAAAAATTTTATTTAGCCGTTGATTTATACCGCCGTTTTACCCTTTTTTTTACCGTTATTTTCCCCTTTTGATCTTTAATTCCCTGTTTTGTTTATTCGGTTATTTAATCGTTGTTTTTTAATTGTCGCAAAAAAAAACTTATTAACTGCTGCACTTACACCTTTTTATTTTAGCCACTGATTTATTATCCATCGAAAAATTCTCAAAAGAACATCATCTGTTTTTAGCTGTTAACTTCAAAATAAAAAAAACTTCATTTAGATCACATTATTTGCATGATCGACTCTTGCTGTTTCATTTTGAAAAAAAAAAATAAAATTCAAACGGTGCATCAGCCAATGTATCGTTAAAATCCTCCCGTTCACTTTTCGCCGTTGAATTCCTATATATATACACCCGTTCTTACAAGATGTTATTTTAAAGCATGCCTTCAGACTGGTATGCACGAGCTGCAGCACAAAAAAAATAATACATTCTGAAAAAACTATAAAACTATTATAAAATTTTTCATTCTGCGCAAAAAAATAGAGTTACCGTTTTAGCTCTTTTGAGATGAGATCTCAAATACAGAAGTAAGGGAATACTTCCTGTGTAAGTTAGGGCTTTAAAAAAAGTCTAAGGAATAAGTTACGCTCCACCCCTCCTGAGCTTTTATGTGAAAAATGTATATTATTTTACACACTTAGGACTAATATGATTAGAGGAAAACAAAATTCTATTTGTTTTTCTTTAATTGTGAGTCTACTCAGATAATCTATGTATTTCAATGCCTAATCATATACAGTCTAACAACCATTATTTGGTTAGTAGCGACTCCAACCAATTTGATATGCGAAAGTTATATTGTTTGTTATTAAATAGTTATCTACATTATAGATTTTAAATAATTTTATTAATTACTAATTGCACCTAACTTACATATATGTTTGTGTTTGACTAAATTTATATGATATAAAAAACTCTAATGGTTCGCATCATGTAAAAAACATAACAGTCTGCATCTCACTTCTTTAACACTTCTTTAACACCGTATCTACGCCTTTTCTCTTTATTCACATTTTTTTTTATCTTGAATCCCTTCTTCTGCACCATTTGCTTTTTATCTTAAATGATCTTCATCGTGCTAACCTATTGACTTTCATCTCATATTTAAATATTTTTATAGGTATATTTTATTTAATTTTGTGTGGACATGCATCAAGTTTAATTTCTGCACCTGCATTATATCTATTTTCATTTATTTGCAATTTTATTTCATTTCTCATTTCATTTTAGGCGCATAGGTTGGCCCATCGCAGTGTCCAATTGGTCAGGTGCTACACATCCACGATCATTTGCTTTGGGTTGCAAATAGTGCAAAAAACACATTTTTTAGTTTTTAAAAATTTTTATATGACTATTAAATAACTCTATTTAATCCATAAAAAAATTTTATTATTTTTTAGTTGGAAAATTTTCAAATATATCATTGAATTTTCACCGTATTCCTCTTATACCTATAGATTTCCAAAAAATTTTATACATCCACGAATTTTCTCCAAAAATTCATCTCATACCTATACTATTATTCTCGGTTAGCTACATTTAAGTTTTTGAACTTTCGAAACTTTTAATTTTTTCAAAATACCAAAATTACCCACTGCATGCATGTACGATTTTTGCATTTTATTAGAGCACTTCTCCATCTTAGAATTTTTAGCGCATCGTTGTTGCTTCGTCATCTTCACCTTTTCTGTTTGGTCTATATTGTTCGGATAAAATTATATGATAGTTTAATGGATAAACAAAGAACTGCATGTGGAGCATTGCATTTCACTGACAGAGCATTATAACATATCATCGTCTTTTCTAATTGCACTTAGAGGACAACCATCACATGACTAATCACAAGCTTAAATCTGACTTCTTATCCAAGCAATGGCAACAACACCATTCATCGTCTCTAGCGTTGGGTTAAAATCCAAAAGCTATGGCGGCACTAGTCATAACTGAATGGTAAAGCCAAACCAAACAGCTACAGCCTCGATGATCATCAATTAGAAAATTCGTAAGCAACTTTCTTCTTCATATCTGGCTATTTGCATATGCAGATCCGCTGCCGACAAGCAAGGATTCACCAATAACTTTAGCAATCCTAATTAAAACACCCTGCATCAGTGTCATCTGCATCGTTAATTTTTATCTCAGTCCAGCAACTTGGCTTCTTTGGTAGCTACACGCCAAAACGGTAGGTTCACAACCACATCTCCCGTTCAGTTGTCAATCAAGGCAAACCATTGCCCACTCTTCCATTATCTCCAAATTCTAAATTCATATGAGCAAAAAACTAACAAAAAAGTTAAAAACCTTTGGCATCGATAAGAGTAAATTCAACTTAACGGTTACAAATTTTGATTCTAATTCTACGTATACCCATGCTGTTAAGGATTCATTAAAAGAATCATTAACCCCTGTGAAATGATGAATATGTCATCCTTAATTATGATTTTATAGCTAAAATTCATATTATAATGAATATTTAGTAATTCAATATCTATAAAATAATATATTCTTTGAATATGAATATTTAATTTTAAGCAAAATAGCTTAAAATTATATTAAGCATTGGGCATATTCATTATTTGACAGTGGCGTTAATGGCTCGTTTAATGGATTCCTAACTGCGTGAGCATATATGGAATTACAATAAAAAAATTCCTAAGTATTTGAAATATTTTTGAAGGTTTGTGAGTATCATAGAATTATGGATAAAATTCATCGGTATATGTGAAATTTGCCCTTTTCATTGTAAAAAAATTAGAAGTTTTAATACATCCTGGGCACCCTCAAGGACAAAAAATAATAATAATAAAAAGAAAATTACAATAAATATATGAGAGAATCTCTACATACCTTGCTCGAATTTTTAGAGATAAATTTGTATTCTTTCGAATGTGTATTCAATAAATATAGAATAAATAGGCTTCTTAAATTTTTGTATAATAATCCATGCTTCTGGTACTTAAATTTTATGATTATTATGTAAAGCACATTCAAATGTGCACATATGATTAATTCGAGAAGTCTTTAGAAGGGAAATGTATATGATTAATTTGAAAAGTTTTTAGAAGAGAAATACAGGTCTTTTGATATTTTATGATAACTTAGGTGCAAATTTCCAAATTTTAAAACATAGGTTGTATAGGATAAATAAAATAGAAGTGGCAAAATGCAAACCCTCCCACATGCACCACAATATGGGATGAAAGTCAAACCTTCATATTCTAGTAGTGTGCAAATGACATCCACTTAACAAAATAAATAAATGCATAAATTATGTAAATGAGGGGGGTAATTATGCCACTATTAGAACATTATTGGAGTTATAAATAAGTGTTAGTGGTCCATTTGGATCAAAAGAAGTTGCGAGAAAATTTGAGGAGAAAGAAAGAGAAAAAGAATGAGTAATTGATGGGTAGATGAAGTTAACTCCAACCATTAATCATAGTCATCCAGATTAGTTATTATTTATTATATATTTTTCTATTAAGTTCAATAAGGATTAAGAGTGGCGATGAATTTGAACTATTGAATTCGAAATATATATTTCATATTTAAAAATGGAACTAGTTGTCCCTAAAAATCAGATTTATCAAATCCGATGTGCATTCTAGAAGTGATAAAACTTTTCAAAGAAAAGTTTTTAGTGTAGAAGTTTTTAAAATAGGAGAAAATTATATAATATGAGATGAATAATGATGATGAGTAAAAAGAATAAGTTAAAATAGGGAGATTAGTTGCAATGTTTAGAAAAATAATAGTGACTAGAATAACTTAATGGCATATTATTACAAGTTTAATTTAATATTTTAGGCCATTTGATTAATGAAACTCATATATATATATATATATTTTTTGATGGCCAAAAATACAAGAACAAAGGATAATAACTATAAAATCCAAAAAATAAACAACTAGAATGAATTAAGAGCATGCTATTGCAAGTTTAATTGAATAAGTTGAGCCATTTAATTAATGAAACTTATATATATATTTGATGGACTAAAATACAAGCAAGAAAGGATAACAACTATAGGAAATTTTAAAAAAATTGTGAATAGATGGCAAGAAGCAAGGTGTAATAATTAATTAGAAAATATTGATTTAATTAATAGATGTGATGAATAATTTAATGAAATTAAATTATTTAAGGCATACAAATGACTAAAAAAATAGTGTAATGGGTAAGATTAAAATTCGAAAGGCCCAAATAGGGAAATGTAATATTTAGCATATTGCATATTTTTTTTTAAAAAAGGGTGTGTTTGGAAATATACATAAAATGTTAATTTAAAATTTTTACTCTCCACAACTATCATATTTTTAATTATTTTTTTACCTTTTCCTATGCAACTACTCTACTTTTCAATCATTTTTACAAAACTATCCATACAACTAACCTATCTATTTTAACTTTATGTTCTTCACTTTTCATCATTATCCCTATCATAATATATCATTTGACAACTTTTACTCTTTAAAACTTTTCATCAAAAGTTTTATCAATTTTTAAACACACCCAAAGTGTCCGCACTTGCATATGCACGTCCGGAACACCCATGCCAAAGGGGCTTCCCCACTTTCTCTCGTCATTCCAGAGAGAGAGAGAGAGAGAGAAGGAGAGTGCGAGTTAGAGAAAGAGAGAGGAGGGGAGAGGAGAGAACAGGAGAGAATAGAGGACCCAAACACACCCAAAGTGTCCACACATGCATATGCACGTCTAGAACACCCACGCCAAAGGGGCTTCCCTACTTTCTCTCGTCATTCCACACACACAGAGAGAGAGAGTGCGAGACAGAGAAAGAGAGAGGAGGGGAGAGGAGAGAATGGAGAGAGAATAGAGGAAGGGAGAAGAGAGGAGGAAGTTACCAGACTGCCTTGGCTGTCGCCGGTCATCATCGGTGAAGAAGAAGAGCTTGACATTGCTGCCATCACCATTGCAAGGTGCAGACCAAATTTTTCTTCTCAATCTCCATAGGATTTCATCATGCATGTAAGAGATCTTTCTTATTTTGATTATTAGCATGTTATAGGAGTGAATCTAAGTTGTACAAATGGAAATCTGAAATGGGTTTAAGCTTCTATCCAAAGATTCATGGCTGACGGCCAAGAATGGGCAAGAAGATGTGAGTGTTTTTGAACCTTTGTCATTTTCGACTATGCATGCAAAATTAGTGCAAGATCTAAGAAATTTAATTAAGAAAATCACAAATTATATCATTCAACTGAATCCATTCACACTCATACAAGGGGGATGACCATGATTGGTAGGAAACGGGTAGGATTTCTGTGAAATTTCATGGGATTCGTACATGCTTGCTTTGATTCCTAAGGTGCTTTTGCATTTTATGATTTTTTCAACACTATACAAGTTAATCTAACCCTAAATAATGAGATTTTTGAATTAATAAAGCCCTAATATATGAACCCATAATTGGCAATTTTTTATAGGCTTGAATCCAAGTTTCATGTTTCAATTTTCATATGGCTTTTGAGTTTTATGAATTTTTTAGCGGTATTCAAGATGTTTTCAAGTCTACATGATGCAGATTTTTAACTTATTAAGCTCTGAATTCATGAATGCACGCCCAAAGCATGTATGGGTGTGAATCTAAGTTGTAGGTTGAATTTAAAATAAGAATGATGTATTTTAATGATGTTTATAATGATTTTAAGACAGAACAGATTTAATTCATACCCGAATGGTGGAAATTGACAATAGAGGGGTATAAGCATGAGTTTTATAAAACTACATGAATATAAGTATTGTGGATTATTAAATTCTTGAAA
>JAXCLR010000001.1:3891366-3907360 GCA_035584095.1 Annona squamosa
TATTTGAAAAAATTCCCTTTTAAATTTAATAAAGTTTAAAAGGAATTTAATTAAAAGCCCATTAAATTCATGGGGAAAAACGGAATTTGATATTTAACAATATCAATTCAATAAATTTTAATAAAAAGTCCATCAAAATGTGTTGAAATTTAAAGCCGTTAATCCGAATTCAACAAAGAGTTTATTAATTAAATTGTATTAGAACCGACTACATTATTTTGAAGCACATTACTTTTGAAAGTTAAAGCGTAATGTATGTTGACGTAAAAAAAAGTGTGATGTAAGTAAGCTTCCCTTTTAAACTTTTTTTTCATATTTACTGAAATATATGTTTTTTCTTATTTGTTTAAGGTTATTTATTTACACCTAAAACTTTTAAATAGAAACTTTTCAATATAAAACTTTTTACTATGTATGATCATTCGATTTTCAAATTTGAAATTTTTTTACATTTTCCTGCACAACTATCTTATGTTTTAATTATTTCTAAATTATTATTATAAATTTAACTGATCTATTTTAACTATATTTTCTTTACTCCGTATCGTTATTCTATCATACCATATCATTCTTTGTTATTTTAAAAAATTTTACACTAAAATTCTTTCTTTCAAAAATTTAATTACTTCCCATGCACACCTCAATTTCTTAAACCTTCATTATGGAGATATAGCATTTAAATGGTTGAACTTGCATTTCCTCTTTCACGAGGTATGAAAATTTAAGTGACGTATCAAACGCTATAAAAGGATACAAATTCCCATTTACTACTTGTTCAAATATTGTTTACTGAAGATGTTTTAAAGGCGAAAGAGAAAATTTCTAACCATATGTCAGCACGTATAAATCAATTAATTTTTTAAGGAAAATGAATCAATTAATTTAGATGTGAAGAGGAAGAATTCGAAAATGTGTGTAACTCATTTAGACTACAAATAGATAAGAAAAATGATTCTGTTAGCCTAGGCTAAGTAATGACCTATGTTAAAAAACTCATTTAAAAACTATTTTTTTGTTTTTTTCTACGCTTGTTTATCTAAGTATATTTAATAAGTAACCAAATTTTATCATTTTTGGATAGATGTATATATTTTCTAGATTTTTATATACAGGGGTATTTTAGCTTACCCCTTGTGTTTGAAAATCTAAAAAATATATAAATATATAAAAAATGATAAAACTTAATTTATATAGTAAATACATTTATATTAAGAAGTTTATAAGGAAGAAGAAAAAATTTTAAATTGATTTTTTTAGTGAGCTCAGTAAGCTATTATGTAGCTCAAACTAACAAGATCATTTCTTTACAAATAATATATTTATTTAAAAATTAAAATTAACTCTTACCATAGTTTATAATAAAATTAATAAACAAAGCCTATTAAGTACAAAAATTTTAGAAAATTTTAAAGTTTAAAACGTGGTAGAAGGATAAAAATTCGCATTTAGTACTAGTTGTTCAAGTATTGTTTCTTGAAAATTTTCAAAAAACAAAAAAAAATAAAATTCTGACCATACGTGTGCACATATAAATCAATCAATTTAGTGCGAAGATGAAGAATTGGAAAATGTGTATAACTTATTTAGAATACAAATAAATAAGAGAGATGATTATGTTAGCCCAAGCTAAGTAATAACTTATTTAGACCAACTCAAAAAACTCATTTACAAACTAATTTTTGCTTTTTTCATAAACTTATTCGTCTAAATGTTTTTAATATATAAATCAAGTTGCACTGTTTTTGGATAGAGGTATATATATTTTTAAGATTTTTAAATATAGGTGTATTTTTAGTCTACCCACTGTGTTTAAAAATATATACACATATCCAAAACTAATAAAACTTAGTTTATATATTAAACACATTTATATTAAGAAGTTTATAGGGAAAAAGCAAAAAGAAAAAAAATTTAATGGATCTTTTTTATTGGCTAAGTAAGCCATTATATGGCTCGAGCTAGAATATATTTTATTTAAAAATTAAAGTTAACTCTTATCATAGTTTATAATAAATTTTATTAAATAAAATTAATAACAAAAGCTGATTATGTATACAAATTTTAGAAATATTCTTAAATATACTTTCAAAGTTTGATCTTAATTTTTTATATAATCATGAAATTTCAAAAAAGAAATGATTCTGTTAGCCTAGCTGGGTAATGACCTGCTTAGTCTATCTCAAAATTTTCATTTAAAATTTTTTTCTTCATACAATTGTTTATCTAAGAGTATTTAAGAGATAAATCAAGTTTTACCTTTTTGGATATATATATATATATTTAAGTTTTTAAAAATGGCTAAAAGAATCCTATATTTAAAATTTTAAAAAATATATATATACATATTATTTTGGAACATATTACTTTCAAAAGTTAAAAGTAAGGAGAAATTTCTTTTATATCCCCAGCATTTTCACCTAAATCCTAATATACCCATAATGTTTCACAAATTCCTTTTGTGTTTATAACATTTTACCCTAAATTTCTATTATACTCACATCGTTAATATAATTGTTATCTATATTATTGAAAAGATGATTCTACTCTTTTAAAAATTTTCTCATTAAAATAATTCAACCTTAATATGACTCTTAAATTATTTAATATCATATATTAATGATTTGCTATCATTAATTGAGTCATGTTAAAGTTAAATTGTCTCAATTAAAAAATTTTGAATGGACAAAATTATCTTTTTAATAGGGTAGATAATGGTTGTATTGACAGCATGAGCATAAGAAAATTTATGGTAAAATATTATGAGTAAAAGAAGGATTTATAGAATATTATAAGTATATAAGAAATTTCAAGTAAACATCATGGGGCGTAGCATTTTCCAGTTTACGTTGACCTCAAGAAAAGTGCCGGGAGTGTAAGCTTGCCTTTCAAACTCTCGGCCAAAAGGATTTCCACATTGCAGTAATTTTTGAATATTTTATTTCTTCATATTTCCTGAAATCTTTGCGTTTTTTCCTAGTATAATTTCTCGAATGGAAAACCTTCACCAGAGAGGTAGCATCACAATTCCAGATCTAAATGGCTTGACTTACATTTTCTTTTTTAAAATGCATGGAAAAAAGGCCGCATCCTGCAAGTTTGAACGCTGCAAATACCTATTTACTACTAGGAAACTTTCAAGTATACCTTCTGACCGTACGTCTACACACATTAATACATAAATTAAATCAGTGAAAAATATTACAAATCTAATAATAATATTATATATCCACATTATTCTATTATTATATGATACTATAGTGCATTATAATTATATATTTCAACAAATAAAATAATATATTAAAGCAATCATACTTCCACATAACATAATGTTTATTGCATATGTAAAAGAAAAATATTTTAGGTGGTTTAGAAGTTAAATTAAAATTTCTGAAATTAACATATAAATTAATTAATTTTATTTAACTTGATGTCAAAATTCCTCGGTTAGTGCAAAATAAATAAATAAATAAACAGGAAAACCCCACCCAAATCAGCAAGCCTGTTCGAAGAAGCGTCTTCGATCTCTGCACGACAAGCAGTCGACGACGCGTCTTCTCTCCCTCCAGCGCTTCTCGTTCCCACTCGCCACCTCTCCTTCGAATATCTCTTTGCTCTCCTCGTCAACGCTTCCACAGTCGCGTTACCTGGAGCATGAAAATCCAACTAGTGCCACGTCAGCGCTTTCACCACCTTTCTCGTCGGCGCATTGAATGTGCATTGAACGGTTGGATTTCATATTCCCAATATGGACGGTACAGATAAGCGGTCGCATATAATCCACGTTTATAGTCTCCCCAACAAATCACCATCTAAACCGTCGTACGCGCTCCTCCTGTGAGAATTTGACATGAGATCCAAATGCTCGCCTGTTGCTAGCTACGGGTTGGATTTTTTTTCTTTTAATTTTATTTTAAGAAAGCTACGGATAGGATTTTTTAAATTGGTGGTTTTGTATGGTACCTAATAGTTTGGCAAAATTACAAAAGTACCACGAATTTATACAAAATTGTATCCCTAGTCATTCCTTACCAGTACAATTTGCTAAAAATTGTAGCATATGATTACAGTCATCTCGACTAGCATTGCAACTAGAAAGAGACATTCTTTCAATTTCCTTGCATCATATATTACAATCATCTCAATTAGTATTGTCATCAGACAATGAGACATTCTTTCAATTTTCTTACAATAGTCTACAAACATGGGAATAATATTCTATTTTTGCTAACTATATTTCCTACATTCACTTTGTTGGCTAATGGAGCCCGGCTATATACATCATGATGCATTTTAAGATATATTTTTAAAGGTGAAAAATGACTTAAAATGTCCTTGAATTTAATATTTTTAAAAAATAAAAAATAAATATGTAAAAGTATCATAAAATAATGACAAAACTTTATATATAAATTGAATAAATTTAGGAAAATATGTTTATGAAGAATATATCTAATTATAAAAATATATGAATATTATATTTTAACCTAAAATACATCATGACGTACATACTCATTAGCGGCTACTCTAGCCAAGTAGGACAGAAAAGGCCACCACTAACCGTGAACTCTCCTCAACAATGTGCCTGAAATGACACCTATCATGACCGCATGACATAGCTTATAACTTTCAAAAAGTTTTAAAATGGCAAAGACGTCCTCTGAACTAAATAAAATTACACAATGGAAGAAATTTTCTTTAAAATAAAATTTATTATTTTATACAAATAGAACGGATACTCGTCGAAACTCAGTTATATATATTGCAATGTATTTTTTTATTATATATCATAATGTATTTTAAGCTGACATATATTATTAATTTATTTTATTTTATTTCTATTATTTTTCTTTGTTAATATGTTTTTCTAAGTCTATTTAATACATAAACTAAGTTTTTCCATTTTACAACCATTTTTAAATATTTATTTTCGAAAAATTATTTCCAAAAATCAATTTCAGGGGCATTTAAATGGTTTTTCACCTATTAAAAGCTTGATTTTTAAGAAATCAAAAATTTTATATATATATATATATAATGTTATAAAGTAGCTAAACTTGGTATATAAATTAAGTGTTCTGATTAAAATATGTTTACCAAGAAAAACCAAAAAATACAACTAATTGTAAAAAATTTTATTATAGCTTAAATATATTATGATATATATATATATAATCGGGCTCCATATTTGTCACATTAAGTAGATTTGTTTAATTTGATGAATATTTTAAAATTAAAAATTTCATATTTTAAAGATTATTTCTTTCATTTTATAATTTTATTAATTTGTAAGAGCATTTTCATCATTTTTAAAATTTTACTAAAAGAGAGATATTTACAATTTTAAGACACATTGTGTAGGTATAGCTGTAATTTTTAGAAACTAGTTATATTTTGTGATTTTGCTCAAACTAAGTACGTACAAATGCAAAAATTCATTTTAAATATAAAAAATGATCCTGTTATCCTAAGCTAAGTGAATGCTTGTTAAAAATTTGATTTGTAAAAACTTTTTTATTTTTTCTTCATACACTTGTTTATCTAAACGATTCAACGTATAAACTAAGTTTTTCTTTTTTAGATATACATATATCTAAAAATGGTAAATTTTGGTTTATATATTAAATGCAATTAGATAAACAATTGTTTGAAGAAAAAACAGAAAAAATATTATTGTAAATGAGTTTTTTGAGGTAGGCTAAATAGAGCATTTTCTTAACCCGATTAATAGGATCACTACTCTTTAAATCTAATACATTTTTAAAACAATTTAATTAAGAGCCCATTAAATGCATTGAGAATTTGATCTTTAAAATTATCAATTGAATATAATTTAACAAAAAAGTCCATTAAAATGTATATTTTAGAGCCATTTAATAGAATTTAATATAGAGTTCATTAATTAGATTATATTAGAACTCATTATATTATTTTGAAGCATAGTACTTTCGAAAGTTAAAAGTGTAATGTATGTTGGCCCCGCAAAAAAGTGCTACCCATGTAAACTTGCCTTTTAAACTCTTGATCAAAAGGATTTCCCCTTTGTAGTAATTTTGGAATATTTATTTCTTCATATTTCCCGAAATCTTTGTGTTTTTCCTTGCTTGTTTAAGTTCTGGGATAGAAAACCTTCACTAGAGACACGGCATCACAATTTTGGATCCAAGTCACTTGGCTTGCATTTTCTCCTTCAAGATGCATTGAAAATTAAAGGACGCAAGGTCGAAGAATGAAAATTCCTATCTACTACTAGGAAATTTTCAAGTAAACATTGGGACCGTATCCATAAATTAAATTAGTTATGATATTAAATAAAATAGATGAAATGAATTTTCCATTACCCGTCAACCCTATTGAAAATAAAAGAATTATATGAAAGAGGGGTTTCATCCAAGCACGGCTACATGAAGATTGAGATAAGCTGCATTAGCGACCTAAGTTAAAAGATGTTGATGAATAATGAGTCAATAGATGGATATTTCTCAGTCTAGTTTGGTCCCCAGTATGAACCATCTTACACACTAATTCAGATTGTGATAAATGAGTGGATGTTTATAGCATCATCCGCACCGTCATCCATTACCTGGTCAAGTTACAATTAGATGCTGATTATATGAATCAATGGGTCAATAATTCTAGTCTTCCTAACACTACCATTTGAACCCTTGATAGGTCCAGCCACTCTTTAAAAATATATATATATAAGGCATATTTGGCAACATACAAAACTTTTTAATTTAAAATTTTTCAATTTAAAACTTTTTATTTTTTATAACTATCATATTTTTCAATTATTTTTTTACATTGTCTGATATAACTATCCTACTTTTCAATTATTTCTACACAATTACCTATACAACTAACCTATCTATTTTAACATCAAAAGTTTTCTGATTTCCTAAACATAATAACGACATGTGAACGACGGTTCGCATGCTCTTACCTAGTGTTCATTCAGTGAGAATTTGACATGGGTTTCAAAAGCAGGCCTGTTGCTAGTCTTGCGTACGCAATCCGTGTGTATACGAGTATTTTCTTATATGTGTTCTTGTATATATGTTGAACACCGATATGGGCTACAGTGAGTGAAGTTAAAGATGGTGATGAGTGGATACCCTGGTCCCCATATGGTCCCCATATAAACCCTTGTACACGCCAATCTAGACTGTGAGAAATGAATGGATGTCTATTGTCACCATGTCGCCCATAATCCATTAATTGGTGACACTATTATTAAATTCTGATTACATGGATCAATGGATCAATATTTACAGTCTTTCTACGATCACTATCTTAACCCTTCATAGGTCAAGTCATACTTTAAAAAATTAATCATTAAAATATAATGCTGAGAGATACATACGTTGACCCATGTTTTGTTGGGACTCGGATTGTATACTCCCGGGGGAGCATGTTGTATGCTCCCGGGTGCATACACCTATTTTTTATTTTTTTGAATTTTTTTTTACAATATTGTTAATCTATGTGTATTTAATATGCGTATAAATTTTTACCATTTTTAGAGTATTCGATATTTATTTTTTATTTTTGAAAATCAGTGACGTTTTAGGTAATTTAAAATTATTAAAATGCCACTGATTTTCAAAAATAAAAAATAAATATTTAAAATATTCCTAAAATAATAAAAATTAATACATAGGTTAAATACACCTAGGTTAACAATCTTATAAAAAAAATTTGGAAAGATAATTAAAAAAAATAGACATATGCACCGGGGAGCATTGCTCCCTACATCATAGGATCAATCTCCGTTTTTTTGCCCCACAATCTCAATATGCTGATTACATGGGTCACTGGATCAATATTTATGGTCTTTCTACGACCACCATCTTAAACCTTCATATGTCAAGTCACACTTTAAAAAATTAATCAATATAATATAATGCTGATAGCTACTCTTAAAAAAATTAATCAATATAATATAATGCTTATAGCTACATATATTGACCCATGCTTTGTCGCCCCACAATCTCAATCTGCTGATTACATTGGTCAATGGATCAATATTTATGGTCTTTCTACGAGCAGCATCTTAAGCCTTCATAGGCCAAGTCACACTTTAAAAAATTAATCAATATAATATAATGCTGATAGCTACATAAGTTCACCCATGTTTTGTCGCCCCACAATCTCAATCTGCTGATTACATGGGTCAATGGATCAATATTTATGGTCTTTCTACGAGCACCATCTTAAGCCTTCATAGGCCAAGTCACACTTTAACAAATTAATCAATATAATATATTGTTGATTGCAATTCCTAAAAAAATTAATCAACATAATATACTGTGACAACTGAAATTATAAGTATCTTTACAACTTTCATATACTGCGGAAGAAATTCTATAAATACCTCCACCGGATTGACATTTCTAAATTAAAACCGTAACTTTTAGGGGATAAATTGTTATACAACTTACACCTCGCAGACTTTGAAATAGCACCAGCAATAGCGCTTACCATCTTGCCATAGGCATGGTGGCCTAATGGTATTCGAGACATGTTTGGTATAGTGTTTTCTGTGAGGAATGGCGGATGAGATGGGAAGTATGAAATGATATATTTTAAGAACTGTGTAATTGCTATGAAATAACAGGGATAAAGATAGAACAAATAGGATAGTTGGAGTATAATAGAAAAGAAAAATGATTTGAATGTGTAGGTAAAAGTACCCCACGTTTCTCCACGCCACATTTCCCACATGGATTAATAAAAAAGTCCTAAATTTTGTGTTTTTATCTGGTAACTGCTTACTTTTGGCAAAATTATAAAAATGACACAAATTTTTTTAAAAAAAATTGTATCTCTACCTGTACAATTTTCCATAAATTGTGACATATTTGAAAATGACAAAAAAGTACTTGCAAATAAATAAAATTACATAATGCATGAAATCACATTTTAAATAAAATTTATTATTTTTCTTTATAAAATACTTTTACATATATTTTTTTAAAAAAAAATCAGTTTTGGGAGCATTTAATTCGTTTTTCAACTTTTAAAAAACTTGATTTATATGACTTGTATATACACATATCTAAAATGGCTAAAATACTCATTTGTTTAAAAATGTAACTATATATATATGCACATTTAGACATGGTAAACTTTTTGTTTATACATTAAATACATCTATATTAACAAGTTTATAGGAAAAAAGTAACAAAATTTAAATAAATTTTTTAAGGTGGGCAAAATAATGGCTTACGTAGCCTAACTAACAAGATCACTTCTCTTTTATACTTTTATTTGTTTTCAAGGACATTTTTCATCATTTTTAAAAGAAAATTTAACAAAAGTAATATTCTTATAATTTCAAACACACTATGCAAGTATATATATAATTCTTTGAAAACTCATAATATGCCTTCAATTTCGCCCAAATTAGTGGATATATGTGCAAAAATTTTCCTTTTAAATTTAATACAGTTTAAAAGAAATTTAATTAAAAGCCCATTAAATTCATGGGGAATAACAGAATTTGATATTTAACAATATCAATTAAATAAATTTTAATAAAAAAGTCCATCAAAATGTGTTGAAATTTAAAGCCGTTAATCCGAATTCAACAAAGAGTTTATTAATTAGTTTGTATTAGAACCCACTACATTCTTTTGAAGCACGTTACTTTCGCTCTCGAAAGTTAAAGTGTGACGTATTTTGATGTCAACTTTTCAATATAAAACTTTTGCTTTGTACGATTATCCTATTTTGAAATTATTTTTTTATATTTTCCTATACAACTATATTGTGTTTCAATTATTTCTACATTACTATCGTAAATTTAACTTATCTATTTTAACTATATTTTCTTTCCTTCTTATCATTATTCCAATCATACCATATCATTTTATGTTATTTTAAGTACTTTTACACTAAAATTTTGTTTTTTTTCAAAATTTTATCACTTCCCTTGCGCACATACACACCTCGATTTCTTAAACCTTCATGGGAGAAATAACTTGACAGTTTAGAATGTAAATGGTTGAACTCGCATGTCCTCTTTCAAGAGGTATGGAAATTCAAAGTATGTATCCAACGCGGTAAAAGTATACAAATTCCCATTTACTACTTGTTGTTCAACTATTTTTTACTGAAAATATTAAAAAACAAAATAAAAAACTTCTGACCGTACGTCTGCACATATAAATCAATTAATTTTTTTTGAGGAAAATAAATCAATTAATTTAGTCGGGAAGAGGAAGAATTCGAAAATTTGTGCAACTTATTTAGAGTACAAATAGATAAGAGAAATGACTCTGTCAAGCTAGGCTAAGTAATGACCCATCTTGAAAAACTTATTTAAAAATTAATTTTTTTTTCGTACACTTATTTGTCTAAGTATATTTAATATATAACCAAATTTTATTAATTTTGGATAGATTTATATAGTTTTTAGATTTTTAAATACTGGTGTATTTTAGCTTACTCCTATGTTTAAAAATCCAAAAAAATATAAATATATCAAAAACGACAAAACTTAATTTACATATTAAATACATCTATATTAAGAAGTCTATAAGAAAAAGAAAAAATTTAAATGGATTTTTTTATACGAGCTAAGTGAGCTATTATGTAGCTTGGGCTAATAAGATTGCAAATAATATATTTATTTAAAAATTAAAATTAAATTTTACCATAGTTTATAATAAAATTAATAACAAAAACCTATTAAAATACAAATTTTTAGAAAATTTTTAAAGTTTAAAACACGGTAGAAGGATACAAATTCACATTTAGTGCTAGTTGTTCAAGTATTGTTTCTTGAAAATTTTCTAAAAACAAAAAAAAAAAACTTTTCTGCACAAATAATCAATCAACTTAGTTGTGAAGAGGAAGAATTCAAAAATGTGTATAACTTATTTAGAATATAAATAAATAAGAGAAATGATTATGTCAACCCAAGCTAAGTAATGACTTATTTAGCCCAACTCAAAAAACCCGTTTAAAAACTAGTTTTTTCTTTTTTTATAAACTTATTTGTCTAAGTGTTTTTAATAATAATTCAAGTTTTACCTTTTTTAGATTGATATATATATATTTTTTTTAAGATTTTTAAATATAAGGGTGTTTTTAGCCTACCCATTATGTTTAAAAATATATACACATATTCAAAAATGATAAAACATAGTTTACATATTAAATATATCTATATTAAGAAGTTTATAGGGAAAAAGAAAAAAAGTTTTTAAATGGATTTTTTTTATGTGGGCTAAGTAAGCCATTATTTAGTTCAGGCTATAATATATTTCATTTAAAAATTAAATTTAACTCTTATCATAGTTTATAATAAAATTTTATTAAATAAAATTAATAACAAAAGCCAATTAAGAACAAAAATTTTAGAAAGATTCTTAAATATACTTTCAAAGTTTGATCTTAACTTCTTATATACTCATAAAATTCCAAAAGAGAAATGTGAGCTTAGTGACGACTTTCTTAGTCTAGCTCAAAATTTTCGCTTAAATTTTTTTTCCTTTGTACAATTGTTTATCTAAGCGTATTTAATAGATAAACTAAGTTTTACCTTTTTAGATATACATATATATATATATTTAAGCTTTTAAAATGACTGAAATACTCCTATATTTAAAAATTTAAAATATATATACATATTATTTTGGACCATATTACTTTCAAAAGTTAAAAGTAGGGAGGAAATTCCTTTTATACCCTCAACATTTGCACATATTTCCTAATATACCCACTACGTTTCGCAAATTCATCTTATGCCTATAACATTTCTTCCGAATTTCCTATTATACTCACATTGTTAACACAATTGTTATTTATCTTATTGAAAAGATGATTCTACCCTTTTAAAAATTTTCTCGTTAAAATAATTCAACCTTAATATGACTCTTAAATTATTTAATATCATCAATTAATGATTTACTATCATTAATTGAGTCATGTTAAGATTAAATTGTCTCAATTAAAAAATTTTGAATGAGGAAAATTATCTTTTTAATAAGGTAGATAATGGTTGTATTGACGACATGGTTATGAAAGGAATTTATGGTGAAATATTATAAATACAGGAAAAATTTATAAAATATAATAAGTATATAAGGAATTATTTATAAAATGTTATAAGTATATAAGGAATTAGAAGTAATCGTTATATGGCGTAAGAGGAATTTTAGGGTTAAAAGTGTGATATACGTTGACCTAAAGAAAAGTGTCACGAATGTAAGCTTGCCTTTTTAACTCTTGGCCAAAGGGATTTCCCCATTGTAGTAATTTTGAAATATTTTATTTCTTCATAGTTCCTGAAATTTTTGTGTTTTTCCCTTGTATAATTTCTGGGATAGAAAACCTTCACGAGAGACAGCATCACAATTCCAGATCTAAGTGGCTTGCCTTCCATTTTCTCTTTGGAGATGCGTGGAAAATTAAGGGACGCATCCAGCAAGGTCGAATCGTATGCAAATTCCTATTTACTACTAGGAAACCTTCCGACCGTACGTCTACACATCAATAAATAAATTAAATCAGTGAAAAAATTACAAATCTAATATTGTGATAATAATATTATTATATAAATACATTATTCTATTATTATATAATACTATAATGCATTATAATCATATGTATTGACAAATAAAATAATATATTAAAACAATAAAAATTGTATATAACATAATGTTTATTACAGATGTAAAAGAAAAATATTTTAGATGGTTTAGAAGTTAAATTAAAATTTCTTTTAATATATAAATTAATTAATTTTATTTCAGTTGATGTCGAAATCCTGTGTTAGTGAAAAAAAAATAAACAGAAAAACCGTAAATCAGCAAGCCTGTTCCAACTACATGGGGTACAGATGGGCAACTGACATGGGGTCCAGATGCAGCCTTGTTGCTAGTCTTGCTACGGGTAGGATTTTTCGTTTTTATTTTTTATTTTTTATTTTTTATTTTTTAAATAAAGCTCCGGGTAGGATTTTAAATTGGTGTTTTTGTATGGTACCTAATAGTTTTGGAAAAATTACAAAAATACCACGAATTTTTACAAACTTGTATCCCTAGTCGTTTCTTACCTGTACAATTTGCCAGAAATTGTACCGTATAATTTTTTTCTACGGGTACTTTATATTGCAATAATCTCAACTGCCAGATATTCTTTCAATTTCCTTCCAACGTTCTACAAACATCATAATATTACAATCATCTCAACTAGTACTGCAATCAAACAATGAGATATTTTTTCAATTTCCTTACGACATTCTACAAACATCAGAATAATATTTCATTTTCGCTAACAAGCTTTCCTACCTTCACCCTGTCGGTGGACACTCCTGCAAAGTAAGAGATAAAAACACCACCACTGATACTCGAACTCTCGTCGGCAATGTAACTAGAAGGGGAGTCATCATGACAGTCCTACCATGGCGGCCGGATCGTCATGACGTTGCTTATAACTTTTAAAAAGTTCTAAAAAGACAAAAACGTCCTCAGCACTGAATAAAATTACATGATGCGAGGAATTACCTTTAAAATAAAATTTTGTATTTTATACAATTATTACTCACATTAAAAAGATCCGATACTTCTTATAAAAATATTTTATGAAAATATTAATTTCCACAGGCATTTTCATCATTTTAAAGAATTTATCAAAAGCAAGATTCTTACAATTTAAGACACTTTGTGTAGGGTATAGATGCAATTTTCAAAAACTCATAACATGCCTGGAGTTTCACCCAAACCAAGTAGGTATAAATGCAACAACCTATTTTAAATTAAATGCAGTTTAAAAAGAATTTAATTAAGAGCCCATTAAATTCATCGAGAATTTGGTATTTAACATTATCAATTGAATAAAATTTAAAAAAAGTCCATTGAACTTTTAAGCCGTTGAACAGAGTTTAACAAAGAGTTCATTAACTAGATTATATTAGAACTCATTATATTATTTCGAAGCATAGTACTTTCAAAAATTAAAAGTGCAATGTATGTTGACCTCGAAAAAAGTGCAACGCATGGAAGCTTGCCTTTTAAACTCTTGACCAAAGGGATTTCTGCATTTTAGTAATTTTGGAATATTTCATTTCTTCATATTTGCTGAAATCTTTGTGTTTTTTTCCTTAGCTTTTATTTCTGGGATAGAAAACCTTTACGAGAGACATAGTATCACAGTTCCATATCTAAGTGGCTTGCCTTCCATTTTCTCTTTTAAAATGCATGGAAAATTAAAGGACATATCCAGCAAGGTCGAAGAACGAAATTTCCTATTTACCGCTAGTAAATTTTCAAATAAACCTTCAGACCGAACGTCCACACACATCGATAAATTAAATTAGTTATGATGTTAAATGAAATAGATGAAGTAAATTTTCCATTAACCATCAATATATTGAAATTGAAAGTAAAAGAATGATATAAAAGAGGGATTTCATCCAAGCACGACTACATGTAGATTGAGATAGGCTGCATTAGTGACCTAAGTTAAAATGTTGATGAGTGGATAAATGGGTATTTTTCAGTCTTGTCCCTAGCCCAGTCTCGCATATGAACCATTCGTACATGGTAATTTAGATTGTGATAAATAATGGAAGTTTAAAGCACTATGTAGGCCATCATCCATCAATTAGTCAAGCTACTATTAATGTTGGTTACATGAATCAATGGCTGGATATTTCTAGTCTTTTTAACATCAATATCCTAACCATACATAGGTCAAGTCACATTTTTAAAAAATAACTAATATAATGTAAAGTTGATAGATAAATATATTGACTGATGTTTGTAGTCTTCCCACAGTCACCAATTTAAAATACATTTACTGGTTAAGATTATGTGCTTTCTATGATTAATGTTAGCGATGCAAGAATTCAATGGAGGCGGTTTTTGGAGTGAACAGCCAGATGCTGAATTGCCTTAAACTATATATATATGTGGAAAATAATCAAGTGCATTCGAACTGCACTGTATGTAGAGCCCATTTAATCATGAATAAAAAATCTACTCCACCTATCGTATTTAAAATTATTCATTTTATTAGCACATCAATTTTCATCCAAATCCAGTATACATATGTGCCTCATTTTAAAATGGTACAAAGTTAATGTAATAAAATAATTTAATATAAATATCAAGTTTAAAGTAATGTTTTCAACATCTACACCGTCCAAAGTATGATTTTTATATGAAAAAATGATTGTATAAAGTATTATTATATTTTAATATGTGTGGGGTCCATTTTGCAATGGACTGCACTATATGGATTCTCTCTCTACACACACACACACACATATATATATATATCTGCTTAACCCACCTTAAAAAACCCATTTATAATAATTTTTTTGCTTTTTTCATATACTTGTTTATTTATATGTGTTTAACTTATAAATTAAGTTTTATCATTTTTGGATATGTGTATATAATTTTTTTTGGATTTTTAAAAATAAGAGTATTTTAAATACATATATGCACATAAATATTTTAAAATCTTTAAAAAATATATAAACATATCCAAATATGGTAAAAATTAATTTATATGTTCAATACACTTAGATAAATAAGTATATGAAGAAAAATAAAAAAATTATTATAAATGTGTTTTTGAGGTAAAGTGAGGAGGACATTTGTTTAGCTCAGGTCAAGAAGATCATTCTTTATATATGTGTGTATATGTGTTTGTGGGCCTTGGTTTCCATTCAATTAGTCGGTTTTGGTTTCAAGTTTATGTCGGTGCATGGATGACCATTAAATAACGGTACGGCGTCACCTCATGGATAGTAAAACGTATGCTATTAAATGGTGCATTACTTGAGTTTATCTATGACTCTTGCTTTTATTGAAATTTTTTTAATGGTCTTTTAATAGTAAGGCTGAGGTTAATGGAGAGAGGATTAGGATGGAATTTAGAGATGTGAGTATTCGGTCTCTTATTTAAATTTGGGGAGATTATCAGATACCCACTCAACAGAAGATGTGGCGTGGAGGATTGAGGAAGTGGTTTTGTTTTA
>JAXCLR010000001.1:3957127-3985781 GCA_035584095.1 Annona squamosa
CGAAGTCCAAGTCGACTTGGATATCGACTTGGCTATTTCCTTTCCTTAAAACATTCAACCAAATCATTAGTATTCACATTATTCTCAAATTTAACTTTATTATAATCAAAACTCATGTTTTGGTCAATTTTTATTTTGTTTTAAACATTGTTTCCAACAAAGTATTTTAAAATTACATAAGATTCACATTATTATTTTATTTATGTAAGATTAATTGTTAAAAGAAATAAATATTTGCCATTCTTTTGTAAAATCTAAAATATTTCAAAAGTGGAAATGCTTATTTTGTCCTTTTTTGTCATTTTACATACATATAATCACTTTTATCTTTTAAGTCAAATATGAAAAATATATTTAGAAGTACTTTTTAAGTTATAAAGACAACCACTTACTAACGTTTCTGGCATCACCCTTTTTAAAAAGTTTTATTTGTTATCATACTTTAAGGAAAAGTTTCAATTTAAAAGCTAGAACATGTTTTATCAATTAGGTAAAGTACTTTTAAAAAGTTAGATAATATGTAATATATTTTATTATCTAAATCATTAATTATAACTTCATTAAAATTTAAAACCATAAAATTACACTTTATTTGTCTATATGAATTTTTAATAATTAAATTTATTAAAATATTTACTTTTAAATTGATATTGTTTCTAACTATCCTAAATTTTTTGCTATAAATATATTTTACTTTTTTGAACATAGTGTACGAATTTAATTTTATAAATAAGTGATTATCAAAATCAATGCATAGTAAATCCCATTTTATTCTTCAAAAAAAATCCCACTGATGGGTGTATTTATTAATCACAATAAGCACAATAAACTTTCAATATAAAATTTTTCATTTTTCATAATTAACTTATTTCAATTATACTTTTATTCGTTCCTTCATGTTTATCCATACAACCATACTCTATTTTAAATTTATTCTCTTTACCTCCATAATATTAAATAATTTTCTACGAATTTAAAAACTTTTATAACAATGCTTATTTTTCAAAAGTTTTGTCCATTCTCAAACATATTTTAAGTATAATTGATTATATAAAGGAACGATTTGATTCGTATAGTTATTTTAATATAAAAAATGATTAATAGATGTTTTGCTCTTTAATTGCATCTCACGAAAGCCCAATTTCAAAAATGATCTATCAAAGAAATGTAGCGCTATGTTCTTCGAAATTCAACCTTAGATTTTCTGATGATTTAGAAACCTGCTACCAGGTTAAAATTTCTTTTAAATTTCCTATTCTTCTGACCTTCTAGGTAGTGCTGCCTCGAAAATGATCAATCCCAGAAATAATCAAAGAAATCAATTTCTATAGCAAAATTTTGTGCATTTTCATGTTTGAAACGACCCATGATGGTTTTTTTTAATTATATTATGTGGAGCCATCAGGTTTCATTTGAACTTGAAAGCCTGGACTACAGATATACCCTACAATGTGACACTATTGAGCTATACTTTGATTCACCAGTACTCGTCTTCCTTGAACTTTTATTTTGCAACACAAAAAGAAAAAGATCATTTGCCATACATTGTATGTTTATTTTTAATTTAGTTTATATTTGATTTAAAAGCTCAATTAGATAAAAATTGAAAGACTAAAAATAAAGTACTTGATCTAAACTTTTTCAAGTTAAATGATAGTAAATTGAATAGCTAAACTAAATTTAAAATTTTCAAATTATATAATAAAGAATAGAGTTGAAAACGCGCAATGCAACACCCCTTAATTACCATGGTTATTAAATCTGAGTTCCACCAACCGGATTAGTTCAACTAGATCTTGTTACCATGTTTCTGTCAATTCATCATTTGATACACAGGAGTAGCTATCACTTTTAATGAGGGGGCCAAATTCGCTTGAATGAGGGAATAATATTATTTGATCAGGGAAAATTCACCATAACTACCTTATTTTTTAATTATTTGTTCACATTTTCATGTACAAGCAATCCTATTTTTTAATTATTTCAACACAACTACCCATGCAACTAACCTATCTATTTGAACTTTACTCTTTCTACACATAATCATTACCCCTCTCATGTTACATTATTTTCTATCAACTTGACAACTTCTACTCTGAAAAATTTTCATCAAAAAATTTTATCTTCAACCAAACACATGGCAATGAGTATAACATGTCAAGTTAAAGTTTTTCAATTTAAAACTTTTCACTCTTCATAGCCACTATATTTTTTAATCATTTTTTCACCTTTTCCTATACAACTACTCTCCTTTTCCATTATTTCTACACAATTATTTATACAACTAACCTATCTATTTTAACTTTATCCTCCTTACTCCTATTATATCATATCATTTAATAAATTTTTAGTTTCCAAACCTTTTCACTAAAAATTTTATCCATTCCCAAACACACATATAATCAATTATGTAAATATATTATTTTTATTCATGTTTACTAAGTAAGATAACTTCTCATAAAAAAAAGATTACTACATCTATGCGAGTCATTTTTTTTAATTCTTCATTCATTTCAATAATTTTTAAAATATTTTGCATCTATAATGATTACCTTGAGTAAAACCTAAATACCCCTATTAAAGAGTTGAACCTAAATACCCCTATTAAAGAGTTGACTTCATTGTAATGTCTACTATTTTATGCACTCAAAAACTTTTGCACCCACACTCTTAGGAAAGTGTTTTACTTTTTATTATTACATTCACTACAAAGGAGCAAGTGCTCCACACAAGTTTCCATGAAAACGACCATGAGCAATAAAGCTAAAAATGAGTACCACTGCGCAAACAACACTAGTCTCAACTCTTTAAAAAAAAAGTTGACTCCATTGTGAACTTAAACCCTTCTTGAGGAGTTAACTTGATTCACTTAAGTCAACTCCTCATAGGGGTATTTAGTAGCCATTATGTTCTACTTAATGAAGTTGTCACTGATGCAAATATTTAAAAAATTATTGACATTAATGCAAGATTTAAAAGTCAATTGACATGACTATAATTATTTTACTTTTGAGTTTACAAGGATAAAAATTAATCCTAACATAAATTAGTATGGTGCAACTCGGGTTGATTTATAGGATGTTTGGGAAGGTGAAAGTTTATGGGATTATGAGATTGAGTAGGAAATAAAAAATAAATTTTTTTTGAAAATTGTATAATTGATAGGGAATTATACGGGCAAAGTTGTAATAAATAGGGTTGATAGAGATAGTTGGTAGAAAAAATGATTGAAATGTATTCATGAAAATGGAAACAATATGCTTATTGATGGAGAAATTATTAGTCTTGGGAAACAAATCGCATGTTTTTCTAATCTCTCCCACTTATACATGTTACCAAACGTGCCCTTAACCTCGATCCAAACTAAAAAAACCCAATTTAAGATCAACATGAATAAAAAAATAAAATTACGACCAAGGTTCATGTAAACCCAAGTGGGAGAAAATTCTATCCAAACCTAGTATCAATCTAATTGAAGATTATTTTATATATACTTCCAATGAAGGAAATGATATTCTATATAGTTAACTGTATAGATATTATAAATACTTTTGAATTCTATAAGAAGTAAGATAACTTCTCATGACAAAAGTAAAATAACTGCATCTATACCAGTTAGGTTTTTCTAATTTTTTTTAAAATTCTGTATTCACATCAATAATTTTTAAAATATTTTGCATTTATAACAATTACGTTGAGTAAAACCTAAATACTCATATTAAAGAGTCGACTTCACTGTAATGTCTATTATTTTATGCACTCAAAACCTTTTGCACTCAACGCTTTTAGGAAAGAGTTTTCTTTTTATTATTTCTTTTGCTCCACACAAGTTTCGATGCCGAGACCATGGGCAGGAAAACTAAAAATGAGTACCACTAGGCCAACAACCCAAGTCTATGTTCTTGTAGTAAAGGTTAATTCCATCGTGGACTTAAAACCCTTCTTGAGCAGTTAACTCAATTCAATGAAGTCGACTCCTCACAAGGCCATTTAGTAGTCATTATGTTCTACTTAACTAAGCTGTCATTGATGCAAATATTTAAAAAATTATTGACATAGATGTAAAATTTCAAAAGTTGATTGAAATGAATACAATTATTTACTTTTGAGTTTAAAATGAACACAAATAATCCAAAAATAAATTAGTAGGTTTCAACTTAGGTTGATTTAGGGGACATCTGTGAAAGTGAAAGTTTGTGTGATAGTAGGATTGAGTGGGAAATAAAAAGTAAAAATTTTAAAATTGTGTAATTGATAGGAAATGATATGGGTAGAGTTATAATAAATAGGGTTAATACAGGTAGTTGATAGAAAAAATGATTGAAATGTAGGACTAAAAAGTGAAAAAAAATATGATTATTGATGGAGAAATCATTGACTTTGGGAAACAAAATCCCATATTCTTCTAACCCCTTCTACTTATACATGTTACAAAACATGCCCTTAACCTAGATCCAAACTAAAAAAAATCCAATTTAAGCTTAACATAAAGAAAAAATAAAATTGCGACCATGGTTCATGTAAACTCAATTGGGAAAAATTCTATCCAACCCTAATATCAATCTAATTCAAGATTATTTTCGATATATTTCTAATGAAGAAAATGATTCTATACGGTTTATTGTATAGATGAAGTCGTGCAATGAGTCATTTTGACTATCAATTTGCACAGAATTCATCGAAAGTTTTTGAATATTTAGAAAGTTTGTAATAAATATCTCAGCATCTTTGTATTAAAACAACCCACCCAAACTGCAGTTAAATTATTGACTTGCCCTCTGCTCGACTGTGCTAGTTGTCAACTGAAAATTTGTTAGAATGTCTTAGGACTTAAATGTAATTAAAATTGAGGTGGTTATAAATGCATACATAAAAAAAGTGCCAGTTGTCCTCCAACAATGACAATGAGGATCAAGTATTTTATTTTATTTTCATTATTATCCTTCTCTATTTATGAGGTAACTTATGAACATGCTACTAGAAATTTATGATGTTAATGAATATATAACATATATGGACATGACATCTAGGGGACGCATAAATCATATATGCATGTACTATGATCTTAGCACATTGAGTATAAATTTAAAAGTGTATGATTAGTGTGCCATTATTGGGCCCTATAATTATTTTCCTCCCTTGCAGAGTAGGTAAGGGGTTCGACCCACCTAGTTAGGTCGTGAGGGTGAAGGGGGCAGTGCCCCCGGAGAAATTTTTAATTATTACGTCGTAGAAGCAAGAATGTAAATTACGAATTGTTATTAAACCCAACCCAGGCCCAACTCGTTAGGGGTTCAATTAACATTGGGAGCCCGCAATCTAGGGCTTCATTTTCATTTGTGCTCGACTCCCTTTCTTCTTCTTCTCTTCTTTCCCTTCTACTCAGTTTGATCTAGCCATAGATCTCTTCAAGAAAACTCTACCAACTGCATTGAAGATCATCGATTGTAATCAAGGAGGCTCCGAATCTCTGTCATTGAAGTCTAGGGTTGCTGTTTTAGGAGAAATCACGATCAAGGTAAGTAGATATCGTCCCTTCTTGATTTAGTAATGAAATTTCATGTTAAACACGATATAAGACTTGTAAGAGTGTGTAGTGTCTAATGATTTCGTTGTATGAGGCGTAAGGTTCATAACAATAAGGGTTCGTGGAAAATTTGTCATGAATGCACGATTTCTGTGAAGTGAAGGATTCGTTAGCAGTTTTTATATTGTTAAATATGATGTTAATCAATTCAGTCCGGAAAGTACGAATTGAAGGTTCCCTTATTTTGCATCTATCATGTGTTTGGTAAAATGCTTGTATGACAGTTTTATGTGTTGAATTTAAAAAAAACCTTGCTAATGTTGTATATGTGGTTTGTGGCATTTATCCTTGTTTGTTATGTATGATGTGTTATTTAAAATAGTTGGTTGTAAAGGATTGTTCATGGCCCTGATTGACATGAGGAAAGGGTTGTTCATGACCCTTGATAGGCATGAGTAGAGGATTGTTCGTGTCATTCTATTTATACGTGGTTATATGCATACAATTTTGGGAGTGGATATTTGGACCCATATATTTTATCTTGATCATAACATGTGCATCCAGAATTTTACTTATTTTCATTTTGTGCTAACCATTATCTACTTGCTGAGTCTATTTAGACTCATATTATTTATTATTTTGCCTTTAGATCATAGACTAGGTGGGGAACCTCAAAATGGGATAAGTTGAAGATCAAATCTTGGAGGTCGTTAGCACAATATCTTTAATTTTAGTTCTTTTAAAATTTGTATTCATTTGATATTCATATATGTAGACAATTATTGAGACATACTCACTTTGACAAATATATTATATTTAGTATTTTGGATTGGATTATAATCTTTGTGGATGCGCATATGCATAATTATTAGATTTGCTTGATATGTAAGGATAACATTCAACGATTTTCCTTCTGTATGAATGTCCTTATTATATAAATATGCAAGTGTATAAATATAGGATTGAATGTTATAAATTGAAATGTTTATGAATATCAAGTTATGTATTCCATATCACCCTTTATGTATTATGGGGAGATGCTGCCAAATTTTCTTAGGTTGTATAGTACCTATTGACTAGTTATTGAGTATATCTAGAAATGGGGCATTACAATGACTTCCCATATCTTCACCATCATCTTCATCTCTCCAATCCTGCCAACCTTCATAAAGCTGTACACTTAGATCCCTCCCAATGCCTCCGTCCAACTCACCTCTCTCCAATCCTACTAACTTTCATAAAGCTCTACACCTAAGTTCCTCCTCCCAATGCCTCCATCCAACTCACCAACCTCCCATTAGATGCTAGTTTAAGAAGTAATTTCTCCAATACTCAAGCCTTGTATAGTTTGTTATTAATTTTTTATATACCAAAGCCTATTCTATTTCTTGTTTCAATTTTGCATCCACGTCAATTGTATACTTTGATGTTATCTTTTGAGGCCTCTCAGCCTGGCCTAGATTCCACATTAGAAGACTTTGTTTAATTAAAAACAATATTTTTCTAACTTAGCTCCAATCACATTAGGCAAAGGTTTGTTGCAAAGGTTGTTCCTTCCTCATTAAGGACAACATTTTCAAAAAAAATCACAATTGCAGTGACTAAACATCCATAGCACCATATTTAACCAGCTTGCACTTGTAGCATTAGAATAGATAAAACCATTTAGTTCAAGAATTGTTTTCACACCTTACAAGTAAACTAAAAATGTCACTAATTTTCAAAAATAAAAAATAAATATCTAAAATACTCCAAAAATGATAAAAATTGATATAGATATTAAATACACTTCGATTAATGTTTAGATGAAAAAATTTTTAAAATAAAAACTAGTTAAAGTACCCGGGTGCACTATATCGTGGTACATGTTTGTCCAGTGCAACGTAGGATTCCTATTTCCTACCATTAACATTTGATGGGTAACTGATTCAAGTGTTTTGTTAAGATGTTTTATAAATTTTAGTTCAAAAATGAAATTATGAGCATGCATACACATTGATTAAGAGAGATGTACTGTTGTGGCTTTGATACTTTGATGCTTAGTCCACCTGACTTTCACATTTTAGTCCATTTGTTTATGATTTTTTCACAAAAAAAAAAAGATAGCAAAAAAAAAATTATTCTTAGCCCTCTTGTTGACACCCCATTTTAGCCCACTTCAGACCCATTTCCAACTCACTTCAAACCCACTTCAAGCCCACTAAATACTGTCCAAGTCAAGCCCACGGAAAAGCTCCACGAATACACCATAAGATGGGCGTAGCGAAGTTCTAGCCCACCAAGCTCCAACCCAACACAGATGAAATGCAACAAGCAACAGGCCCACCATGGACGAAGTCCAACAGGCCTCCAAATGGATTGAGTCCAACAAGCTCCGGAATGGACCAAGTCCAAAAAGCTTCGGCCTAGCCGATGAAGGACCCAATCTAATAGCTCCAAGTGGCCCAAAGCCCGCTCCTACACCTATAAATAGAGGTGCCCCCACCCCTCAAGTTCAAGACACAAGAGGAGGGGCATTCCAAGGAGGAAGAGGAAGCGCTACCCCCATCACGCCATGCATCCAGCTCCTCTCCCACTCAGGCTCCAGTTCTCCACTTTTCTTTTTCTTTTTTCCTTCCATCTCTCCCTCCTCCCTTCCTTTTCTTTAGATTTTAATTTCTATTCCCTTTTCCATGCCCATGTAATAGCTTTGGGTTGGCAGATTATTGATCCAAAGACCGGAACCCATTCTCTTGTATTACTAGTGTTTTATTCAAAGAATACGGGGATTGATCTCCCCTTTAAGATCAGTGGCAACTCCTTCATGCTTTGCAAGTTCTTTAGTTGATTTTGGGTATTTTTATGGTTTATATGATTTAGATCCTCCTATTAAGAGGGAATCATAGCGAAGAGGACCTACATGCCTCAACTAATTCATGCAATCCGTCATACCATTATGTTGCCGGATTCTCCTCTCAAACCCAAGCTCTTCATACATAAAATAAACATCTTCTACAACCCACTAACCCACCTTCTTCTATGAAATTGCAGGTTCAAGACCAATCCAAACCTGGGCCATATCCAAGAGGCTGGAGGCTCGTTCTAGCCCATCATAGCATCCGCGATGGGTGCTACAGCTTGGCGACTTCAGTGGGAATGACAACGCTAATCTGCATGCGGGCAAAAGGGGAAAGAAGGTAAGAAAATGCAAAGAAGAAGGAGCTTCTACCTAGCTGTGAACAGTAACGATTTGCGATTCCATTAAAATCGCCATGAGACCTAAAAGTTTTCAGGTCTAGAGGCATTCGTTCAAAAACACTTGATTTGTGAACTGGAGAGGACTCATAAGGGAGGTAAACCATGGAATATTGACTTATAACTGTGTGAACAAATAAAATGAACCCAAGGGAAGGATTCCCAGCAGTGGGACATGCATTTTCCTTAAAAAAAATTTTTTTTTTCTTACATAAAAAAGTCTCGCCTCAAATGGGGGCATGCACTCAAGTCTAAAAAAATCTTTAAAAAAGGATATCATATTAGAACTAGGACATTATAGAAAGAACTAAATGAACAACCTTACAGTCCTCTAGTGACGAGGCTCAAAGCACTCGAACACTCCCCTTGCCATTTCTAGGACTGATCCTCCTATTCCAAAGGCACAAGAGAACATTACCGATTGTTCACAACTACTGACCATTTTTCCTTTGTCATTCATCATAGTTTGGTGGCAAAGCAAGATCACCATCAACCGAAGTCTTGTGGTCACCAAATGCAAAGCGTCTAGGATGGAGTCCAAGCAATCTTCCCACCACGACGACCAGAATCAATAGTTTAAGCAATCTATTGAAGCCTACATGACTACAATGGATAAAAGAATGCAGAAATTGGAGGAAGTTCTGTCAAACATCAGGCAACCCTTAATTGGTGGCTAAGGTTCCGTTCCACTGCCCTTCTATTCGCATATTCGAAATACCAAATCCGTCAGGGGGAATCAACAATCCTCCCATAAGTCAAGAAATGACCATTATCAAGAAGAAGAAGTAAGCCTTAGAACAAGGCTGCAAGGAAATTCAAGACATCAAAAAACAACTCTAAGACCAACTAAAGGAGATAGAGGAATGGATTAGACATCACCAAGGAGAAGGACTACCCTCAGCTAAGATAGAAGACTTATGTCCCTTCCTCGACACTAAAATGCTGGAGAAGTTCGAGATACCATCCTTGCCAATATATGCAGGTGATTCATGCCCAAGGGCCCATCTCAAAACCTTTTGCGGCATTGTATACCATCTAATCAAAAGCAAAGAAGTTCTAATAAGGGTGTTCCAGCACAACTTAAAGAAGGAGACACTTGAATGGTATATATAACTTGATTGTCGGCTAATCAAAACATGGAAGCAACTTTCTCTCGCTTTTATGGATCGCTTTTCATATAAGCTAAATATAGCACCTAAAAGGACCGATTTGGAGGAGCTAAAGCAAAAGGGGGACGAGACATTTTTAGAGTATGTGGCTAGATGGCAGACATTGATGGCAAAAATGAATAGCCCTTTGTCATTCGGTGAGCAAATCTCCATCCTCATCAACTCGGCACATCCAAGCATCTCAAGCTACCTCATCTCACACCTCTATGTCAACTTCACCCAACTTCTCCCAAGTAGGGGAGCAGGTAGAGGCTGGGATTATGTATGGAATCATATCTCCATGGCTATACCAAGGATATACCACCTGAAGGAAGATGGAGCCCAAAAATGGCAACCCTTCAAAAACTTCAGATGTACATGTCATAGACATTACGACTAAGCCGACTCAAAAGAAGGTGATGAGGAATTTCACACCTTTAGCCAAATCCTACACTAACATCTTCAACCTACTCATACAAAAGAACATGCTTGCACCCTTAGCTCCAAAACCTCTTCCAAACCCTCTTACTAAAACTTACAGAGAAAATGAGTTTTGTGCTTACCATCAAGGAAGAGGTTATTCAACCAAGAGATGTTATACCCTTAAATATGTTATTCAAAACCTACTAGATGAAGGAAAAATTAAAATCTCACAAAACTTCCATGAAGATATAATCCAAATTCTCTTGTTTACTCATGAAACAACTAGGAATTCCAACACAATAACCATGAACTTCATCGAAGCTACAAAGAGACCTGCCAAAGTGAATCATGAGGCATACATGCTCACACTACAAAGAGCTAAGCAGGAGACTAGCACATTACAGGGGGCAGCCCCTCGAAGCCCATACATACACCAAGAAAGACACAGTCAAGAATGCCTTTCATTGCCGGCTATCAACAACCTCAGGATTATTCCCGCTCAAACAGAACCAATCATCCTGGCGGCCAAGCCAAAGATAACATATGATTCACATAGGGTCTTATGGGATTATCCTCAATGAGCAGAGATTGACAACATCTATCCCAACGGACAGGTATATCGAAGAGAAATAGCCTACAATGTACCTACCAACCCGGAGAAGGAACCGGCATATGACATTGCTTCACACCTCAAGTCCCTACTAGCTCAAATATCCATATTAGAGTTGCTTCGTACCTCAACAAGGCATAGAGAGGCATTTACTAAAGACCTAAGAGAAGCTCATATAACCAAGGAAGCAACCTCCGATGTCGTGGCACATATGATTGGGCAAATAATGGCCCATAACACCATTAATTTCACCGACGAGGAGCTGCCAGAAGAAGGGTGTGATCATGGGCACCCACTAAGCATCACCGTTGGGTATAAAGATTTGAAGATCCCTTAGTTACCATTGATAATGAGGCAAGTCTCAACGTCTGCCTGCTTCGGACCATAACAAGGCTCAGGATTCCCACTAACCAAATGAGACCAAGCGACTTCTGCATAAGGGCTTTTGACAACTCTCAAAATTCAGTTCTAAGAGAATTAGACATAAAAATTCAAGTTGGACCGGACACTATGGTGTTCCTTTCCAAATTCTAGACATCCCGACATCTTTCAACCTACTATTGGTAAGGCTATGGCTACACCAAACAGGGGCTATCCCGTCCTCCTTACATCAAAAGCTAAAGTACATATCGGTAGGAAAGCTAGTGGTCATAGAAGCTGATCTAGAAATCGTCATCCCGGCGGAAGTGGAAAACTGTCATGAGATGCTACTTATCCAAGTTTATGAATCTCCGGACCCTCTTCTCTTCCAAATGGATGATATAAATGAAATTCATCATATTCCTTCGGAACAAAGATTACCACTCTATTATGTCATACCAGCGGCGGAAAGGCAAGCTACAAGATTCAGTATTAAACACAAAGGAAGGATGACACTACCCAATCCTCAACAAAAGAACAATAGATGGGATTTGGGGTACAATCCTGAGAAAGATAAGTTCAAGAAAACAAAGAAAGAAACTCGGTTCATAAGTGCGGGATGCATACTACCAGAAGCACTAATGGCTCGGGAGATTCTAATGATAGGACACAATAGCGAATATGAAAAAAAATGCCATTATGCAAGGACAATTCAGAAATTGGTATACTACACCTATATGCTCAAGACTAGGTTCCAAAGATCGCATCTCACACACAACACTAGTTTGAAAGGAAAAGGAGTCAACAGAGCCTGAAATGTGGGCTAGCAACCGCTGGTCCCATCAATTGCTAAAAATCACAGAAGAAAGAGGAGTTGATGAGGAGCTGCACAATAATATAAAAAAGCATGAAAATAAGGATGCAGCTTTGGACTACGAGATCGTCAACTTAGGGGCACCAAAGCTATCGAGATGCCTCCACATAGGAAAGAATCTATCTACTAAGGAGAGAAGTCAAATGCTTACCTTTCTTAAGCGACGGCTGATCAACTTTTCTTTCTCGTATGAAGACATGCCCGGACTTGATAAAGACTTGATAATTCATCAACTCCCAATAAAGGCTGGCATTATGCCAATGAAGCAAAAATAGAGAAAATTTAAGCCGGAATGGATACTAAAAATAAGAGATGAAGTCATAAAACAGTATAATATCGGATTCTTGATGGTATCACATTACCCCCAATGGTTAGCAAATATCATTCCTGTACCCAAGAAAGACGAAAAAGTTAGGATGTGCATTGATTACCGGGACCCCAACAAAGCTAGCCCGAATGAGGACTTTCCTCTACCGCACATTGATATTTTAATTGACAACACGGCGGGTCATGCATGGTTCTCTTTTATTGACGGATTTTCTGGATATAATCAAATCAAGATCTCCGAAGAAGATAGGGAAAAGACCTCCTTCATTACTCATTGGGGTATATTTTGCTATAAGGTAATGTCATTCGGCCTAAAGAATGTAGGGGCTACATACCAACGCCCCATAACGGCAATATTTCATGATATGATGAACAAAAAAATGGAAGTTTATGTAGACGACATGATAGTTCACTCTTACACTTTTGAAGACCATCTAAGAGATTTAGAGAAATTATTCAATAGGATGGAAAATTTTCAATTGGGGCTTAACCTACAAAAGTGTCTTTGGTGCACAAAGAGGGCATTTGCTAGGATTCATCGTCAGCAAAAAGGGATAGAAGTGGACCCGGATAAAGCTAACGTGATATTAAGTATGCCGCCTCTTGCAACTGAAAAGGAAGTAAGAGGATTTTTAGGCAAATTACAATATATTAGCCGATTTATAGCCCGACTTGCATCAACAAATTACTAAGAAAAGATTCTCTAAAAAAACGGAATAAGGATTGTCAAACCGCCTTTGATAGAATCAAAGTATACCTAGTTAAACCCCCAGTCTTGGTGCCGCTTAAGAAAAAATGCCCCTTATTGCTATATCTTTTAGTCACTCCAACAACTCTGGGGATAGTATTGGGGCAATTAGATGAGTCAGGGAGAAAGGAACAAGCCATATATTACTTTAGCTAGAAATATACTACCATAGATATCAAATATTCAAAGATTGAAAAGGCATGCCTATCTCTAGTATGATCCGTGCAGAAACTAAGACAATATATTATGTCCAAAACCGTGCTACTTATCTCCAAGATGGATCCCTTAAAGTACCTTTGTTAGAAAACAATGTTGATGGGAAAGCTAGCTTGATGGCAATTACTACTTACAGAATTTGACATAATTTATATCACAAGAAAAGCAGTCAAGGGTCAAATTATGGCAGACTACTTGGCCGCCCAGGCACACAAGATTACCAACCATTACAAGAGAAATTTTCAGATGAAGAAATACTACTAATCGATCAAGAAGAAGAAAACGACTCTTGGACTCTATACTTTGATGGGGCATGGAATGCTTCAGGCAATGGGATAGATTAGTACTTTCCTCCCCTGATCGGGCTCCTATCATGATCTCAAAAGGTTAACTTTCCCATGCACGAATAATATCACTGAATATGAGGCCTGTATAGCCAGGGGGCGAGAAGCCTACAAGCTAGAAGCTAAGAAACTCCAAATCTTTGGAGACTCGCAACTAGTGATCAACCAAACCAATGGAGAATGGAACATTAGAGATGAAAAGCTAAAACCTTTTCATATGGTATTATCTAGCCTAATCTATTCATTTGAAGAAGTCACTTTTACTCACGCACCAAGAGCATAAAACCAATGAGTTGATGCACTGGCAAATTTGGCTTCCATGATTGAAATATCTTATGAAAAAGTCACTTGAGAAATCATAATATAGACCTTTCAACAACCTGCATGCTGCCTATAAATAGCAGCCAAAGTGGATTAACATCGAGAAGAAGAAAAACCGTGGTATCATGACATAAAGTAATATTTGGAGCATCAGACGTTTGACGATCAAGTCACTTCTGCTGAAAGAAGGACCATTAGAAAGCTAGCCTCTACTTATGTAATATACATGGCAATATTGTTCAAGAGATCGCACAACCAAATGCTATTGCTCTGTGTTAATAGACAAGAAGCAAGGGAGATCATGACGCAAATCCACGAGGGAGACTGTGGAGCACATATGAACGGAATCATGATGTCCGAAAAGATAATACGCCAAGGCTACTATTGGATTACAATGGAAAGGGATTGCTCAAAATTTGTGCGAGGATATTTCAAATGTCAAGAGCATGGAAATTTGATTCATATGACCGCATCAAGCTTGCATTACTTGTCCACTCCAAGGCCTTTTTTGACTTGGGGAATAAACATAATTGGGAAGGTATCTCTTAAATCCATTGGTAGTCACGAATATATACTAGTGGCTATAGAGTATTTCACCAAATGGGTAGAAGCAACATCATTTCCCACCATCAACACTACATATGTCATACAATTCATAAAAGGGAACATATTTTTAAGATTTTGACTTCCACAGGCTATCATCAGCGATAATGGGATAGCCTTCAACAGGAAAGTCCAAGACTTCCTAGCTTAATACAAAATACAACATCATAAGTCCAGCTCGTATAGACCTCAAGCAAATGGGGTTGTAGAAGCTGCGAACAAGACTCTAATTAAGATCTTTAGCAAGATGGTTGAAAACTACTGAGATAGGCGAAAAAGATACCCTATGCCTTATGGGCATACTGAACCTCCATTAGAAGTGCTACAGGATTCTCACCCTATGCTTTGACCTATGACATGAAAGCGGTTTTGCCTATTGAAGTAGAAATACCAACATAGAGAATACTAAAAGAAAGCAAAATGGAAATGAAAGAATGGGTACAAACACGTCAATCTTACCTAAATCTATTAGATGAGAAAAGAATTCAAACCCTTCATCATGCTCAAGTATATTAAAGACGGATGCCACAAGCCTACAACCAATCAATAAGATTAAAAAAACCTCCAAGAAGGAGACTTTGTCATGAGAAAGATCATACTTGTCCACCGTTCAGACAAAAGGGATAAGTTTAGGCCTAATTGGAACGGCTTGTACATCGTCACCAAAGTGTTATCAAAAGGGGCTATAGCCATTTCCAAGCCTAGAGAGGTGGAGAAAGCTAAGGTTATAAGTACAAACCATGTCAAGAGGCTCTATCCATAAGGAACAACAAACCAGCAGTGAGGCAGAAACTGCTCACAGACCATACTCCAGCATCCTTTAAAGCCTTCAGAAGAGGCTATTTGCCGCTCAACTTTTGTTAAAACAAAATGACCTAAAAAGTTTTTAGGTCTGAAACGTTATTTCTAGACGATTTTCCAGATAGTTGCTGAATGTCCCCAAATACAATCAATGAGCGTAATAGCTCAAAAACATAACACTAGATTGGCAGAAAACAGACTCCAAGCAAATCTAGCACTAACTTCCAATCACCCCCCCAAAGTAAGAGATAAAGGAAAGGCTTTGTTCCATACATACTCATAAGTACAAGAAGAGGAAAAGTTTGAGGCTGCCTAGCATAACGCAGAACTGTTAGGAACTCAAAATAACAACATACTAGCATTGGAAATATGGAAACAGAAAAGATTCAGAAAGTTCAAAAATAAATTCTGAACCAAAGCAGCCTATCACCAAGCGGATAAGTGAAGATAAACTTCAATAAAGAGGCGCTGTTTGCCAAAATCGAACTTGCTAGAAATCCAAATCCAATCACATGAGTGCAAAAATTCATCACAGCAGGAGTATTAGAGAAGGAAAGAGCATGACCAAAGAGTAGAACTTCATTCAATGATAATCCATAAATACATTCCAAGATAATGTTTAGAAGGGGATTTGTAACCTAAAAAGAACAGCAAGGTATGTGACAACAAAAAGCCAAAAAAAACTTATACAACTCATCCCTTATCTCCCAACCCATTTTATAAAAAAAAAAAGAAAAAAATAGAAACATGTTCTTCTTATTATCCCTCTTCAAGGATGTTCCAATGTTGTGCATTCAAGAGATGATCGATGCGCTCCAAGAAGAACATCCCTCCCATGGCAAATAAGGCGTCGATGTGATGAGAGATCAAGGAGGACAAGGCTCCCAATTGGGTTTGCGAGGCATGTATGTCCCGATAGATTTGCCTTGACCCCATACAGAAATCCGTAATGGAAACGACATCGTTGGCTGCAAGATCCCAAGGGCATATCTTAGCGATGACTTGGCCCATCCAACTCCGATAATCACTAGTTGCTTCAGCCACCACGATGGGTACGGCACCCAATTCCAAGGCACGACGACATGAGGCCCACTCCTGTTCAATGGCACTCACTAAAAAAAGAAAGTGAGAATTGTAACTAGAATGCACAAAAGGAAGGCTGTCGACATAAGGGAGATCCTGCAATATCCCACATTGCCTCATGAAGCGTTGAGGGAGGTAAGAACAATAGTCATATATCCAAAGCAAAGTCAAACAACCAAAGCTCCTAGTACAGAAGATGGGATCCACAGCCAACCATGGAGGAAATCATATCATGTCCACCTTAGTCAACCCCCTCAAATGACTGCGAATGTCCAAGGGCAAGAGAGTAAGCAAGGGCATTAAGCAAGATGCTCACGAGGTCGAAGCCCTCTCCCAGGGTGCATGGAATACCCAAAAATGCTCCTAAATGTTCCAAAAGTCATAGCTGCATAAAGAAGACTATTAGTTCCCCACAAGAAAGGGATCTCCAAAAGCAATAATAAGAAACAATAACAATATACCTGTAGCACAGACAGGCATCCCTGAAACGGGGTCTTCTCCAAGTGTCGCAAGGTTAGCCCTTCATAAATATGAGCTAGTATTAGGGGCACAAGGGATTTATGAGCAAGAACCATGGATACCACAGGTAACATTTCAAGCTTAAATTCAATGGTCGGGCAAGGAAGAAGAACCTCAGTGAGCATAGTAAAAATCAATACATTCCTCTAAAGGGTCTGCCTCAACTCATCAATCTGTTGATCAAAAGAAAAGAAGGAATAAAATACGTCTAAAGGCATGTGCATATCATAGCTGGCATAGCTTAAGACAATGGTGGAGGCATGAAAGCCAAGAATGTCAATCAAAATGTCTCCCAAATGACCAACAGAGGAAGGTACATATGTATCAACAGCCAAAGGGAAACTCGCCAATATAGCAACTTCTTCTAAGAAGGGAGAAAGCTCTACTCTCCCAAACCAAAATATGCATAACTCTGGAATCCAAAGCTCTACAGTAACCGCTAGAAGATCGAAGTTCAAAGGGACTCTAGCTAAATTCAACACATTAAGAAAGTTAAAGCTAGCAAGATCTAATTTTTTTGACTCAGAGAGATCAGCAATCCACTTAAGAAGAATCTCCCCTACACAGGGACCTTGGAGAAGGGAGAGGGGGAGAAATGGGGCTATTAGGATCTACTAAGTCCTCAAAATAAAGACCCCCATTTGGCAGCCCCGTAATGCCATTGGCATTAGGGATATCACCATTAATGCCATTAAACTCGGCCATAAAGAGGGAGGGAGTAAAAGCAGAAAGTAGCAGTAAAGGAAGGAAGGAATGAAGATGCAGGCTAAACAAGCACAAGAAGGTATATCGGGTAGGAGCAGCCACAGAAATCGCCATTAAGAGACTAAAATAGAAGAAAAAGCAGCCTCATACTTGAAAATCATTGCTAGGAATGATGGGGGGCAGGTCCTCCATGAAATACTCCCCTTAAGAAATCTGAAACAGGGAAGGAAAAATCCAGCATTAGATCTTAAAGGACGAAGCCATTAATGGGGAGGAAACCCCCAAATCTTCATAATGAAGAGAAACAATAGCAAATCTAGGCAATAAAGGATGGCAGCAACAAATCTGGAGAGGAGGGTCACTGGCGTATTGTGAAAGGCAGAAATCTTATGCGTATGGCAAAGGAGACTGGTCCAAGAGAGAGGCAAGTGGGAAAAATGAAGAACTAATGGTCCATGGGGAAGAAAATCTAAAAAACCAAGAGTAGCGAAAGTTTCCCGAGGAGGTTTCGGAGCAGAAAAGACAAATAAGCGTGCTGGAATGGCGTTGACACGCGCATGAGCCCAACTTAACCAGGCGACTAACGAAAATAAAGAACGACACCCACGGACCTAAAAAGTCTTTAGGTCTAGAACACTAAAAAATTTTAATGACACCAAGGCTCAGTATCAGCAATGACCCATGGTCTACAACAAGCAGAAACACCTCGACAACCCCAAAAAAGGAGTTATGCACAGAAGTCGCTCAAAATAGAGGCATGAACATCATATATTCATGGAAAGAAAGGAGCATACAAAAGTTCCCAAAAAGGGGAAAGAACTACTTCCCAATGAGCTTTACATTAAAGATATCCAAGATTTACATCAAGAATGCCCAAACAAGCTAATCCACAAAAAAATACAAGATGATCAAAAAAATAGAAAAGGGGGTCTTCATAGTGCCCTTTTGGCTGTTCTGGCCTGAGCCAGCCTGAAACCTCATGCCGGCCATCAGAAATAAGATCCAAGGCCTAAATATTACGGCCATAGTGCAAATACTAGGGCGTGTAACCTCCCTAGGCAGCTCGAGGTCCTCCATCCTCCATCCGTCTTGACACTGATAGAAACCCTCTATTGAAATAGAAGATTGCTCTACAAAGGAGTGGTGGACGAGAGGAGATGGGATTCGCCTTTCTCCTGTCAACTGCCTTGACAATCGGTCCTCGCAATACCAAGTGGCACACACGCAATCAAAAAATAAAAAGCGGAGAACAGATTCCCCTGCCACAGCTAACAAGGCAAGATCACCCATCCACTGCTCATAGGGGTGACGATGGAACTACACATGACGCAAAGAGATATGTCAAGATAGCATTAGATAAGAAATAGGGGAGGCAATGAAGAAGAAAAGAAGAACCCAACCTGGTCCTCTGGCAGGTTGCTAATGAGTGACTGTCACATCAAGGGAAGAATATGCCTCTTGCGAGAATTGGCCCAATGAGCATCCCAAGGGAGAGTATGGGGGGAATCACCAAACGGATGCCCGATGAAGAAATATTCATAAAATCATAGCGCAAGAAGAATGGAAGGCATGGGAAGAAAAGCATGCTAAAACAAGGAAGAAAGAAAGCATAAAGCATACCCCGATCAAATGAGTCAACCCCGAGTAACTTCGGGACCCCCGGCTGACTGCATCCAAGTTGACAAAAAGATGGCTCAACAACATGCGACCTCACCCGATGGAACGAGAAAAGGGTGTTGGTCCTGAGTTAATGACAATTACCCAAGAGGTGAGGAGTGAATTAGGTGTTTTGAAAATTTAAAACTTAAATAGAAACTTTACCCCGAATTAATCTAGTCCCCTTTATGAAGAAACAAAAAGGAAAGCAATATAGTGTAGAGAGTAGAAATAAATATCAACACACAAGATTTTATAGTGATTCGGGCCACCTCCCTACTCCACTCTTCCAAGCTCACACCTCTTTGTGACTTGAGTTCCACTATTGTATTTCACAAATACAACTAGAGCCACTGCTCTCTTCTAGATTCCAGCTCTAGGGGGCATCAACAATCCACAGCATAAGTAGGTGATGAGTTCTACTCCAATCACACACTACTTTGCTTACATTTGATCTTAGTTACCCAAACTAAATCAAGTTCAATACACCAAGTAAAAATAAAAGAAAGTTTCTACACATTACTGTTGTGTAGAGACAGATTTAGTGCAAAAAAGAACTTGTAATGTAGGCTTAGAGATTCAACAAGTAGCTCTTTGCAGTTTGGAAGCGAAGTTCTCCTTCTATATAATGGCTTGATCACTTAATGCTCTTGAAGATGAGATTTATGCTCAGTTAATGAAGTCTCAGCTACCCTCGTTCATATTGAATGTCTTTTATAATTATTGAGGGAATCCGAACATTTGGAGGTAGGTGGCGCGCATTTAATGCGCCAACGTTCGAAATTTTTTCAACCGTTGAGACCCAAGTCGTGGGTAGAGTCCACTTCGGGTGCGACTTCGTCCAAGTCGCAGATGGAGTCGACTTCGGGTGCGACTTCGCCTATTCGCAACTACCTCAAATTCCAGTCAGGGTTGACTTGGTCCTCAACTTGACCCAAGTCACAGGTGAAATCGACTTCCAGTGTGACTTCCCTTCTTCAGCTTGCTAGTTGAACTTGAAATCTTTGGAGTGCCTTGCTTGCTTAACTTCTTCTTATTTTCTTATGTTCTGATATCTTGGAGCATCTTTGAGAACAATATTCCTTCATATTAGGTTCAGAAACCCTTTTTGATGATCTTGAACTTGTAATCGCCTCATAGCTTCGATTGTCTTTATGTATCTTGTTTTTCTCTTAAAGTGATCTTCTTATTCATATGATTTGAGAAGTCTAGGTTGTCTTTCATATTCATCTCATCTCAATTTTGTCTTAAACTTGATTTTACTATCAAAATCTGTCTTCTTAAAGTTGAAGTTGGAGTCGACTTTGCCTACGACTTCACCCAAGTCGCATGTGGAGTCGACTTAGGCTGTGACTTCACTTTTATTCCAACCTAAATTCAGCGCTGGAAAGAAAACACTGCTTGAAGTCGATATTGGAGTCGACTTCGTTCTACAACTTCATCCAAGTCACAAGTGGAGTCGACTTCGTTTGTGACTTCGGTATGCTCAAACTCCCAATTTTAATGCTGTCAAAAAATTTGCTGTTGAAGTCGCTTGTGGAGTCGACTTCGGGATCGACTTCACCTAAGTCGAAGTTGGAGTTGACTTGGAGATCGACTTGGTCTGCTATACTTGTATATTTGATTTTCCATTCTTTTAAGATATTCGCAAAACTCATTAGTAATCATAATATACTCAAATTTGTATTTGTTAATCATCAAAACTTGTGCCTTGGTAAATTTGTATTTGGGTTCACCAATTGTTTTCAAAAATCTCCCCCTTTTTGATGATTGACAAAACTATTTTGAGTTCTATACCTTTCCCCATATTATTTTCATGACAATTGTGCTTTTTGGTTATCATGTTGTTTCAAATGTTCTCAAGTCATTTCATTCACGTTTTATAATCATATGCCATTGTTCATAATCACAAGTCATTCATTGCATTTTCAAATATCAATCAAACATTGCATAGTCATAGTATTGAGATAAACTTCTATATATAAAAGCAAAATGTTCATACAGAGTTTAATTAAAAAATAAAACCTAATACAAACTACCCATCCCAAAATTTACTTATTTACTCACAATCTATCCTACCTACCTTTCTCCTAAACCCTATGATTTTCTACCCCTTTTTGCAATCACAAAAAGGGAGTACAAGTACTAAAGACTTGGTGAATTGGAATTGGGAAATTGGATAAAATTGATGGCGAGGCTTAATGGGGTGAACATGTGCCGATGAGTAGAAGGATGAGACTGGTGCAGGAGTGGGATCTTGGCGAACCGATCCGGCGTCAAATGGATCAAGTTCAGGGATCGGTTGGTTCTTATGATGTCCCGATGCCAGATGATAATGGATGGTGCGTAATTCCCGATCCATTCTATCTTGACGGGAATGCATATCCATCAGGGCATTAATTACCCCTGTGATATGGCTGATGACCCAATCCTCTAGTTGTTCCAAGTGTTTACGAACCGCATTGATGGATGTCTCCCAAGATGGAGGCCTCGGGGCTAGGTCAGGGATTTCGGATCCTTGTGGTTAGTAGGATCCATGAGAAATAGGTGACACCGGTTCTGTAGGAACCGGGTGCTCCCTAGGTGATGGCGGGGGCTGCTACCCCTGACTTTGTGCATGTCCGGCCTCTTCTAGAGCCGGCTCTCCCATCCATTCCCGAATCCTGTCTTCTATAAACTGCTCCAAATTTATTTTCATCCTTTGAAGCAATGCCTTATTGATGGCATTTGTTGATTTTAGGACTTCAAAGGGTTCACCATTGATATCCACCTCACAGTATTCTAGGATCCTCGTGATCCATGTCCTATAAGGTAGAACCCCTCGTGGGTTATCTTTTCGAGATGCCAAGGCTTCTAAAAACAATCTTGGTAAGCTGACCTTGATTTTATTCGCTATTTTCGACAAAATCCTAGCTTCTTGTGGATTTAGTTGATTTTTCCCTCTGCCTTTAGGGTATATGCAATGTGCAATGAGTAACCTTAACACCCTAAGTCTTGGAGATAAATCCATATAATGTAAAAACTTAACTTTCGGGTGATATTTGTTGCTTCTAGTCAGCTCATTATATATCCTGTCTAATGTGAGATCTGTAAGGATTGGCTTATCTTCATATGGAACTGTGAGAATTCTTCCTATCCTTCTTACTTCATCTGTTTGATCTGGGGCTGCCATTGTCCCTAAGAATATCTCAATTCCTTTGACAAAGGTTGAAATTTTTTTATCATTTCACAGATAATAGAATATCCTAGTCAGGTCAGGATATATTCTATCGTCTGATTTCAGCAAATTTGTCCAGCCCTGATGATCTAGCAGTTCTTCTATGTCAAACTCATAATCACTTAGGAACTTGAAATCTATGATCTTTGGAACAAATACCTTTCTTTCGTAAAAGGTCTTGTTAAATTTTCTATGTTGACGCTTGGTTTTGAAATAAGTTGTGGGCATCTTCAGAACTTGTCCTTTTTGTGGCTGGAGTTCTTCTTTCTCCAGTATCTGAGCTTCGTGTTTGATTTTTATAGCCTTGAGCTCGAGCTGTGGATGGGGTAGCAGTTTGGAATCTAACCCATCGACTTGTAGAAGTCTAAGGTTCCTTCTTAGCCTATTTTTCAGAAGTTCTATGCCTCCTTGGGATTTCTTCTTCTGTAGCGGAGTTCAACGGTCTGGATACAGGCCTCGAAGATGGTTTTGAGACCGTGAGCTTAGGCAATCTTGATTTGGGAGCCATTTGGATGGATTTTGGTAAAAGGAACTTTGAAATGAGGCTAGATAGTGCACCGGAAAGAGTAGAAAAGAAAGGATTTGCAAAAAACAGATCTTTCTAACTGATTTCAACGGAATTTTTGAAGAAGAAAATGGGTGAAATGTGTTTGCGGGGTTTCTGGCAGGAGAGATGAAAAAGAAAAATAAAAAGAAACTACTTAAAATGAGAGGGAAGCCCGACGGTCGTGTGCGGAGTCGACTTAGCCCTAGGCGAAGTCGACTTCGACCTAGTGGAGTTGACTTCACCTCAGAGGCAGAGTCGACTTCGTATTACCCAAGTTGACTTCAGCGGAGTCGAGCTGACTTTCTCGGAGTCGATTTGGCCTATCGACTTGGTCTTTCCTAATTCTAATTTTCATCTTATTTTTCTAACTTAGCGCAATCATCCTTATGTCATTTCTAATTTTGTAAAATAAATCCTTTGCTAAAGGTTTGGTGAATATATCAACATTTTGATCCTCGGTTTTCACATATTCTGAGCATACATCTTGATTTTCCACATGTTCACGAATAAAATGACGCCTTATATCTATGTGTTTGGTTCTTGAATGTAATATTGGATTTTTAGTCAAACAAATTGCACTAGTATTATCACATCTAATAAGAGTATTACAATAATCAATGTCATAGTCTTTTAATTGTTGTTTTATCTAAAGTAATTGGGCACAACAACTTCCGACGGCTATATATTCAGCTTCTACTGTAGATAGAGCAACACTGGTTTGTTTCCTTGAATACCATAAAACCAACATACTTCCAAGGAATTGACATGTTCTACTAGTACTTTTTCTATCTACTTTGTAGCCGGCAAAATCTGCATCTGAGTAGCTGATTAGATCAAATGTTGACCCTTGGGATACCATAATCCAAGATTTGTGGTGTTAATCAAATACTTAAATATTCTTTTTCCAGCAAATAGATGTGATTCTTTAGGACATGCTTGAAATCTTGAACACATACAAACACTAAAAAGAATATTAGGTCTAGAGGCAGTTAAGTATAGTAATGACCCTATCATACTTCTATAGAGCTTTTGATTAGTACATTTACCGTTTTCGTCTGTGTCAATCTTGATTGTAGAACTCATTGCAGTATTTGCTCCTTTGCAAGTTTGCATTCCAAATTTCTTCAGCATTTCTTTAATATACTTGGACTGGTTTATAAAAATTCCTTCTGCTTGTTGCTTGATTTGTAATCCAAGGAAGAAATTTAATTCTCCCATCATGCTGATTTCAAATTCGATCTGCATTATTTTGGAAAATTCTTGGCATAAAGTTTCATTAGTAGCACCAAATATTATGTCATCTACATAAATTTGCACAATTAAAATACTTTTATTTTTATACTTGATTAATAAGGTAGTATCCACTTTTCCTCTTTGAAAATCATGATTAATTAAAAATTTATTCAACCTTTCATACCAAGCTTGTGGAGCTTGTTTTAGTCCATATAATGTTTTGGTTAATTTGTAAACATATTGTGATTGATCCTTTTCTTCAAATCCAGGGGGTTGCTCAACATACACTTCTTCATTCAAAAATGCACTTTTCACATCCATTTAAAATAATTTAAAATTCATATAGGAAGCAAATGCTAGCAAAATGTGTATGACTTCTAATCTAGCTACGGGTGCATATGATTCTTCAAAATCAATTCTTTCTTCTTGGTAGTACCCTTTGGCTACTAACCTAGCTTTGTTTCTTACTACTAGCCCACTTTCGTCCAATTCATTCCTAAATGACCATTTTGTACCAATAATAGTGCAGTCATTGGGTCTAGGAAGTAAATGTCATACATTATTTCTTTAAAATTGATTTAACTCTTCTTGGATTACAATAACCCAATTTTCATCATTAAGAGCTTGATCAATAGTAGTTGGTTCAATTTTTGATACAAAAGCATATTGACCACAGATGTTGTCTTGATCTTCTCGTTTTTACTCCTTCATAAATGTTTCCATTGACTTATTCAATTGGATGAGTATTTTTGAACTTCAAATCAGTTGGAGGATTATAAGAATCATTACCTTCACTTACCTTCTAATTTAGGCTCAATTTTTTCTTGTTGCTCTTGTTGTTTTGATTTTGAATTATCTGTATCACTCAATTCATCCTCCTTTCTAGGAGTTTGGTTAATTTCATCAAAAACAACATATATCGATTCTTCTACAACTTGGTTCCATTTATTGAATACTCTATATGCTTTGTTATTTGATGAGTAACCAAGAAATATGGCCTCATCACTCTTAGCATCCAGTTTTTCCAAGTTGGTTTTTCCATTGTTCAAAACATAACATGTACAACCAAAAACATAAAAATATGAAATATTTGGTTTTCTACCTTTTCATAGCTCATATGGGGTCTTTTTTAGGATTGCTCTAATGGTAACTCCGTTTAACACATGACAAGCTGTACTTACAGCTTCACTCCAAAATTTGTTGGATAATTTACTCTCATTTAGTATTGTTCTAGCCATCTCTTGTATGGTTCTATTTTTCCTTTCAACCACTCCATTTTGTTGTGGTGTTCTTGGTGCAGAAAATGTGTGATGAATTTATTTTTCATTACATAATTCTATGAATCGTTTATTTTTAAACTCACCACCATGATCACTTCTAATGGTTATAATAGTACTTTATTTTTTATTTTGCACCAAGTTTACAAAAGTTGCAAACATAGAGAAAGTTTCATCTTTGCCAGCAATTCAAGTAGCCTAGTGGTGGAAATCTCCTTTTTGGTAGAGAAAGACATTTTAGGCTGTTTTGACAATTAACATGCCTTGCAAATTTTATCTTTGTCATATTTCAACTTTGGCAATCCTTCTACCAAATTCTTTTTCCATAGGGTCTTGATATTTGACATGTTTACATGCCCAAGCCTTTTATGTCAAACCCATGGATCATTGTCAATGGCAATTAGACATTGATAATTTAGTTCATCAAGTGAAACAAAATATAAATTTTCATGTCTTTTTCTGCTAAACATGATATGTTCACCATCAAATACATTGCATATAGATGCTTCAAACATAACCTTGTATCCTTTGTCATATAATTGGCTAATACTCATTAGATTGTGCTTGAGTCCTTCAACAAACAACACATTCTCCATACATGCATTTGAAACACATTAAGTATTTCCTTTACCTTTAATTTTACCTTTCTTATTGTTTCCAAAAGCAACAATTCTATCGTTGCAAGGCTTAAGTTTATGAAATAGACTTCTTTCTCCAGTCATATGCCTTGAGCAACCACTATCCATGAACCAAACATTGCTTGCTTTTACTTTGAAACATATCTGAAAAATGAACAAATAAATCTTATCTCCTTGGTACCCATTTTATAGGTCCATTTGGGTTAATAAACTGATCTAATCTTCATTGTTCTATTCTTGAAAGTCCAAATCTTGTGTTTCTTGGAACCCAAACTAATGTTGCACCATGGTCATACATTTTCTTAAAGTCTCATTTATAGATTTTATGACCCATCTTATTGCAAAAATTACAGGTCATTGGTAATCTAGGAGTAGGCCTCTAAGTATGTTATGGTTAAAAAATTGGCCTTTTGGTCCATATAGTATGTTTCCCTTTGGGCTTATAAGTAAGTACCGTTTTAGCTTGATATTTCCCAAGTTTTGATTAGCTACTTTCTCCTTGCTCAAATGTGGAGTATTCAAGACCTCTTTTATTGTTTTGAGAGGTCATGTTTAGAAACATTTTCACATTTTCTCCTGGATTAGAGAATTTATCTAATGATTCATTTAAGGATTCATTCTCCTTTTTCGATTTTTCTACTTCCTTTAATAGTAGTCCATTTTCTTCTTTCAGTTTTGATATACTTTCAGCTAGTTTTCCATTTACAATAATGATGGAATTGCATTGTTATCTCTTTAGTGATAACTTATTTCCTAGTTTTTTAATTTCCTCATATAATGAATCATATACACATTGTAATTCTTATAATTTAGCACATTTGAGACATTCTTAAATAGAAGAGTTAATAGATTGAGAATAGCAACATTTGGAAATTATCTCTTCATTACTTGTGCACTTTGTTGAGGTGGTTTGCTCTTCCAAAACTTCCGTTGTGTTTAAGCACAACAAATTTTCCTCTTGCTCAATCCGTGCCATGTAGCATATCCTTGCACAATTTACCGCTTCACAATAGTTAGTTGAGGAGCTACTTGTTGATGATGTTTCTTCGTTCACGTACATTTCTCTTCCCTTCGGCCTTTGGAATTTTCTGCTTTCATGTCTTTCCTTTCTCTCTTGAAATTTTTTTGATTTTTCCTCCGGTGTAGGACATTGAGCTTGCATATGTCCCATACCCCCGCATCTATAGCACTTTGTAGCCTCCTTCTTCTTATCTCTTCGTGGTCTTTCTTTGAAATCTTTGAAATTCTTTCCTTTTCTCACAAACTTTCAAAATTTACGAGTAAGTAGAGCAATGTCTTCATCATCATTGTGAGATGAGGAGGTGGACTCATCCGAGTTATGAGTGACTCTCAGTGAAATTGCTCTTTTTCCTTTGTGGTGTTCTTCATTTCTTTTCTTGATTAGCTCATGTGACATTAACGAGCTAATAAGGTCTTCTAACTTCAATGTATTGAGGTCCTTGGCTTCTTCTATCGCAGTAATCTTTGGAGTCCAAGATTTCGATAGAGCTCTTAGGATCTTCATGACTTCTTCAAATTTGGATATAACTTTTCCAAGACCTTTTAAAGCATTAGTAATTTTCGACAATCTAGCAAACATTTTAGAGATATTTTTTGTTTCTAGCATTTTAAAGCTTTCTAATTCTCCTATTAAAATATTTTTCCTTGTCCCTTGGACTTGAGAGGTTCCTTCATAAATAGATGTTAGTGTATTCCATATTTCTTTGGCAGTTAATTAAGAAGATACTCTATCATATTCAGAAGCCGTAAGGGCACAAAATAGTGAGTTCATAGCTTTAGCATTGCTCTTAACAGTTCTTACTTCCTCTTCGGTCTATTTAGAAGATCTTTCATCAATAAGCAAGGTTACACCATCTTGGATTGCAATCCAAGAGTCCATATCTATAGCCATGATGAGTTGTTTCATACGTAGCTTCCAATAACCAAAATTGTTCCCATCAAACAATTATGGCCTAGTAAAAATTAGCCTTCAGCAAATGCGGGAATGGAAGTCGATTGGGATACCATATCAAAAGATCTCTTTAGTATAACTCAAAGACCTGCTCTGATACCACTTGTTGGTCCCAAGTTAATGGCAATTACCCAAGAGGGGAGGGGTGAATTGGGTATTTTGAAAATTTAAAAATTAAACAGAAACTTTACCCTGAATTAATCTAGTCCCCTTTATGAAGAAACAAAAAGGAAAGCAATATAGTGTAGAGAGTAGAAATAAATATCAACAC
>JAXCLR010000001.1:3985881-4000290 GCA_035584095.1 Annona squamosa
AAATAGGGGTGCTCCCCCCCCCCCCCCCCCCAAGGTTCGAGACAAAAGTGGGGGGGCATCCCAAGGAGGAAGAGGAAGCGCTACCGCCATCACACCGTGAGTCCAGCTCCTCTCCTACTCAGGCTCCATTCCTCCACTTTTCTTTTTCTTTTTTCCTTCCATCTCTCTCTCTCTTCCTTTCCTTTTCTTTAGATTTTTATTTCTATTTTTCCTTGCTATGCCCATGTAATAGCTTTGGGTTGGCAAATTATTCTAATATCTGATTGATCCGAAGACTGGAACCCATTCTCTTACATTATCAGTGCTTTATTCAAAGAATACGGGGACTAGTCCCCTTTAAGATCAGTGGCGACTCCTACATTCTTTGCAAGTTCTTTAGTTGATTTTAGGTATTTTTATGGTTTGTATGATTTAGATCCTCCTATGGAGAAGAAATCATAGCGGAGAGGACCTACATGCCTCAACTAATTCAGGCAATCTGTAATACCGTTATGCTGCCAAATTCTCCTCTCAAACCCAAGCTCGTCATACGTAAAATACCCATCTTCTACAACCCATTAACCCACCTTCTTCTATGAAATTGCAAGTTCAAAACCAATCAAAATCCGGCCCATATCCAAGTGGCTAGAGGCTCGTCCTAGCCCATCTTAGCATCCACGACAAGTGTTGCACCTGTCATTTTTCTCTCTCATTTAATAATAGAGATGTGACTCATTAGGCTAGCCTAGCCTAAAAATTATATATTTTTATTTTTTCAGTTTTTTATGAACCTGTAAAGTCAGGTCTCTTTCATCCATAAACCAAGTTTTTCTATTTTAAAATTTTAAATATTTTTTATTTTTAAACATAGTGACAATATTGTAATTTTTGGAAATTTCTGAGGGCAAAAAATTATGACAATGTCATTGCGTTTAAAAATAAAAAAATACTTAGAAAAAGTTTAAAATAGTAAAATATGGTTTATAGGCTAAAGATAAATTTTTACGGGTTCATAAAAACAATTGAAAAAATAAAAAAAATAGATTTTTAGGTTGTCCTAAGTAAGGCCTAACTTAGGCTAGCCTAACCAAATCACAAGTCTTCATAATATCCATTTTCACAAAATATCTTTTTTCACATTCTCTTTTAAATACAATAGACATCATTCTCGATTGTAGTTTTTGAGTTCTTTCAACAAACAAATAAATTAAAATTATAATGCAAGGAACTACCAAGCTTTCCACTAAATTATTATTCTCAAATTCATACAAATAATATGAATGCAATGTTACATATTGCTCTCTGTTACAAAATAATATATATATATATATATACACATATATATGGAGACAGACTTGTTCTGGTGCTATGCAACCGCATTGGAACAATGGTACATTTGTCTAAAAAGGGGCCTAGGCATATTAGAATGTAAAACTTTATATAATCATTTATTTATATATAAATTTGATAGCAAATGATTTACATGTTGAAAAACTACTTTAAAGTTATTATTTAAATCAAATTATTTTATTATGTTGAATTTGTACCATTTCAAATGAGGTTCATATACATATCCAATTGGGATAAAAATTTATAAGGCAATAAAATACATTATTCTAAATATAATGGGTGGAGTAGATTTAAATTTTATCATCATGTGAGGCTCATTTTAGCACAATTGTGGTGTACTTGAATATATCTCATATATATATATATATATATATATATATATATATTTCAAGAGAGAGACCGAGAGAAAAATATTCAGGTGTAACTTTACTGCACCAGAATTATGGTGCAATTACCTAAAAATGGGTCTCGAATAATCATAAAATTATAATTTACTCAATTCATTATATTTTGAATTATATATTCTATTATCGTACCAATTTTTGTCCTAATTGAATATGTGTATGTACCTATTTAAAAATGGTAGAAATTTAATATAATAAAATAGTTTGATTTAAATAATAACTTTAAAGTTATTTTTTCAACATATAAATCATTTGTTATAAAATTTTTATGTGTATAAATGATTTTATAAAGTATCAATACATTTAAGTACATGTATAACCCATTTTTAAATACAATGGTGTGATAGATTTCCTATTTATGATCAAATAGGGCCCATAGTGTATGGATTGAATCATTTTCCATGTATATATAAAAGAAAATAATCAAGTGCAGTCCGTGCACTATGGGGCCAATTTGATCATAAATGAGAAATCTACTCCACCCATTGTATTTAGAATTATTCCCTTTATTAGCATACTGATTTCTATCCAAATCCAACATGTGTATGTGTCCCATCTTAAAATGGTACAAAATCAACATAAAAAAATAGTTTAACATAAATATCAAGTTTAAAGTTGTATTGTCAACATCTACACCATCTAAAGTATGATTTATATATGGATAAATGATTGTATAAAGTTTCATTATATTTCGATATGTGTGGGGCTAATTTTACAGTGCACTGTACATGAATGGGTCTCATATATATATATATATATATATATATGTAGTCCTATCCTATGCAGACGGACTGCACCATAATTACTATGTAGTCCGCTGTAAAATGGGTCCCACACATATTCAAATGCAATGAAACTTTATATAATTATTTTTCCATATAAAAATTATATTTTAGACAATTTAGATTTCAAAAATACTACTTTAAAGTTGATATTTTCATTAAACTATTTTATTACATTCATTTTGTGCCATTTTACAATGGGATGTATACATATGTTGAATTTTAGTGAAAATTGGTATGTTAATAAAATGAATAGTTCTAAATACAATGAATGGAGTAAATTTCTCATTCATGATCAAATGGGCCTAACAGTGCATAGACTTGATTAATTTCCATATATATATTAGTGTTGTCAGAACCGAACCGGTGATTGAACCGGTAAAGGAACTGGTTGGGTTCGAAACCTAACCGGTTAAGCGAACCGGTGACATCAGCATGACGTATTTATGATGTCATAAATATTAAATTATTTTTAAATTTTAAGTAAATATATTAATAAGTTAATCCTAATTTAACATCTATAATATGATTATGAGCCATTTGTAAGGTCTTTTATACCTTAATTATAAAATTTCAAACCCAGATAATAAAATTTAATTAAATCTACCTTATCCAACAATGTTTAACAACATCTAACAACATCTAGCTTTTAATATCAATAAGTTAATCTTAATTTAGCACTTGTAATATGATCTTCAGCTCTTTATAAGGTCATTTATACCTTAATTATAGAACTTAAAACCTAGATAATATGATTTAATGAAATCTACCTTAATCTAATAGCATCTAACGAAATTTAAGAGACACTCAAATTTTATGAAATAAATAAAATATTAAAAATAAATTTTCAGATTGCATATAAATCATCCTAGGTACTAAGAAATTCACCTAAAATCTAATTTTTTTATTTATTACTTATCGGTATAAAGATACATGTGATTATAATAATTCATATCTTATGGAAGAAAATGTCAATTTAAAAATAGAATATTATTAATTGAATTAATATTTTTATTAAGTAAAAACTTTATTAAAAATTACATCATTTTGTAGTTATTTTATATCATTTTCACTTTGTTTTAAGAGATATTATATTGAAATTGAGGTTTTAATGCAATACTTAGTGATATTTAAATTTTTTGCACAAAAATTATATTTACATAATTTTAGAGATTCTATTAGATTATTAAGGAATTTTTATAAAATTATTTTGAATGCTCTATATCGCAAATAATGATTTGCGTATACACGAATTCAATGGTCCGCTGGACCACCAAAATTTTTTTTTCCTCTTCTCCTCGCATTCGCAAGGCCGCTAATGGCTTCTGCATCGACGTGGAAAAAGGAAAAACGAGAAAGGTGGATGATCGGCGAGCAGGCTGGCACAATAGTGGGTTTTCTGTTTTTGGCGTCACTCCCTAAGAGCATGCTCCTTCCAATTTTGCGTCTACTGAGAGAAAATGGAGGGCGGTGGCTCTGCAGCTGTGCAAAAATCGATTTGGGGGCAAAATGCAAAGGAGAATGGGCTGCCTGCTGGTTGCCGAAAATGGAGGTTGCTGCTGTTTCGCTTGCTGGTCTCAGCGAGGAAGATGAGGCTCACGGGCGGGGGTGACTGTCGCGAGGAAGACGAGCGGTGTGGGCGGACGCTGACGGCGATGAGGACGAAGACGGGGCCGGCAGTGGGCGCGATCAGCGACGGCGACAGTGGACTTCCCGGTGGATGGTGAAAGTGCGTGCAACAATGGCATGGGCGGGCGACACGAGGAAGAGGCTCGGGCGGACGGGCAGCACAGGGCTGGTGTGTCGCAACTCCGAGGAAGACGAGGCGAGAGTGTCAAACCGGTCGAACCTGGTTGGACCAGATTTTTCAGTTCGACTGTTGGTTTGACGGTTTGAGCGGTTTTTCTTAATTGAACCGAACTGCTAGTATTCGAACCGGATACGGGACCGGTTCTTGGTCCGGCCGGTCCGGTCCGATTTTAATAACACTGATATATATATATATACATATATAGAAATATTCAGGTGCAGTATTTCTGGTGCAACATCGCTGAAATGGGCCCCACATGATCATCAAATCATAATCTACTTGACCTATTGTATTTAAAAAAAATGTATTCTAGTACCATACCAAATTTTATCTTAATCGTATATGTATATGGGCCCCATCTGAAATTGGTACAAATTTAACATAATAAAACGGTTTGATAAAAATAACAACTTTAAAGTAGTTTTTTCAACATGTAAACTGTTTACTATAAAATTTATATACAAATAAATGATTGTATAAAATTTCATTACATTCTAATATATGTGGTGCCTATTTTTGATTAAATGTACCGGAACAGCTCCCATATACATAGAGAGAGAGTTCCGATTCAATGCAACCCGCACGTTAGAATTTAGGTACAGCCCAGTCCAGATGCTATCTAGCTGTTAAGATGAACATCTCCGTTGTTAGTTCAAAGGTTGGGAGTTTTTATAATTTAGGTCCTCCATATTTTTGCATTTTCACCCCTTCAGATCAAAAAAAGTCTCGGTAAGAAAGGAGAGAGATTGGACGGGATTGGAGCTTTTCGAGAAAAAAGATCTCATCCTCATACATTGCTCCATCTTCTTCAGGTATTTTTAGATCAGCACACATTCCACCTTGTTTGTTTTATTTTTGTTACTATTAGGGGTTATTGTAGAGTTCTATTGATCCATCACCCACCCATTCCATCTTCTTGGCCCCCTTTTCGGATGAACAAAGGACAAAGAGAGAGATTAACAGAAGCAGAAAATTGGCTTTGAATGATGAAATGTCTATCAAAGAATTAATGTGCAGGAAGAAGCATCAGAATAATTCTCCAGATTGATTTTGTGTAAGCGAATGACAAGGATGAATGGGTTCAATTTTTGTCAAAATAAGAAAAAAGATGCAATAGTGACAAATTCAAATGAGGTTCTTTGCACAACTACTAGAAGGGAGCGTACCAACTAGGGGTGCAACTTGGTCCGGGTACCCGCGGGTCGACCTGTTGGGTACCCTAATTAAGGTTGGTTCAGTTCCGAGAAACTTACCCATAGGGTTAGTTCGGTTCCCTTTGATAAATACTCGTTTCAATTAGGGTAGGGTCGATTCTAAGAGCTGGGTACCCGGAACTGACCTGGAGTTCATATATACTGGTCCTTCTCATTGGAAGGTATTGCTTGCTCGAACCCTTTCGGCCTTTCCCACTTTTTCCCTTCTCATTTTTCCCTGGCGCCGCGCATCCCTATTCTCTCTCTCTCTCTCTCTCTCTCCCTCCCTCCCTCCATCCCTCCCCCATTTTCGGCATCGTCACTTCTCGGCTCCCGTCTCCTGTCTCCCTTCCAGTAGTGCCCTTCCAAGCTCTCTTTCTCTCTCTCTCTCTCTCTCTCTCTCTCTCTCTCTCTCTCGATCTCAGTCTATGAGATGGAGATGTAGAAGATGAGGTACGAGAGGGAGAAGAGGCCAATAGGGATCCAGTAGTGTCGGCATTGGAGCTTGGGCAATAGGGCCTGGGTGGCTAGAATGAGGGCTAGGAAGAGGAAGAAGACATGGAAGAACTTCTAGAGCTTCTTTTTTTGGAGATCGACGACCCTCTTCCTGTTTAGGGTTTTCTCAAAGTAGAGCTAGATGATGGTGTTGAGGGCCTGCATAGTAGTCTCCTTTGGGACTAGAGATGGCTGCTCTAAATCTCCCATTGCTAGTTTTTTCTTCTAGCGTTGGAGACGTTGAACCTAGAAGAAGCAGCAGTAGCAACAACGAATAATGTGGTTATCATGATCCAAAGGTGAGTCTCTTTACACCCTTTTGATGTTTGATTTTTTGTCTTGTTTGAGTTATGTTATATGATAGTCTTATAATCTTGCTTGGTAGTAGAAGATACGAACATTATGGATATGTTGCAACTGTTTAGAACTAATTTGACAATTTGTTCGTTTCTATTTACAATTTTTTAACTATCTAAATTCTATCTTCACCAACAGTTATCTTTGACAGCATACTAACATAATTTTAGTGGAACTGATTTGGAACCGAAACCGAAACCGATCCGCACTCGAAAAAATAGGGTAGGGTATGTCAAGAACCGACCCGGCCTCAAATAGGGTAAGGTAAGAGTTTTTAAAAATAAGGTGAGGTTAGGGTCGACCCCTACCCGGACCTACTCGGACCAAGTTGCACCCCTAGTATCAACCTTATTTGAGGCTGAAGCTTCTTGTTTTCAAGCCTTGGTGGGTGCCCTATGATAATTGTTAAATTAATAATATTTTTGTGAGTATTTTTAATATCAATTTGGCAGATAATTAATTGAGTTTTGTTTGAATTTTGTTTTAAAATGTGTTTTAGCAACATTCGGATAGTGAATGTTAAACTCAAGTAGTTGATAATATTTTTATAATTTTTTGGCTTGAATTATATTTTATTTGTGTCCACATAACCGAATGGGCTTGAAATAATTTTTATATTGATAACCCTTTACTAAATTCGATGAGTTTATGAATTAAATATTTCTTGTGCTGATTTAAAAATCCAAGAAGTCGAGCCCACCATTCCACGTCCACAACACCATCCAATTAACTTAGCCAGCGTCCAGTTTTGTATCTAATTTCCACCGTCCGTTTGCATGCGCGGCCCCCAGAAATCAACGGCTAGAAATCAGCCATTCATCACTGTACAGAATTTTCGGCATCCAGCCATTAATTCTATCCAAGCCGTTGATTTATGATCAAATATCCAGCAGCAAAAATGCCACCCGTCCATCTCCAAAAAATTCAGCAAGCTGTCCACCTTAATCATCAAACAATGCAGAATCGTCCAGAATTCAGTATAAAAAATCTACCGTCCACATATTAAATCTGCACCGCTCAGTCAGCTTCCATGCAGATCACGCCTAAGCAGTGGGCCCCACAAGCTGGATCACGTCTGTAAAATTCGAACGCTTGCAGCAGATGCATTCCATAGCAATAAATAAATAAAAATAAAAAAATCCTAGCCGTTCAAATTCTCTGCAATATGCCACCGATCCAATCGATGAAAATTATAGCTGAATTTTACATCCAAAAATTCATGCAATATTTGTGGCCGTCCATTTTGATCATCTGTCCAGCAAATTCAAACCATTTCAGAGTTTTGGTTGAAAAATCCATTAGAAAATAAAAAAATCTCAGCCATCCATACATGTGAACCGTCCAAATTTCAACAACCCATCGTTTTACTGTTCATATTTTAAATCCTAATCGTCCACTATTTCACACTCACGCAAATTTCCAGCTTGCACCATCCAAAATTTCATAAGGCAGCTCGCATTAATGGCTACAATCTTACAGAACGTCCAATATGTATGTCATGATTTTTCAACCTAACAAATCTTCACCAGCAATGAGCAACTACAAACGCTGAAAGCAGTCCGATGCAATGTCTTGTAATGTAATATGTAGCATGGTGTGTGTTTCTTATTTATTTAGGATAGATATTGTTGTTAATTTAATATCTTTTAATTCAACATTTGCCTAGTGTTTGAGCTTCCACTTTAGCAATGATTACATATGTGTGTGTATGAGAGAGGTGATAGAACAAAGAGGTGGAAATCTAATATATGACAATTAAAATGTTAAATTTAGAAATTTAAGACCATTAAAATAGGCATGATGATATTGAGGAACCCATGAATGACCATAAAACTTAATGAATCCTAATTGACTTAATCTAATGAATCCTAATTGACTGAATCCCATAAGAGATGCAATCACGATTATCATATTGAAATCCACTTGAAGAATTTATATAATTATTTTTATGAATTTTGAGTAAACCCAACTGCCATTGAATTTTGTAAATTTTAAATAATGGGACTTATAAAATTTATAATTAGAAAGAAATTAATATTGAATGATGAACATAAATGCTAGAATAGATAACTAATTTTGAAAGATTATTATCATTTCATCGAGTGAGTAAATGTAAAAGATATATAGGATTTGAATGGATTGGAATTAAGTATGAGGTAAGTAGGACCTTGCTTTGAACCGATTATTTTCTAAGCATCCATATTTTGGACACTGGTAATTTATATTTTTGTTGAAATGGTTAAATTTGATTGACGACTTGGTTTATTATGATGTCAAATTCGAAACTTGATTTATGAACTGAGCATACTAGCATTATATTTTGACATATATATATGTGTGGATTAGATGCTAGCATTATCATGTGTGATAGTTGAAGATGTTAATTGAAAAGTTTTGTTTGTGATCACCGATGCTAGCATTTTCATCGATGACATATCACTGCCTAGGGACTAGTGTCTGATTTAAATGTTGATGACTGTGGGTCAGGACCAATTGTTTGGCCATGGTGATATTGTAATTAGAATTATGTTTTTGTTTGGGTATTTCTTATGATGTGAGATTTTGAGCCGTGAATGTATCCAATTATTTATTATGATATGATTTTTGGATCTATGGATCTGTCCAGCTATTTAATATGATATTGTACTTGGGGCTGTGAATTTACTCCACTATTTATTGTGATGTAATATTTGAAGTCATGAATATGTTCAATTATTTGTTGTGATATGATATTTGGAGTTGTAGATTTATCTGGTTGTTTATTGATATTTGTTGTGACCAGCATGTAAAGATTGGTGCTTAGACATGAGTATCTGAGATGAGCCATAAGCATAAGTTTAAGATAGAGCCATCGATGTTTGGATATCATGGCAGGATATCGGACACACCTCCTGTCATTTGGCTTGGTAAGGTGTTTCCTGCATTTGACTGTCTCGTGTTTTGCACTAATGTAAGACGGGACAAGATATTAAAACTTCATGTTGGATTTAACTTATGTGATAAGAAGATCATGTCTATGATACATTATTATACTACTTGAACATGACCATGCATATGGTACTGATTTGAATATGATTTATGACTAATTGAAAAATATATATATATTGTTTAACAATAAGTTATGCTTTTGTTCTACTTACTAAGTTTGCTTAAACTCGTCCTATTTTATCATATTTTTAGGTGGTAGGGATGTGGGTGGAAACCAATATGGAGTTGGTACACCAAATCCACCTAAGATCTGATGAATTCATATTTTAAATTATTTATCATGGATTCGAGCATTTAGAAACAGCTTGGTTTAGATTTAATGAGACATCTAGTTTAAGTAAATTATAAAATATTAGATATTATTGTATGTTTTATGTTATTGCACATTTGTGTTCTCCTCATGCTACATCTTCTTTCGGAGGAGACATTAGAGTGACTTTCTTTGCCACCAGATGAGTGACAGTACTCAGCCCCTTCTCCTACCTTTGGGATGTATACCAATAATACTTCCAGCTCCCACCTGCATGAGATACTCTGTCTAGCCAATTCAACTATTTTGTAGTTTCCCTTCTCCTCAAAATAGTGCTTACTAATCCATATCTCATTACACGATGGTCGCAACCAGAGATACCTAGAAGATTTTTTGGATTTCGATTTTTTCCAAAGAGCGGGAATCAACTTTTTATAGTTACGAATTACAATGATTGAAGCTTCTTTGAAGTCGTTAATAATGCATGCAAATGTTTTTTGAGTATAAACTATTTAATTTTAATATTATTCAATACTTCACTCATCATCATTATAAGCCATTTTACACCTAAGTGGGATCTGTTGCATAGATTCTGTTGAGCCATTCTTGGCAATTTAAAACTAAATTTTCTATAATTTGTAATATTTTTAAATCTTATTTAATTACTTCCATTATGTTTTTTTAGGTCTTCCTCTCATTCTCCTACCACTTTTTACTTGGATAGACTTTGTTCTCCTAACCGGTGCTACTTCAGGCCTCCTTTTAATATGACCAAACCATCTTAATTTATTTTCTCTCATTTTATCATAGATTAGTCTCACTTTTAAGTTTTCTCAAATTATTTCATTCGTAATTTTATCTTTTCTTGTTTTGCCACTCATCCACCTTAACATTCTCATTTTCGCTATGCTCGTTTTTTGTATACGTTGTTCTTTAACTGTCCAACATTTTGGCCCATAAAGCATAGCAGATCTAATCGTAATCTTATATTAAAAAAAAAAATTTTAGTTTGATTGGAACTTGATGGTCACATAAAATTCATGATGTACTTCTCCATTTCTTCCATCTTGCTTGAATTCTATTCATTATATCTTTCTCAATTTCTCCGTTCTCTTAGACTATTGATCCTAGGTACCGGAAGTGATTAGTTCTTATTACTACTTGATCTAAAATCTTAATTGGTTCCTCATCTGGGTTCTCACTATTATTAAAATTGCATTTCATATATTCAGTTTTCGTGTGACTAATTCTAAAACCATTATATTCTAAAGCATCTACCCACTTATTCAATTTTAAATTTAGTTTTTTTTTAGTTTCATCTATTAGAAGAATGTCATTTGCAAATAATATACACCAAGGTAGTTTTTATTTGAGATGTTTAGTAATTATTGGTCCTAAGTTTATGGCAAAACCTAAGAGGGGAAAAGTGAATTGGGTTCTTAAAAAATTCTTTGGTAAATTAAAACTTTACCCTTTATAATTTCAATCCTCTTGATGAAACGTGATATGCGATAGAATGAGAGGGTGCAAATGGAATATAAAAATATAAATAATCAATCCACATAAGAGACAATAATTTATAGTAGTTCGGGCAACCTTCCCTACTCCACTCTTCCAAGCACACACCAGTTGTGTCTTAGGTTCCACTATTGTATATTCGATACAATCTAGAGCACCCGCTCTCTTCTAGATTCTACCTCTATGGGGCATATACAATAATCACTTGTTAGTTAAACCAACTCCAACCAACTAAGTCCAATCTATTTGTGAGACAAATTCAAACCAATCAAGCAAAACCCGTTAGTGAGACAAACTCAAACAGACCCCCTATTTTGCTTTTTCTTGAATTCAGTCTCTAACACCGATCCAAGGCAACAACACAAAATAAAATACAAAAAAAAGAGAAATTAGACTTTACAACGTGTATTCGATAAGCTCCGGAAGCTCCTTGTCATATGGAGATGATAATCTTGGAAGCACACTTGGAAATTGTAGCACTTGAAGCTTCAATAATTGCTCAAATAACTTCAACACACTTGAATATTAGAAGATGAAAGCCTAACTTGTGTTCACCTCTTTCTTTCCTCCTCTCTTACTTCACGTTCATACATCAATGGTATATATAGAGAAAAAAGGTTCTAGCAGTTGGAGTGGAAGTTCACGTGCATCTAGAGCTCCAACATTCGAATTTTCGACCGTTACAAGTTGAAGTCGCAAGTAAAGTCGACTTCGGATGGGTGAAGTCAACTTGAAATGCGACTTCGTCTTATTAAAACTTGTTGTCTAGAATTTTTCCTTCGAAGTTGCAGGTGAAGTCCACTTGGGTCTGGGACTTCACCTAAGTTGCAAGTGAAGTCGACTTGGGTTGAGACTTCACTTTGTTGTCTATCCGAAGTAGCAGGCGAAGTTAACTTGGGTTTGGGACTTCACCCAAGTCTCAAGTGAAGTTGACTTGAGTTGAGACTTCACTTTGCTGAACTTGTAATTCATGAACTTGAACTCTTGAAACTTAAATTATTTTATATTTTCATTTTTATACACATAATTAGAGACGAAATATCTTAGAACACTTAGACAAATTTATTAAATCCTTTTTAATGATATTTTAATTATTTATTAATCATTAAAATCAAATTAATCATTCTTAAAGCAAGCATATGATTAACAGTAATTTTATCTATTACTAAGGTAAAAACATAAAGACTCAATACTTAACTAATATAATAAATTGATGTCCTTCAAAAGAAGTATTACCCTTAGCAAGAGTAATGATATTATTATCTCCATTATTATTATTTTGGATGATGCCTTCCAAAGGGGTGTATGTCTAGAGTTGAGAGAGGACCTCTCCATCCAAGGAGTTCTTGTTGCCATGAATGCTTTGAATTTGCCGTGGGAGATGACAATATTTTTATTATCACCTGGACTTCCGAAGGGCCCCTCGTGGTTGGAGAATTGTGTAAGGGAGTGGTCAATTAAGAAATTTGCTGGAAAGAAACTAAGAGTGTGAGAAAACAAGAGAATGATGTTGTTTCCACAAATGATGTGAAATATAAGAATATAAATCTGTCAAGGGATCTGCCAGAAGGTTGAAATGGGCCCAAAGAGTGTTGACAAAAGGTCTAGGAAGGTTCCCACTAAGATAGGATGAGTTTTAGAGAGTCGAAAATAAATCTCACAGGATCTAAGATAAGTCTCAAAAAGGATGAGATGAATCAAAGGGTAAGGGTTTGAGATGAGCCGCTGAGAATTTTATCAAGGGGATTAAAATGTAATGAGAGGTTTATCAGAGAGGTGAGAGGTGTACATAAGAAGAGGTCTAGTCTAGATAGATTCCTTATGAATGTAGGTGAAATAATTGCCTATTTATGGTAATATTGCATGTCTAGTTAAAGTGGGAGCATGCCCACATTTGTAGCTCATATCCTTTGATTTTAGGAAAATTCTAGTGCTATTGTTAGAGAATATGACAAGATTATGACTTGTGAATTGGTCTTTCTGTCCACGTGTAGTGTTTCGATTATTTGCCAATTTAGATGCGTATTTTATTGTAAGTGTATCCCTACAATAGGCATTCTTAATCATGATTTTATAGAAAAAATTATGTTATAATATATTTTTAGCAATTCTATAATAATAAAATCATATATTATTTGAATATGAATATTTAGTTTTGAGCAAATAAACCTCAAATTTATTAGGATATTCATCATTTTAAATGGGGCTAAAAAGTCCATTTAATTGATCTCTAATGATATGGGGATAAATGGAATTTTAAGCTAAATATGTGATATAATCGAATTTTTTAAAAATTTATAAGTACAAGTGAAATTTTAAGAAAAATATTTGGATATATCAAAAATGTTTAAAAGTTCATAAGTATAAGTGGAAGCAAAGGTATTAAAGCTCGATGTCATAACTCAGTGACGCCTCTTCCACCAACCATTTGATTAGTATCTTAAAGGCAACCTTGCAATTATATCATCTTGTGGTAATCCCTCTTTGTCAATTCCTAGCCCAAAGGATCTTCTTACGTAGCCTATTTATGCTTCGTCTCAGCCTTCAACGCCAATAACTGCTAGCATAGTCATCTTTTTGTCATTAGTATAAATCTCGGTTTTTTTTAGCTAAATTCAATCTATTCAATAGCTTTATTATCATGTATTTATTTAAAAGAAAATTTAGTTGTCCTCATCCATGATTTGCATTATTCTCAAAGTTAAGGATCATTTAAGACTATTTTCAAATAATTAAAATTTATTGATTTATCGTAAAGGTCCATAAGATCTTAATTCAACATCTAAATTATCTAAAATATTCAATTTCATAACATTTTAAAATTTTAACTAATATGTCTAAAATTTTTCATTTAATTTCATATTAAATTCACGTGATTAAATATTAAAATGTTACTTAAATGCATGTTTTAAATGAAATTATGTGAAAATTATATTTTCGTAAAATCGTTAATTTTGCTATAAAAATGGGTCATTTTGCAAATATTCTCGAAAAAATAAAATTATGACTCAATCTCCTAGAAAAATTGTAATGTTGAAATATGTATTAGCATATTAATATAATTTGGGAAAAATTATGAAAACCATCTAATTGAAATAAATAAATAATAAATAAAATTATAAATACAATCTAAAATATGATTATAAAGCAAACTTTTATGACGTTTAAGATAAAATTTCATAAAATAAATTAAAAAAGGAAATTAAAAGTCTATGCGGGGTTATGAAAATTATTTTAACAGAAATCAAAAATTTAAATTGACATCTTCATTTTTTGCATGAGT
>JAXCLR010000001.1:4157496-4170059 GCA_035584095.1 Annona squamosa
ATTCTGCTTCCTTCAGCACCACTTGCTAGGCATGGTTGCAGTGTATTCCACTTGCTTTCATCGACATTCCACAAGTTATCGAGGACAAGCAGGAAACGTTTCCCACTCAATGCTGCTATAAATTCATTTTGTAGTGCCTGAGGTTCAGATGGCGAGGTGCCTTGCCCTTTTACTTGTTCTATAATTGCTTTCATGAGTCTTGCCTCATCAAAATTCTTTGAGACGTCAACCCAATATAAAGCATTTTTAAAATGATTTTGCACACTGCGATGGTTGTAGATTTTTCGAGCAAGAGTTGTTTTCCCCTGTCCCCCAATACCGAGTATAGCAATCACTGGAACAGAATACAGCTGTTGACAAAATAAGCTCATTATGTAAAATCAAGCAAGTTGGTGTGATTATGTAATTTGTATAAAGATAACTCATTATAAATAGTGGAATCTCTGGTAACCCTAAAGCACGATTGAATAGGGCTTGCCATGGTGGAGTAGGGATCTTTCCGAACCACGTAAATCTCCTTGTTCTGTGTGTGTGAATGATAGTTTTCAACATGGTATCAGAGCATCAAGATGTAAAATCTGTGTAGCCGACTGCCATCTTTCTCTAAGCTATCATATTCGTGCATCATTTGTTGTCTTCTGCCGACAGGAGGCATCCAGCGACCGGATCGGCAGCCCCTTCCAGGCGTCCAGCGTTGCCACCGCCGTCAGCAGCCGAATCCGATCGGCGATTCGAAATTTTATTTTTCTACGGAGAAGAGCTATCTCACCAGGAATCCGATCCTCTTCGCCGGAAAATCACTCCCGCGTCATCTTCGAAGAAATCGAATCCTCAATCTCTTCCTCCGCCGAAGGCAATCAGCTATCCCTCCTCCCGCACTCTTGCCAGGACGTCCGGGTGCGACTCCAGCAGCGCCACCGCCCACAGCAGCGACGACGTCGACGCGTCCTGTGCTGCGAACAGGTAGCTCGCGATCTTGACGTCGCTGGTGTGCGACGACCGCGGCACGCCGGCCTCCGAAGCCGCAGCTAGCTCCCTCAGCGTATCCTCCATCTAGAAGTCGATAAGGCAGCAGGGCTCCGCGCCGGACCTCAGCCGCTCCTTGCTGGCGACGACGCAGCCGGTGAGCGTCTCGACGAGGCGGTCGACGGCGAGTCGGGCATTGCGGAAAGCGAACCCCGGCAGCTCGCCGGAGCCGTTGCAGCCTGCGTCTTTTCTTCGGCAATGTTTGTCATCTAGCAGATTGCCTCTGTCAAAAGGCGTCGCGGTCTCTGCCCACAGCTTTAACACCTCTTCTGGCATGATCTCCAGCAACGGCACCACCGTCTTCCATCATGGATGCTTCATCTGTTCGTTGACGCATCTTTCTTCTTAGCTGTCGCCGCATCTCTTCTGTCAGCTGACATCTCGCTGAAACCAGCAGCTTCTGCATCTCTTTGGAGGTGTACTGCAAGTCCTGCATTCGCCTGTTGATTTTCGTCAGGCCGCTTGGGCTCTCCACCTATCAGATCCATCAGCAGCTTAAATTCTGTTTATCCTCATCAGCCAGGTATTTCTGGTCTTACATGGCTATTTCTTTGAGCAACAATGATACCAACATAAAGTTAACCACCACATTGTTAAATGAAAAAAATTATCTGTCATGGGCAAGAGCTGTTACAGTTGCTCTCAGTGGAAAATCCAAACTTGGGTATATTACTGGTAAAATTCCAACTCCAAAGCCCGAAGACTCTATTTTTGAAGAATGGTTGGCTATGGATAACTTAGTTATGACATGGTTATTCAATTCAATGGAACCACAAATATATGAGATTTTTGCTTATTCAGAAAATGCAAAAAGTTTGTGGAATTCTCTCAAAGAGGTGTATGGTCAAGAGAACAATGCATCCAGAATTTTTGAATTGCAACAAGAAATTGCTCGTGCAGAACAATATTCAGATCAATCTTTTGTTGACTATTTGGGTTTCTTAAAAAAGCGATGGGATGAACTGAGACAATATCGTCCTCCAGTTGACACCATAGACAATTTTTTAAACAGAGAAGAGCAAGACAGAACTTTCCAGTTACTGGCTGGCCTAAAACCAGACTATGAAGATCTTAAGAGACAAATATTAATGAGTTCATCACTTCCTTCCTTCTCCAATGTTTGTGCCATTATCCAAAGAGAAGAAACAAGAAGACGAGTAATGAAATCAGACAATAAAATTGGAACTGAAAGTCATGCTCTTACTCTTAAATCTAACATGAAAGGAACAACCTCATTTCGAGGAAGAGGACGAGGCAGAGGAAATCGCTCATATTGTGATCATTGTCACAAAGCTGGACATAGTAAAGACCGTTGTTGGGTCTTATATCCCTATTTAAGACCCTCTAAAGGAAAGGAGTCTGATAACCAAATAGCAGCCCAAGTCAGCGCCAATGTTCCTCCTTCTCAAGCTGCAATAGAGAGTCTAGCAAAACAACTTCAACTTCTTATCCAGCAGAATACTACAAACTCCCATGGCTCTTCCACATCATTTGCTCAGTCTCCTGGTATGGCTTTATTTCTTTCTTCTCATGAAAATGGTTGGGTAATAGATTCTGGTGCTACTGATCATATGAGTGGCAATATCAATTGTTTATCTAAAGTCCACTCTAAAGTAACAATGCCTCCAATCACAGTTGCCAATGGACAGACAGTTCCTATTCAAGGAGTTGGACAAACTCAATTACTTTCCAGCACATCTGAGGTTTTATATGTTCCATCGTTAACCTCTAATTTATTATCTGTCCGCAAGATTACTAATGACTTGAATTGCAATGTGGTTTTTTCTCCCAATTCGGTGATTTTTCAGGACAGGGCCACGGGGATGAAGATTGGTGAAGGAAAAATCAATCAAGGTCTATATGTCTTAGAGAAGTCACAAAAGGCATTTATTGGAAAGAAAGACGCTGATTCTTCATTACTATGGCATCGAAGATTAGGACACCCTTCTAATCAAATACTGCACAAATTTGATTCTTCTATTTCAGTTGATGAATGTGAAGCTTGTCATTTTTCTAAACTGCATAGACTGCCATTTCCAAAACATTCTAGTTTCTCAAATAAACTTTTTGACTTAGTTCATTCAGATGTTTGGGGACCCGCTCCAATAGACTCTCGTGAGGGTTACAAATACTTTGTTACATTCATTGATGATATGTCTCGTTCCACTTGGATCTATTTGTTGAAAGCCAAAACTGATGTCTTGCAGGTTTTTCAGAACTTTCATAATATGATTGTCACACAATTTGGTATTGCATTAAAAGTACTGCGCACTGACAATGGTACTGAATATGTCAATCATTCATTCTCATCTTATCTTACCTCTCATGGCATTATTCATCAAACTTCCTGTGTCGGGACTCCCCAACAAAATGGAATTGCTGAAAGAAAAAATAGACATATCCTAGAAACAACTAGAGCCTTGCTATTTCAGATGCATGTTCCAAAACAATACTGGTCTGATGCTGTCCTTACCAGTTGTTATCTTATCAATCGTCTACCAAGTCGCTTATTGAAGTTTCAAACACCTCTAGAAATTTTACGAGGCAGAAAACCTGATATTTGTCATCTCCGTGTCTTTGGTTGTCTCTGTTATGTACATGTTCAAAATCATAGTAAACTTGATTCTCGTGCCCATCGATGTGTCTTTCTTGGTTATTCCTCTACCAAAAAAGGATACAAATGTTATGCTCCAGATCTTCATCGGCAGTTTATCTCTAGAGATGTTTCCTTTATTGAGAGTCAACCTTTCTTTTCCCCCCAGGTTCAAAGTCAGGGGGAGCATATTCACAATGACTTTGTACCTAGGCCATTACCATTATCCTCGGCAGATCATGAAGAATCAGCTATGCGAGAAGACGAAACTTCTCCTCCTCCTCCTGAAGACCCCGTGGCCCTTCATGAAGATCTTGTGGCTCCTCCTCGTAGATCTTCCCGGATTTCAAGACCTCCTTCTAGACTACGAGATTTTTCTACCTACCATGCAGCAGCTTTTCCTATTCAAGATTATATATGCTATGATAATATCTCCACTAGTCATTCTGCCTTTTTAACGAGCATTGATTCTCACAATGAGCCGACAAGTTTTCATGAAGCTATTAGCCTACCACAGTGGAAAATTGCTATGGAAGACGAACTTAAAGCTCTCGATAAAAATCAAACATGGGAAATTGTTCAATTACCAGAAGAAAAAAAACTAGTAGGGTGCAAATGGGTATATAGAATTAAATACAGAGAAGATGGATCTATAGAAAGATATAAAGCCAGACTTGTTGCTAAAGGATTTACTCAAACATATGGTGTTGACTATAAGGATACATTTGCACCTGTTATTAAGATGAACACAGTCAGAGTTTTAATGTCTGTAGCTGTAAATTTTGGATGGTCATTATTCCAGATGGATGTCAAAAATGCTTTTTTGCAGGGAGATCTAGAAGAAGAAGTATATATGAAACTTCCGCCTGGACACAAGTTAGAAGAACGAAAGCATTTGGTATGTAAACTGAATAAAGCAATCTATGGTTTAAAACAGTCTCCCAGAGAATGGTACAGTAAACTCAATACTGCACTTACTAAGTTTGGTTTTGTCAAATATATCTCAGATTCTTCAATGTTCGTCAAAAGGAATAATCTCAGAATGGTGGTTGTCTTGATTTATGTTGATGACATAATCATCACTGGAAATGACAATGCAGGAATTTCAGATCTAAAAAGGTATTTGAGTAAAACATTTGACATAAAGGATCTAGGTAAGCTGAAATATTTTCTAGGAATTGAAATTGCTTACTCTAAGAAGGGACTATTCTTGTGTCAAAGAAAATACACTCTAGACCTGTTGAAGGAAACTGGAAAATTAGGGGCAAAACCAGTTGATACTCCGATGGATTATACAGCCAAATTTATTAAAACAAGTGAGCCACTAGAGAATCCTGAGAGGTTTCAGAGGCTTGTAGGAAAATTAATATATCTTACTGTTACAAGACCAGATATTTCTTATGCAGTGAGCTTTATCAGTCAGTTTATGCACTCTCCTACTGTTGAGCATATGCAAATGGCAGATCACATTCTCAGATATTTGAAATCTTGTCCAGGTAAAGGAATATGGATGAAACCATATGATAATACTAATGTTTCTCCTCATGTGGAAATTCTTGGATATACAGATGCAGATTGGGCAGGAAATCCAGAAGATAGAAAATCAACAACAGGATATTGCACTTTTGTTGGTGGAAATCTCGTGACATGGAAAAGTAAAAAACAAAATGTTGTGGCAAGATCAAGTGCTGAAGCAGAATATAGGGCTATGGCCTCTACTGCGAGCGAATTGATTTGGTTGAAATCTGTTTTACAGGAACTAGGCTTTCACACTCAAAAGCCGATAAAATTGTTTTGTGATAATCAAGCAGCCATATATATTGCTTCGAATCCAGTTTTTCATGAAAGAACCAAACATATTGAAGTCGACTGTCATTATGTTCGAGACAAGGTTCAAGCAAAGATTGTTGAAACTCCACATATTAGAAGTCATGATCAACTTGCAGACATATTTACAAAAGCATTGCCAAGAAGGCATTTCGAGAAACTACTGGAGAAAATGAATTTCACAGATATTTATTCACCAACTTGAGGGGGAGTGTTGACAAAATAAGCTCATTATGTAAAATCAAGCAAGTTTGTGTGATTATGTAATTTGTATAAAGATAACTCATTATAAATAGTGGAATCTCTGGTAACCCTAAAGCACGATTGAATAGGGCTTGCCATGGTGGAGTAGGGATCTTTCCGAACCACGTAAATCTCCTTGTTCTGTGTGTGTGAATGATAGTTTTCAACAACAGCCAATCCTCATAGCTAGTAATAGTGCCTACACCCACCGACTGCACCCACGAATCCTTCTTCCAAGGACTGCTGCTTTCACCCACCAACTGTAGTCGCCCATCCTCTCCCCCACTGCCACTACTTGCGCTCGCCAACTGCTGCTGCTGCTTACCACTACTTTCGCCCACCAACTGCCACCGTTGCAGCCCATCAAAATCACTTGTACTGCTAATTACACCCAACAACCTACTAAATGTTTCATCATTATTCTTGTAAACATTAAGCAGCAGCCCACTTAACAACACAGCTTTTTCCTCATCATCCCCGTCAACATGACACAGCAACCTAGTTAACAACACAGCTTTTTCCTCATCATCCCTGACAACATTAAGCAGCAACCTAATTAACAACATAGCTTTTTCCTCATCATCCCTGTTAAGCTGAAATATATATAACAACAGAGATCTTTCGTCCTCATCATACCCGACAACATGAAACAACATAGCTTTTACCTCATCATCCCTGACAACATTAAGCAGCAACCTACTTAACAACATAGCTTTTTCCTCATCATCCCGGTCAACATTAGGCTCCAATATACTTAACAACATAGTTATTTCTTCATCATCCCTGAAAACACGAAGCAACAACCTACTTAAGCATACAGCTTTTTCGTCGTCATCCCTGACAACATGAAGCAGCAACCTACTTAAAAACATAGCTTTTTTGTTGTCATCCCTGACAACATTAAACAACAACCTACTTAACAACATAACTTTTTCGTCCTCATCCATGTCAGCAGCAGGCAGCAACCATCTTAACAGAGCTTTTTCGTCCTCATCCCTGCCAATCGTCTTTTCTTCCATAACCGCAAAGCTTATTGGCCTTCTGTTATGACTGAAACTGCGCAAGTAAAATGAAATGCTTGGATAGCTCATCTGGCTCATTTCGAACTGCTTTTTATTTTTATCAATCTCATCTAACCTCTCCCTAATTTCTCGCACGCTTCTCCCAAGCTGATAACGAGAGACACCATGATGGAAGCAAGTGAAAGGTGAAGGTAAGCAAGCAACAGCACATGCCCCAATTTCAGAGCGACCATCGCTAGCATCATTTTCAAGGTGCTCATCAATCAAGTCCTCGATATCGTGAGCAACTTGTCTTAGTTCTGACAACCAAAGTCGAACTATTTCTTCGGTGAATTGCTTGCTCTCAGCTTCATCGAGAACGGCTTTGATATGTTTTAACGACTGCTGGATTTTTCGGAGCTCATTCATTGCTCCTGCAAACAGTGCTACCCGCTGCACGAGCACGTCGGTGAGCTTCTCGAGAGCAACTGTAACGAGTGCGTCCGCCATGTGCACAAGCAGGGGAGAGACTGGGCAGATGAGAGAGGCTCCCTCTTTTCCTTCTCTGTCCACGGCTGCACTTTGATAAGGCAAACTGCAAAAGTCACGAAATAGTATCCTCACATTATGGTCAATCTCATCAAATATGATCACATTTGCTTAAAACTATATATTTATGTGTAAATTATTAAAAATGTTTAAATTTATTCATGTATACATTAAAATGTAATAATATTTTCGTGACAATATAAACTATGCTATGTACTATGCATGAAGTAAATTTTTTATAATCATGAAATGAGAAACATAGATGGGTTACACCACTACAAAACTTATTATAGCAGGCAAATAAAAAATTTAGCTATGCTTGGCCAAATGTAGCTAAATTTGCAAATATTTATATTCAATCAAATGCTGCCACTCCAAAACAACCAAGTTTCTGTAACTAAATAATTAATTGTACCCAAAGTACAACTAACGCAGTCAAATAAATATTATATTTTACTAAAAAATTATAACCGGTATAAAATTAAATTTGTTGACATTCATGGAAGTGTGCTTTCTAACAGAAAAACTTTTTTTTGCAAAATATAAGTTTCCGATGAGAGCTATTTTTTATAGTAATAAAACAAGATTTTTGTTGGATGAAAACAAGATTTGTTAAACATAATAAATGATTTAATTTTAAAAATATTTTTAAATAGAAAATCCAAGAACACGAATGTAACCTTTCTGCTTACAACAAATTTGAATAATTACCTCAGAATCTAAAATGCAACGAAAGAAAACACATAAATCAAATTTTTATGACATTAAATAATCATTGTTTGTGCTTCAGATTTTGCAAATTTTAATAATAGATATTATTAAAAATTAATTTTCTGGTATTATAAAAATACGAAATATCAAAATTTTGGCTTTATCCCTCGAATAAATAAGCCAATTTGGTGGATTTAAAATTTTTGAAAAAAAAACTAGTGTGGACATTTCTAAATGAAGCCCACAGATCAGTAACAAAAGTGTCTTTTGTCCGATCATATTTACCAGCACCATTTTAGCAGAAATATTGAAATAATTTATACCTGACTAGGGGTATTTGTACATCATTTCTATACTAGTACGCTGCCCCCATTCATAGCTCGGTAGTACCCGATCCTTGAGGATAGATGATTATATACATTCTTGTCTAATTTGAGTGCTTTTAGTGAATGTCCGCCTCTATGTAATCAGGTTATTTAGAAATAGTTACATATAACCTCTTTTGCTTTTAAGATAGTGATGGTTGATTTAAAATACAATCCATTCATTATATTCAACATTATTTATTTCTTTAAGAAATTAAGTTTTATCCGAATAACATATGTGCATGAGCCACATTTCCTTAAAAACATTTTTTTAATGTGTAAATTATAAAAAAAATTGCTCCCATAGAATATAATAATACTTTATACAATCATTTATCCACACGGTAGTGATATTTTAGATGACTTAGATGTGGGAAAAACTACTTTAAAATTAATATTTCAACATTAAATCATTTTATTACATTAATTTACACATTTATAGATAAGACTCACATATAGTGAAATTAAAAAATAAAAGGGTATCCGAGATACCATAGATGATGCTAAATACAATGGATGAAGTTGATTTTCCATCAACCATCAAAATTTAAAAATAAAAAAATTATATAAAAAAAGGTTTCATAGAAGCGGGACTGTTTCTTAAATATATTCATTAAGTTTGATGACAATCAACAAATATATCAATTATATTTTCATAACTCAAATATATCCACTACATTTGCGCATAATCTCATGAATGCACATTACGTAACTGACATAAGAAAATGTCATAAAACGCATAAAGTTACTGAGACGCCAATAAAACTAGTGCTGATTGAACAGAGAATCCATAAAACTCATAATTTGTCATGTGTTGAATTTTTTTTTATGTCCCCGTTTATATTTTTATTCTTCATTTTGATGGTGCTCGTAGTAACCCATAATGTGCAAATTCATACATAGATTTATAGAATAGTTTCTCACTTTTAATAATAAATGTGTCGTTTAAATAAGGATTTTATGCAAAAATTATTGAGAAATTATACTTTCACAAAAAACTTATTTATTAAATTTTAAACCTTTTATTCAAGAATATAAAATAATTAAATATTTTATCCAACTTGAAATTAAATAAATAATTATACGAATCAAACAGACATAAAAGAAATTAAAAATATTTTGTGGTCTGTTCAATTTACATGTGCAAAATTACAAATCACTTTTGACAATTAGCATCAGTTACAAATGCCTGCTTGTGCAAGGTTCCAAGGTGCATAGGAGGAGTACCAGAAGATGGTGTTCCATCATATGGACACCACTCTAGATTCGATTGCTTGCGGCCACAAATCATAGATCGGGGCCAACCAATTGATTATTTGCAAAAACTGTCATCGGTATCCCCCATCTCTCCACTTGCAGCATCTATTCTTCTTCAAGAATGGCGAAATCAAACCACCATGTTCGTCAACTATTCTTTCCAATCCGACGTTGAAAGCCATGAATTGAGAAATCAAAGCCAGACAATCGATTCGTCAATTGAAAATCACACCAGATTAGCATCACGGCTTCGATCTTTGCTATCTACGACCATAATTGCTACCCTATTCAACCATCACATACGTCTCCATTAAAGCCAGCAGTTTCGATGTTGCCACTCGCTTCTTCGACAATCCATGGCCAGCAGCCAATGAAATGGAACTAGTAGCAGTGCTCATCGATAAGAAGCAAGCTTCTATCGAAATCGAATCTAGCATAATTGCCCAAATCTGATCCCAACGACCATGATCTTCAAATTGATGGCAATTGCACTAGACCGGTGGCCACAGCTCCGATCTTTATCATCTCCTACCATGATTGCCACCCCTATTTAGCCATCTGATCCATCTCTATTAAAGTCGACGGCTTTGACGTTGCCACCAGCTTCTCTGACCAAAATCATGGCCGATGACTAGCAAAATGGAACTAACAGCAATGCTCCTCTATCGAAAACAAGCTTCTAGGCACGAATTTACCCTTAGCACTCCTCTAGCAAAGGCGTTCCACAGTCAAATCAAGTGTCCGTACTATTGACAAATTTGCGCTAGGAATATTTTGAGTATTTATAAAAATTCGACAAGAAAAACGTAGCGCCTCTATTAATTAATTAATTAATCTAGCGGCAAGTAGTCAAGTGGGCATATCAGGAATTATATGTAAACATAGTTGATTATAGATGAAATTTTGAAAACGTAGTGAGTATATTTGGTATTATAATCAAACATGACATGTATATTTAACAAAAGTCCAAATTTTAAATATTACATATTCTAATATTGGTTATTTTAGCATAACTAAATTTTCAATCAACTCACAAAAATAGAGATATTTCTGCTCGCACTTATTGATTTTTATAAAATTTACGTTTGTAAGTATGATTTGCAACATCTGGCAAATGCAAAAATGTTTCAAAAAAGTGATTTCAACCAACTCCCCTTATTTTTGAGATATTGATGATTAATGCAAAATTTAATCCATTCGTTATATCTGACATCACTCGTTTAGCTAAGAAACTACATTTCATCCAAATTCAATACGTATAAAGGTCATATTTTCCCAAAAATAAGTACATTCATATATAAATTAAGAAAAATGCTTAAATCTATTTACATACATATATATATATATATTAGAATATAATAATACTTATAAAATCAATTTTCCAAGTAGCAGTGATATTTTAAATAGTTTATATGTTGAAAAAACTACTTAGCATTAAATCATTTTATTATATTGATTTTAGATGTTTGTAAATAAAACCTATATGTAGTGATACTAGACAAATAAAAGAGTTTCATGATGATATAAATAATGCTAAATATTATAGACAGAGTAAATTTTACATCAACATTTAGATGTTAAAAATAAAGAAGATTCCACAGAAGAAGGGTTTCATAAAAGCATTTCCATGATAAATATACTTAAGGATTTTCATAAATATTTGTAGTTATACTTATGGCAAGCATGAATCTCTTTTTTATATAAAAAAAAATTAATAAAATAGGGCTTGATGATAATTCGAACCATCCATTATGTTCATTGATGCAAAAATTTTGTTAGCATATCAAAAATTACTTTGATTATATACCCAGTGAGCTAAATTATTTTAAAATATTTTATATTTATTAGGGCCCACCAAGTTATTCAACCAAGGTGATTTGTTGTAAATTTATATTAACAAAAATAATGGTAGTTGTGATTTATCAAAAATATTTTATTTTTAAAAAAAATCAAATGATTAAACATTTTTCATAGGAGTGACTACAGATAGTTTAAAAATTCTTACGCATATTTCTAATAAATTTTAAATTATAAGCATAAATGCAAATTGTGTAAAAAATCATAGGCCCGAGCAAAAATATCTCAAAAGATAATGGAAAGATTTCTTATTGAATTAAATAATTATCTAGTTATATTGGAAGAGTACGAGGCCGGCTACAGAACAACTGCAAAATCCAGTGGAATAGTGTGGGAAGTGAAAAAGGAGAATATTTTAAATATTGTATAAATAGTATGATACGATAAAGATGGAATAAGAAACGTAGAAGAAAATATATTAAAATGTGGAAAATTTTAAAAATTCTGCACATTAAGTAAATGATTTGATTTATTTTAGATTTTTCAAGTTCTTAAAAAATAATTCTTTACTATAAAAATTATAACAAAAGTACTCTAATATATCAAAAAAAATTTTTAAAATATTCATCACATTGAATAAATCAATTTAATGTCATTCATATTTTTCAAATTCTCAAATAAATAATATACAAATGAATTTTATTTATACAAACGAATTTTCTTTCAGTATAAAAAAGAAAATACTTTAGAATATTATGTATATTCTTGCATTTCCATACGAGAATTCATTTTAAATATTATTTATCATGGAAATTTTCATTTATGAAAGACTACAGATTACAATACTTAATTCGATGAATATTTGAAACGATTTTATGTTTTTTCATTATAAAATACTAATTTCAAATATATTGATTGTGAGAATTTGCAAAATCTAGAAGGCAGCGAATTAATTTATTTAATGTTATGAATATGCAAAAATAATTTTTGATATTTGCAAGATACTTCATTTTATTTTTATTATAAGGTGAGTTTTAAATACGAACACAAGTTTCTCCTATTTACATAGGTAAACACATATTTTTACAATATTTTCAAATATAACGATGGCCGAATATTTTTTATGGAAGCCCGAATACGTTTTTTAATTAGCCTAGTTATGCCTAGTTATAGTTCCATGGTCTACATCAATAT
>JAXCLR010000001.1:4203221-4215417 GCA_035584095.1 Annona squamosa
TTATCAAATTTAAGAGGTAAGCAGGCATTTGTAGATATAGGAGAATTTAATGGAATTGGAGTTTTGTTATTTGATATTAAAATCTTCTAATCATTTTGGATAAAAGGATGTCAATTACCATCAACTGCAAATTGACGAATTGATATTCGAAAGTAAAGATTGTCGGCGAAACGGAAGCGTAATATAACAGATAAATAGATGAACGGATTGACCGGTGCTTATGGCCTACCCCACAGGCCACAATCATTCACCATCTGCTACACCGTCGTCCACGCTCCTCTCGTGAAAATTTGGCATGATGCCCAGATGCAGGCCCGATGCTACAGGTAGGATTTTAAATTGTTTTTTTTTTTTTTTGTATGCTATCTATATAGGTTTGGCAAAATTATAGAAGTATCACGAGTTTTTACAAAATTGTATCCCTAGTCATTCCTTAATCCTTACCTGTAAATTGGCCACAAATTTTGAAAAAAAATCTCAAAATGACAAAAACATCGTTGCAAATAAATAAAATTACGTAATGCAACTAGTTTTTAAAAATTCGAAAAAAATCTAAACATCTCCAAGAATAGTAAAAGTTTATACACATGTTAAATATAATTGATTAATACAGTAAGCATGACAAAATTTTCTACAATAAGATCTTGACAGTTCGATAGTTTTTCATTTGAGGAATAATTATTAGTTTTTAACGGGCAGATATTGAACATCCAAATTAGCAGAGTCCGTACTAATAGCACGCTAAATTAGCTATAAATATAAGACATATATGGGCACTGCTTCTATATAATTAGGTAACACAGAACCAATTTCATATAATCTCTTCCTTTTTTAAAAAAAAGATTGAAGTAAAATTAAATTTATTTATTATATTTAACATTATTTATTTAACTAAGAGACTAAGTTTCATCTAATTCATATTGGTTCAAAAAAGATACATTTATGTGCAAATTAGGAAAAATACTTAAATATATTCACATATGTATTAGAATATAATAATATTTTATAAAATCATTTATCCACATAGTAATCATATTTTACATAGTTCGGATGTTTAAAATACTATAGAATTGTTTTTAAGTATTAAATTATTTTATTATATTGATTTTGTATATTTATAAATGAGGCACATACATGGTGATACTAACCAAATGAAAGGATTTCTATGATAATATAAATGATGCTAAATATAATAGATAGAGTTGATTATTTATCAGCCATCAATATGTTAAAAATGAGGGGATTACATGTGAGAGGCGTTTCACAGGAGCAAGCTCGGCTAGGCTCTGCTTCTTTATAGTTGAGTTACATTTAAGTGATTTTGTATAACCCTTTCATTTTTTAAGATGTTAATGATTGATACAAAATTCGACTCATTCATTGCAATGAACATAAAAAATAGTTATATTAACATACAAATTAGGAAAAAAATTCGATCTATCAAATATATTAAAATATAATAATACTCTATAGAATAATTTATCCATATGGTAATGATATTTTAGATGATTTAGATATTGAAAATATGAGGTAGAAATCAATTTTTAGTATTAAATTATTTTATTTTCGTGACTTTACACTTTCATAGATAAGGCCCATATATATAGCAATGATACATAAATGAGTGATGATAAATATGATGCTAAATATAATTGGTAGAATGAATTTTTTCGTTAATCATCAAAATATTAAAAAAATCATCTAAAAAGAGGCTTAATGGAAACAGAGTTATGTATATGTTGATAACTGAGATTGGCCACATTAGCGAGCTAAGTTAAAGATGTTGATGAGAGGATAGATGAGTATTGGATAGATGAGTATTTCTTGGTCTAGTCCTCTAGTTTTGAACCGTCGTACACGCTAATTCAGATTGTGATAAATGAGTGAACGTTTATAGCTCCATCTGCGCCATCATTAATTACTTAATCAAGTTACTACAGATGCTGATTACATGAATCAATGGATCAATACTTCTGATTTTTTAACATTACCATCTTCCCTTTATAGGTCAAGTCACTCTTTAGAAAAAAATAATAATATAAGGCATGTTCGACGAAACACAGAACTTTTTAATTTAAAACTTTTTATCTTTCATAACTATCTTATTTTTTAATTATTTTTTCACATTCTTCCATAAACTATCCTACTTTTTAATCATTTCTACACAACTACTCATACAACTAACCTATCTATTTTAATATAAAAAGTTTTATTACTTCGAAAAATACTACTGTAGATGGGGGTATTTGAACTATAGTTGGCATGCCCCTAGCTAGTGTTCCTCCTATGAGAATTTGACATGGTCACATGGGTTCCAAATGCAGGCCTGTTGTTAGTCTTGCACGTGCAGTCCGTATGCACACTAATATTTTCCTATATATTTTCTTATGTATATGTTGAACACCGATATGGGCTACATTAGTGAGCGATGTTAAAGATGGTGCCCTGGTCCGATATGAACCATTGTACACGCAAATCTAGATTGTGAGAAATGAATGGATGTCTGGTGTCGCCACGTCGACCATAATCCATTAATTGGTGAAGCTACTATTAAAGGTTGATTACATGAATCCATGGATCAATATTTATAGTCCTACGACCACTATCTTAACCCTTCAATGGTCAAGTCACACTTTAAAAAATTAGTCAATATAATATAATGGTGATAGCTATTCTTAAAAAATTAATCAATATAATATAATGCTGATAGCTAAATACGTTCACCACAATCTCAATCTAAGCAGTAGTGCACGCTGTTCTGCATGCCCATCCATGCTGTAACCGGTTCAAGCTACTCTCCAACTGCTCTTCAATGTCTGGCTAGACATGGATCTTTCGCATGTTGTACTATTTTTTTTATTACTATTTATATAATGTGACAACTGATATGATATTATAAGTATCTTTACAACCCTCACACCTCACACTTTAGAAGAAATTTTATAAATACCATGGGGGACATTTCTAAATTAAAACTGTAACTTTTAGGGGGAAAATTGTTATACAACTTACACCTAGCAGACTTCAAAATAGCGTCAGCAATAGCGCGTACCATCTTGCCATAGGCACCGTGGCCTAGATGGCATTTTAGCAGATGTTTGGTACAGTGTTTTTTTTATGAGGAACGGTGGGATAAGACGCCAAGTGTGAAATGAAATATTTTAAAAATTATATAATTAATATGAAATAAGAGAAATAAAAATAGAATAAATGGAGTAGCTGGAGTGCAATAGTAAAGAGAAATAATTAGAATGTGCAGGCAAAAGAGTAAAAATGTGATTATTAAATGATGAATTAGTAAGCTCGAGATTAGTGCTCCCATGTGTCTCCATGCCACATTTTCCACACTTATTACCAAACAAGCCCTAAAATTTGTGTTTGTGTTTTTGTACGGTAACTGAATAGTTTTGGCAAAATTATAGAAATATCACAATTTTTTTTTTAAAAAAAAATTGTATCTCTACCTGTACAATTTTCCATAAATTGTGACATATTTGAAATTGACAAAAATGTACTTGCAAATGAATAAAATTACACGAATAAATAAAATTACATAATGCATGAAATCATATTTAAAATAAAATTTATTATATACACATTTAAAAATGATAAATTTTGGTTTGTACGATAAATACATCTATATTAACGAGTTTATGAGGAAATTGTATCTCTAGTCATTCCTTAATCCTTACCTGTGCAATTGGCCAGAAATTGTAGCGTATAACTTTTTTAAAAAAATCTGAAAATGATAAAAACATCCTTGCAAATAAATAAAATTAATCTATAAACTAAGTTTTGTCATTTTACAATACTTTTATATATTTATTTTTAAAAAAATTTATCTATAAAAATTATCAGTTTCAGGAGCATTTAAATCCTTTTTCACTTGTTAGAACTTAATTTTTCAAAATCATAAATAAATACATAAAAGTATTATAAAATAGCAAAACTTGATATATAGATTAGATATAATAATTAAAATATGCTTACGAAAAAACCAAAAATACAACTAATTGTAAAAAAAAATACATTTTAACTTAATATATGTTATGATGCACACAATCGGGCTCCATATTGTCACATTAAGTACATCTCTTTCATGTGATGAATATTTCAAAAATAAAAATTTTGTATCGTAAAGATAATTTCTTACAATTTATAATTTTATTTATTTCGAAGGGTATTTTTATCATTTTTCAAAAAATTGTCAAAAGTAATATCCTTACAATTTAAGACTTGTGGATATAGATATAATTTTTTGAAAATTCATTATATGACTTCAATTTTGCCCAAACTCATTATATTATTTCAAAGCATGTTAATTTCAAAAGTTAAAAGTGTGATGTATGTTGGGAACTTGTTTCAATCAGCAGGGTGCATTGAAATTTTACTGCACCCTGCTGCAAAATCCTATTTTTTAATATGTTTGAAACTCTTTTCACAAAAATATTAATCTAGGTGTATTTAATATGTATGTAATTTTTTACTATTTTTGGAGATTTTTATATATTTTTTGGATTTATAAAAATCAGTGGTATTTTTAGTAATTCAAAATTACTAAATGCCACTAGTTTTTAAAAATCTGAAAAAAAATATCTACGAATTTATAAAAATGGTAAAAATTGATACATATGTTAAATACACTTAGATTAATAGCTTTATGAAAAAGTTTCAAAAAAATTAAAAAAATGAGTTTTACAGCCGGATGTATTGAAATTTTATTGAAATTTCACTGCAACCTGTTGTACTGAATGAGCGCCCAGTGTGTTGAGCTCAAAAAAAGCGTGAGATATGTAAGCTAGCCTTTTAAACTATTGAGACAAAAGGGATTTCCCCATCACATAATTTTGGAATATTTTATTTCTTCATATTTCCTAAATCTTTGTGTTTTTTTCCTTGCGTGATTTGTGGGACAGAAAACCTTCACGAGAGACATAGATAGCATCACAATTCCTGATCTCAGCGGCTTGGCTTGCATTTTCTCTTTCAAGATGCGCGCAAAATTAAGGGACGCATCCAGCAAAGGCGAAGGATGCAAATTCTTATTTACTACTAGGAAATTTTCAAATAACCTTCGGATTTTTAAATTAAATTAGATACGTACAGCTTATTTGTAATTAACTCTAGTTGTAACTTATAATAAAATATTATTAAATAAAATTAATAACAAAAACCAATTGAATACAAAAGTTTAGAGGGGGATTTCCAAATATATTACAAATTTTACCTATAATTCCTTATACGCATAAAAATTTTAAAAATTCTTCTTATAGCTTCCTGGATATTATGAATTAAGGAAAAACACAGTAAGCATGAGAAAATTTTCTATAATAAGATCTTCACAGTTCAATAGTTTTTCATTCGAGGAATAATTATTAGTTTTTAATTGGAGGATATTGAACATCCAAATTAGCAGAGTCCATACCAATAGCACGCTAAATTAGTTATAAATATAAGACGTATATGGGCACTACTTCTATATAATTCGGCAACATAGAACCAATTTCATGTAATCTCTTCCTTTTTTTTAAAACATGATTGAAGTAAAATTAAATTCATTTATTATATTTAACATTATTTATTTAACTAAGAGACCAAGTTTCATCTAATTCACATCTGTTCAAAAAAATATACATTATGTGCAAATTAGAAAAAATACTTACATCTATTCACATATGTATTAGAATATAATAATATTTTATAAAATCATTTATCCACATAATAATGATATTTTACATAGTTTGGATGTTGAAAATACTATAGAATTGTTTTTAAGTATTAAATTATTTTATTATATTGATTTTTCAAATTTATAAATGAGGCACGTACATAATGACACTGAACAAATGAAAGGATCTTTATGATAATATAAATGATGTTAAATATAATTAATAGAATTGATAATTTATCAGCCATCAATATATTAAAAATGAGGAGATTATATAGAAGAGGCGTTTCATAGAAGTGAGCTCGGCTAGGCTCCGCTTCTTTATAACTGAGTTACATTGAAGTAATTTTGTGTAACCCTTTCATTTTTTAAGATGCCAGTGATTGATACAAAATCCAACCTATGCATTGTAGTGAACATCAAAAATAGTTATATTAACGTATACATTAGGAAAAAAAACTTAGATTCGTCAAATATATTAAAATGTAATAATGCTCTATAGAATCATTTATCCATGTAGTAATGATATTTTAGATAATTTCGATATTGAAAATACTATGTACAAATCAATTTTTAGTATTAAATTATTTTATTTTCATGACTTCACACTTTCATAGATAAGGCGCGTATATAGCAATACTAAATAAACGAGTGATAATAAACATGATGCAAAATACAATTGGTAGAATCGATTTTTCATTAATTATCAAAATATTAAAAATAAAAGAATCATCTAAAAAGAGGTTTAATCGAAACAAAGCTATATATATGTTGATAGCTAAGATTGGCTACAGTAGTGAGCTAAGTTAAAAGATGTCGATGAGCAGAGGATGGGTATTTCTCGGTCTAGTCCACGGGTCCCCCGTGCAAACTATCGTACACACTAACTTAGATCGTGATAAATGGGTGGACGTTTATAGCACCATCTGGACCATCATCCATTAATTGGTCAAGTTACTATTAGATGCTGATTACATGAATCAATGGATAATCCATTACTTGGTCAAGTTACTATTAGATGCTGATTACATGAATCAACGGGTCAATACTTCTAGTCTTTTTAACATTACCATCAGAACCCTTTACAGGTAAATCTACTCTTTAAAAAAAAATAATATAGGGTATGTTTGGCAATACACAAAATCTTTTAACCTAAATTTTTTCAATTTAAAATTTTTTAATTTTCCTAACTATCCTATTTTTTAATATTTCTTCATATTGTCTTATACAACTATTCTACTTTTCAATCATTTCTACGTAGCTATCTATACAACTGACTTATCTATTTTAAACATTGAAAATTTTATCATTTCTCTGCTGCCTATACAACTAATCTATCTATTTTAACACTAAAAATTTTATCATTTCTCAAACACACTGCTATAGATGGGTATACGTGAACTATGGTTCGCCTAGTGTTCCGCCTGTGAGAATTTGACATGATCACATGGGTTCCAAGTGAAGGACTGTTGCTAGTCTTGCACGTTCACTCCGTATGCACAGTAGTATTTTTCTATATATTTTCTTATATACTAGTGAGCGATGGTGACGAGTGGATACCCTGGTCCCCATGTGAACCATTGTAACCTCCAATCTAGAATGTGAGAAATGAATGGATGTCTATTGTGACCATGTCGACCATAATCCATTAATTGGTGAAGCTACTATTAAATTCTGGTTACGTAGATGAATGGATCAATATTTATAGTCTTTCTACGACCACTATCTTAACCCTTCATAGGTCAAGTTACACTTTAAAAGATTAATCAACAAAATATAATGCTGATAGCTACTCTTAAAAAATTAATCAACATAATATAATGCTGATAGCTGAACACGTTGACCGATGTTTTGTCGCCCACAATCTCAATCTAAGTAGCATTGCACGCTGCTCTAGATTCATGCCCATCCATGCTGTGACCAGTTCAAGCTAGTGACAACTGATATTATAAGTATCTTTACAAGCCTCACGTCTCACACTGTAGAAGAAATTTTATAAATCTAAATTAAAACCGTAACTTTTAGGGGGAAAATTGTTATACAACTTACAACTGGCAGACTTCAAACACTCTGTGCGTGTATATATGTAATTCTTTGAAAACTCATAATATGCCTTCAATTTCACCCAAACTAGTGAATATATGTGCAAAAATTCCCTTTTAAATTTAATACAGTGTAAATGGAATTTAATTAAAAGCCCATTAAATTCATGGGGAATAACGGAATTTGATATTTAACAATATCAATTGAATAAATTTTAATAAAAAAAGTCCGTCAAAATGTGTTGAAATTTAAAGCCGTTAATTCGAATTCAACAAAGAGTTTATTAATTAAATTGTATTAGAACCCACTACATTATTTTGAAGCACATTGCTTTCGAAAGTTAAAGTGTGATGTATGTTGAACTAAAAAAAAATGTGATGTAAGTAAGCTTCCCTTTTAAACTTTTTTTTTTCATATTTGCTGAAATATGTGTTTTTTTTTATTTGTTTACATCTAAAACTTTAAATAAAAACTTTTCAATATAAAACCTTTTACTTTGCACGATTATCTTATTTTTAAGTTACTTTTTCATATTTTCCTTTTCCCATACAATTATCATATATTTCAATTATTTCAACATTACTATCATAAATTTAACTTATCTATTTTAATTATATTGTCTTTACTCCTTATCATTATTCATATCATACTATATCATTTTCGGTTATTTTAAAAACTTTTAAACTAAAATTCTTTCTTTTAAAAATTTTATTACTTCTCATGCACACCTCCATTTCTTAAACTTTTACCGGAGAAATAGCACGAAAGTTTAGGATGTAAATTGTTGAACTTGCAATTCGTCTTTCAATAGGTATGGAAATTTAAGGGACGTATCCAACGTGGTAAAAGGATACAAATTCCCATTTACGACTTGTTGGTCAAGTATTGTTTACTGAAATGTTCAAAAAACAAAAGAAAAAACTTCGGACTATACGTCTGCACATATAAATCAATTAATTTTTTTGAGGAAAATAAATCAATTAATTTAGCTGTGAAGAAGAAGAATTCGAAATTGTGTAACATATTTAGAGTATAAATAGATAAGAGAAATGATTCTATCAGCCTAGGCTAATTAATGGCTCATTTTAAAAGACTCATTTTAAAACTATTTTTTGCTTTTTTCTCTACTTTTTTATCTAACTATATTTAATATATAATCAAAATTTATCATTTTTAGATAGTTGTATATATTTTTTATATTTTTAAATACAGGGACATTTTAACTTACCCTCGTGTTTAAAAATTTAAAAAAATAAATAATATATCGAAAATGATAAAAATTAATTTATATATTAAATATATCTATATTAAGAAGTTTATAAGGAAAAAGAAAAAAAACTAAATGGATTTTTTATATGAGCTAAGTTAGCTATTATGTAGCTTGGGCTAACAAGATCATTTCTTTACAAATAATATATTTATTTTAAAATTAAAATTGACTCTTACGATAGTTATAATAAAATTAATAACAAAAGCCTATTGAGTGCAAAGAAGGATACAAATTTTCATTTATTACTAGTTTTTCAAGTACTGTTTCTTGAAATTTTTCAAAAAACAAAAGAAAAAACTGCTGATCATACGTCTACACATATAAATCAATCAATTTAGTTGTGAAGAGGAAGAATTCAAAAATGTATATAACTTATTTTCAATACAAATAAATAAGAGAAATGATTATGTCAGCCCAAGCTAAGTAATGACTTATTTAGCCCAACTCAAAAAACTCATTTAAAAACTAGTTTTTGCTTAAGTTTTTGCTTTTTTCATAAACTCATTTCTTTAGGTTTTTTAATATATAAATCAAGTTTTACCATTTTTGGATAGAATATTTTTAAGATTTTAAAATACAAGGGTATTTTTAGCCTACCCACTGTGTTTAAAAATATATATTTGCATATCAAAAAATAATAAAACTTAGCTTATATATTAAATAAATATACATTAAGAAGTTTATAGGGAAAAAGGGAAAAAAAAATCTAACGGATTCTTTTATGTGGGCTAAGTAAGCCATGATGTAGCTCCGGCTATAACATATTTTATTTAAAAAATAAAGCTAAATCTTATCACAATTTAATAAAATTTTATTAAATAAAATTAATAACAAAAGCCGATTAAGTACAAAAATTTTAGAAAGATTCTTAAATATAAAGTTTGGTGTTAATTTCTTATATACTCATGAAATTTCAAAAGAGAAATGATTCTGTTAGCCTGAGCTCAGTAATGACTTACTAGTCTACCTCAAAATTTTCACTTAAAAATATTTTTCTTCATACAATTGTTTGTCTAAGCATATTTAATAGATAAGCCAAGTTTCACCTTTTTAGATTTATATTTTTAAGCTTTTAAAATGGCTAAATACTTCTATATTTAAAATTTTAAAGTATATATACATTATTTTGGAGCATATTACTTTCAAAAGTTAAAAGTAAGGAGAAATTCCTTTTATACCTCTAACATTTGCACTTAATTCCTAATGTACCCATAATGTTTTACAAATTTCTTTTGTGTCTATAATATTTCACCCTGAATTCTTATTATACCTACCTCCTTGACACAATTGTTATCTATCTTATTAAAAAGATGATTCTATCCTTTTAAAAATTTTCTTGTTAAAATAATTCAACTTTAATATGACTATTAAATTATTTAATATTATATATTAATAATTTCTTATCATTAATTGAGTCATGTTAAGGTTAAATTATCTCAATTACAAAATTATCTTTTTAATAGGGTAGATAATGGTTGTATTGACAGCATGGGCATAAAAAAATTTTATAGTAAAATATTATGAGTACAAAAAGAATTTATAGAATATTATAAGTATATAAGGAATTTGAAGGAAACATTATGGGGCGTAAGAGGCATTTTCCAGTTAAAAGTGTGATGTACCTTGACCTCAAGAAAAGTGTCGCCAGTGTAAGCTCGCCTTTTAAACTCTTGGCCAAAGGGATTTCGCCATTGCAGTAATTTTAGAATATTTTATTTCTTCTTATTTCCTGAAATCTTTGCGTTTTTTTCCTAGTATAATTTTTTGAATGGAAAACCTTCACGGGAGACGTAGCATCATAATTCCATATCTAAATGGCTTACCCTCCATTTTCTTTTTTAAAATGCATGGAAAATTAAGGGACGCATCCAGCAAGTTCGAACGATGCAAATTCCTATTTACTACTAGGAAATTTTCAAGGAAACCTTATTACCGTACGTCTACACACATCAATACATAAATTAAATCAGTGAAATATATTACAAATCTAAAAATAATATTATATGTACACATTACAATATTATTATATGATACTATAGTGCGTTATAATCATATATATTTCAACAAATAAAATAACATATTAAAACAATCACACTTCCGCATAACATAATGGTTATTGCATATGTAAAAAGAAAATAGTTTAGGTGGTTTAGAAGTTAAATTCAAATTTCCGAAATTAACATATAAATTAATCAATTTTATTTAACATGATGTCAAAAATCCTCGATTAGTGCAAAGAAAAAAAAGAAAAGAAAAACCCCACCCAAATCAGCGAGCCTGCTTGAAGCAGTGTTGTTAAACCGGACCGGACCGGCCGGTCGAACTGGGAACCGGTTCATATCCGGTTCGAATACCTGCAGTTTGGTTCAATTAAGAAAAACCGCTCGAACCGACGGTCGAACCGGAAAGGCTGGTCCAACCGGGTTTGACCGGTTCGATACTCCCGCCTCATCTTCCTCGTGAGTCGCGACACACCAGCCCTGCGCTGCCCGTCCGCCCGAGCCTCTTCTTCGTGTCCGCCTGCCTGTGCCATCGACGCACACGCTTTCGCCGTCCACCGGGAAGTCCACTGTCGCCATCTCTGGTCGCGCCCACTGTCGACCTCGCCTTCGTCCTCATCGCCGTCAGCATCCGCCCACTCCGCCTCGTCTTCCTTGTGACAGTCGCCCCCGCCCGCAAGTCTCATCTTCCTCACCGAGACCAGCAATCGAAATACCAGCGGCGAAACAGCAGTGACCTCCATTTCCGGCGACCAGCAGGCAGCCCATTCTCAAATCAATTTTTGCACATCTACAGAGCTGCTGCCCTCCATTTTCTCTCAGTAGACGTAAAATTGAAAGGAGCATGCTATCAGGGAGTGACGCCAAAAACGGAAAACCCACTATTGTGCCAGCCTGCTCGCCGATCATCCACCTTTCTCAGTTTTCCTTTTTCCACGTCGACGCAGAAGCCATTAGCGACCTTGCAAATGCGAGGAGAAGAGGGAAAAAAATTGTGGTGGTCCAGGAACCATTGAATTCGTGTATACACAGATCGTTATTTGCAATATAGAGCATTCAAAATAATTTTATAAAAATTTCTTAATAATCTAATAGAATCTCTAAAATTATGTAAATATAATTTTTGTGTAAAAAATTTAATATCACTAAGTATTGCATCAAAACCTCAATTTCAATATAATTTCTCTTAAAACAAAGTGAAAATGATATAAAATA
>JAXCLR010000001.1:4244934-4275128 GCA_035584095.1 Annona squamosa
ATTCGGGAAACCAGATTCAACGGCTCTTAGGCACGGTCGTAAACAGCCTTAGTTTACGACCGGCTTCACAAGATCGGCACTCGGCGAAAAAACGAACATCCGTGGAACGTCGCGACGTGTATTCGTGAATGTACAAAACTAAGGATGAATAGTTGTCGACAGTAAAAGTTACAAGTAACTCTAGATGAATAAAAAAGATAAAGTTAAAATAAATAGATTGATTGTGTTAGTAGTTATATATAAATGATTGAAAAGTAAAGTAATTGTATAAAAAAATGTGAAAAAATAATTAAAAAATATAGTATTTTTGGAGAGTGAAAAGTTTTAGAGGATGTTTCGTAACATGCCATTATAGGAAGCATGATTTTTCTATGGTATTTGGTTTCCCAATACCAATCATTATTCTATCAATCATATTATTTTTTTTCATTTTTACCTCTACATTCCAAACATTTTCTCCACCAACTATGTACAACAAACCTATTTATTTCAACTATATCCTCTACCATTTTCTATGAATTACACATTTATCAAAATATTCTCTTTTTTATTTCCCACCATTTCCCACAAGCCTACAATTTTACATATTACGAAACGTTCCCTTGAATTGAAAAGTTTTAACTCGACATTTTCTGCGCATTGACAAACATAATCCTAATCTAAATTTTCTAACATTATATTTCATCTGATATGGCAGATGAACTAGGGCGGTATGTGTCACTAACCTTAGATCCGGATCGTTACAAATTACAAACTGGTTGAGGCCTTGGGATGCTCAGCGACTCGAGAGAGAGAACAGCCGCTCAAGAATGCCACACTAGAATGTCTATCAAGTTACTCGTATTTTTTATCATAAGGATAATAGAAGTGGTGGAGTTACTCGTAGTTTTAATCATAAGGATAATAGAAGAAGGTGCAGTAATCCACCTTCCAATCCTATCCTCTCTCTCGCTCTCCCTACGTTCCTTTCCCAAAATTTATTTTTTCATGGACCAAATAGTATTTCCGTCAGTGTTGTTAATCTCTCTCCACTGCTGAGGAGAGAAGCATGAAAAAAAAGAAGGTACAATAATCTATACTTCCTCGAAAATGTCAAATATCATGAAGAAGGGATGAGATGCTTCTCTCATCTCGCAGTAGGGGAGATTGACAATACTAGATGGAAATATTTCCCTGAAAATGTCAAATATGGTGAAGAAAGGATGAGATGCTTCTCTCCTCCGCAGTGGTGGAAGATTAATCAACATTACCGGATGAAAAATACTGCTTGATGTCCTATGTCCGGCATGGAAAAATAGATAATGAAAAAGAAGGCAGGGAGAACAGGAAGAGAGGGGAGAGGATGAGAAGGGAGAGCAGGAGACAGGGTAGAAGGAACAACGTAATGCGGGTATTCGGCTGCTTTCTGTTCGGGCGAGCGTCGGGTGTCAACGGGATCCAGCGTAGAGCGGTTTTTAGGCCCATTAAATGGTCTAAAGGGACGTTCGTTAATAGGTGGTGTAAAATAAAAGGGGGAAATGGTGGGGGCAAGGATTTTAAGTAGGAGTACAACTTGAGTCGGTTTGGTAGGACAGTGGTCTACTCTGCCCATATCTTATTTGTAAAAGACATGCCCTGTCCTATCCATTTGTCGGTTCAGTTACTAGTATACCCTACCCCACCCATTACCCCCAGGGTTAGTTCTGATTTCGGTTACAAATTGGTTCCTGTAATACTCAAATATAATATTTTTTAAAAAAGTTCTATGTTATTTTAAATAATGTAAAATAATACTCATTTGTGTTTTTAAATCATATGTACATATATTATTATTTATATTATTGTATAAAAATATAAAGTATAGACCATAATGACTTAATCATTAAAACTATTAATATATTATAATCATAAGTCACAAGCGTATTTATAAGAGTCTTTTGGAAGTCAATGGAGTATATATAAATTCATTTAAATTTATACTTCATAAAGTACAAAGTTCATTTAAACTTTAATTTATTAAAATACATGTGCATATAATATGTTCAAGATAAAGCATAATGCACACTATATAATATATATTGTACATGTATATAATTATGCACATATTAATTACCTATATGAGTACTTATGCGGGTCAATTCTGGGTACGCAACATATCTACCTTACACGTACCCTATTTGATGAGGTAGGTAATAATTTATATTCTACCCATACCCATGGATAATATTTTCTACCCTACCCTACCCTACCCAAATTAGGATCGGGTCGGTGGGTACCCAAGTTGCACCCTACCCAAGTTGCACTCCTAATTTTAAGGCAACTTATTAATCAATAAATCATTGTATTTTTCTACTTTTACTTCTATACTCTAATCATTTTCTCTATCAACTACCTTCCAACAAACCTATTTATTGCAACTTTACTTCTATCATTTCATATCAATAATACAATTTTCAAAATATTTCATTTTCTACTCCCACCAAATTTCATAGTTCCTACAACTTTCACCTTTCCAAATGTCTCCTGAGTCTAATCTATTCACCCTATATCAAAAGTCTAATCTATTTATCAGGTTTAACACTTGTTTTATTTTGCTAATTTAAAAAAAATTATTTGAAACCTATGTCTAGTATAAAAAAAATTTAGCATCTTTAAGAGTAATGGCATGTTTGCTAAAAGCAAAGAGTTTCAATCTAAAAATTTTTTTATTCTCCACAATTATGTTATTTTAAATATTACAATTTCGACATAAGTAAACAAATCAATAATTCTAAATATAATAATTGAAATAAATTTTACAAAATCGGATTTCACTAAAGCAGTTCTCGTTGCAAGCTGAGGAGGAGAACATAAAAGGAATATCTCATCCATGTTAGTCAGAAAAGCAGTTCCTTTAGGGTGTGTTTGACAATTTGCAACAATTGTCAAGTTAAAATTTTTCAATCTAAAACTTTTCACTCTCCTTAACTATTTTTTTAATTATTTTTTACACATTTTTCTATACAACAATCCTACTTTTTAATCATTTCTACAAACTACCAACACAATTAACCTATTTATTTTAAATTTATTCTCTTTACTTCTTATCATTACCCCTACGATATCACATCATTTTCTACTAATTTAACAACATTTACATAAAAAACTTTTCATCAAAAGTTTTACAACTTCACAAACACACCCGAAGAATAAAATACTCTATATAGTTTATATACAGAGATGGACATTATGGAGTCCTTGGTTTTTTTCATTATGAATCATTTTAATAATTATTATAAATATATTTTGATTAAATATTTATAAGTTATAGTCTGTTTTATTTTACGAAATATTAATTTTTAATTTAAAATTTATATGTCGGTCAAAAAAGGTTTGGGATGCTTTTTATTTAAGAAATATATTTTTAATCATGATGAATAATAATAATAATAATAATAATAAGCATATATTTATATTTACTTAAAGTTCCAAAGATGACATGTAAAAGGGCAACTTTACATGTTATATATTGGGATTTTGCAAGTATGCCTACAAGGTTTGGCCAATATTGCATTGGTGTCTCTAAGTTTGCCGAATTTGCAATTCTGCTCAAAAAGTTTGCATAAAATTACAATTATATCTCTTACGTTAGGATGTTGTTATATTTTTATGTCAAATGATGATAATACCATTTAACCCAAGTGATAAACTTGTGATTATTTATGTGTATTATTATTTTAAATTTTTTGCAAAAAATGCTTACAATATTTCAAAAATTGAAAGCATATGATTTAGTTTAAAGGACATTATTATCATTTTATATAAAATCTAATAGTATCATAATAAAAAGGATATATTTGTAATTTTATGCAAACCTAGTGGGCATATTTGCAAATTTGGCAAATTTAGAAATGTAGATGCAATATTAGTCAAACCTTGTGGGCATATTTGCATATTATAAATTTGAATAATAATTACTTTTAATTGATTTATGGGATACTAGATAAATACATACAGTTTAATATTACAAGCTTGCGTACAAAACACATATCTCTTTTTTCTTTTAACGTAAACGCTAAACACATATCTCTTTTAAGATAAAACAAAAACTGTGGAGGATCTATACACTTTAAATAAAATATAAAATGCAGCAATTTTAAGAATATATTTATTTTCATATTATTTATTATATAAATAAACTAATGAAACTTTTCTTTTTTAAGAAACGAAGTTGAAATATTTTATATTTTATAAAATGAAATAATTTACAACCTACAAAATAAAATTGGTTATAAATTATAAATTCTCAATCCTTTTTTGAATCTTCGCTAGCGAGTCGCATGCCCTATCACATCAACCTCACTTCTCGTATTTCTTCACCTGTTTGAGAGTTTTTATATGAATCCTACAGAAGATTTTTGCCCAAAAATTGAATCATTTACTGTCAATTGGTGAACAATTACTTTAACCAATGACGGTGAGGGCGACCAAGGATCGCCCCAAAAATTAAAAAGATTATGATATTTTTCATTAAATTTCTTTTTTTTTTTTTTTTTGTAACGTTGCTCTTTGCAAATTCAGAACAGTCAAAAGGCAAACATAAAAATTCTAAATAAAATATTTCTGTAAATTAAAATTTTCATATAACTTCGTAGATTCTCTTGCACTTAACCTTAAAAAAGAATAATTCTAATTTCATTAGGAAATGACAACAAAAAATTTACGTTCTAGAAATTTATGTTCATGAAAATATTTATGTCACATATGGTAGAAAAAAGTTCACTTGTCTCGAGCACGGAGCACGGTGGAACCTTGTAGGTAAAGTTACTGGCCTTAATGCTAGGCATCTAGTTTTGACTAGAACCACATTACAAATGCCACTCAAATTATAGTCTTGAATAGGTAGCATCTGCATAAAATAGCATATATTCATGGAAACTTCTTGAATTCATTTATTAATGTATTAGAATACAATTATATTTTAAGTAATCATTTTGCTATATAAAAATTATACTCAAAAAATTCAAATGTTAAAATACAACTTCGAAATTGGTGTTTAAACTAAATTATTTTATTAAGTTGATACGTCGTACATATATATATGTAATTTAGATAAAATTTAATATGATATTGAAATAAATAATTTTAAACACAATCGTAAATTAAATTCTAATTTTATCATCAATGTGTAATTAACTTATACGTCATTCTAGCTACGACGCAAGTATATATCTGAATATTTATGTAAATTATATTAAGACTTTTTATGCAAATATTTTAACTTAAAACCTTTTACTCTTCATAACTATCATGTTTTAAAATTATTTTTATATATTTCTATATAACTATTTTATTTTTAATTATTTCTATATAACTACTCATACAACTAACCTATTTATTTTAGCTTTATCATATTTATATATCATCATTACTCTCATCATATTACATAATTTTTCTACTAATTTAAAAAATTTTATAAAAACTTATTCATCCAAAAGTTTTATCACTTCCCAAACATACTCTTAACCTATAAACCAACTTTTATCATTTTGAAAGATGTCTATATATCCATTTTATTTTTAAAAAGGAGTATTTTAATTTCTTTAAATGGTTAAAAAATAGAAACGTTTATGTTTAAAATAAAAATAAAATATATGCACGTCTCTAAAATTGATAAAATTTGGCTTTATAAATTAGATATATTTATATTAATAGAACAAAAAATTTTACATATAAAAAATAATTTTTGTTTCCTTCGCAAATGTCCTCATTTGTTTCCTTTGTCAACATTAAAAATAATTTAAAAAATGGTCTTTTTCTTCTGAGATCAGTCTAAGGTGGCCCTATCTTAGACCAATCTAGAAATTATTTTCTTTACATTTTTAATAAAATTATTAATCTAATTGCATGTAATTTTCAAAACAAATTTTGAAACGTTCATATATTTATTTTATACATTTAAATATAGGGTTATCGTGGTCATTTTCATAAAGGCAAAAATGACTACAATATCTTATATTTGAAAACATAAAATAGATATATTTAATTTGCAAAATGATAAAATTTGTTTTACGAGTACCTTCTCTTTAAACAATATGTATTCTACTAAATGAGGCTAAGGGCGTGTTAAGTTAATCACAGGATTTTTCAATCCAAAACAATTCATTTTTCACCAACTATCTTATTTTTTAATAATTTTTTTACATCTTTCTATACGATTATTCTACTTTCCAATCATTTTTTCATAATTACCTAATGTTTTAACTCCATGCTTTTTACTTTTCATTATTACTCCTCTCATATCGCTTAATTTACTCTCTCATTTAAAAAAATTTTGTACAGTTCCAAACACGCATTAATAGTGTATTTGAAAAGAAATAAAACTTTTGATGAAAAATTTTTGAGGTAAAAGTTTTTAAAATAAAAAAATAATGTGATATAATAGAAATAATGAAAAATTTTAAATTGAAAAACTTTAGTTTGAAAATTTTTTGGGTGAATAACTCCTCCTAAAAAGTTTTTAACAAAAACCAAATATGCTCTAAATATAGTTCGATTAATAGTTTCACAAAAAATTTAAAAAACAAAAATATTTTTTTAAAATATGATCAGATCCCTTAAAATTTGAAGGATTAGTATATCTGCGTAACAAAGTTTTTTTTTTTTTTTTTTTCTCTCCACAAGAAGAGAGAAAACCGGCTTTGGTTTCCTATTTGTAGCAAGGGAATGTGGGAGATGGTGGAGTGTGCCCTGAGAGAGACGGTAAGGTAAAGGAAATGGGCCTCGGGAGAGACCGCGAGGGTCCGAGAGAAATCGGTACCGGGAGAGACGGAGCTGTTCTTTTTCTTTTTTTCTTTTTTCTTTTTTTTCCTTTTTTTTTTCCTTTTGTGTTTTTTGACATCTCCCGTAGCAGTATATGCGATTCTGTTGGGCATTGGCCAACATAATTGTCGAAGCAAACCCTCCTTAGCAATTTCTTCTATCAACTTGCCTTCCTTCTACACAATCTCCTCTTTTTCACCGTCTTCCCCAGTGCATCTTCTCAACGCTATTTGGAATTTGTCACTGCAAATGTCTAATCCTAACAGAAGAAGATATAACTAGAACGTTGCATGGGATTTGTTGGTAGGATCTTGCTATCAAGTGAAAATTAAATTAAATAAATTTAATCCACGATTCAATGTATAATCTAGATGATCCAAACTGTTAGATATGTGTAAAAATTTTAACATCAATGGACACCCTAATGGATGTTTATATTTTAAGAAAATTTTCAGTTTTGTAACTTTAATATATATTTTGAAAAATTGTGATTAGTTAATCTGGACCATTACGAATGTAATAAAAAAAATATTTTGGTGATTCAAACCGTGGGATTAATCTATATCTTGTATCTATGATTAAAACACTGATTAGTGGACTAGATTAGCAACTAAAATAATTTATGAGTGAAGCTGTCTAGACCGTAGCGTTAATCTAAAATTAAAAAGAAAAATATAGAACAAATGATAAACAAAGTCTTTTGGAACTATCGGTGTAGTTAGATTGGGTTAGGCCAAAATTCACACATAAAAGAAATATTCATACTTCAGTTTAGGGTGAAAATTGAGTTGACTAGGTGTAATTCAAGAGTAACCTTATTGTTATCCTATTTAAGAAATCTTATGCTACCTTATTCTAGGTTAGGTTGATTCAGTTCCTTTTTCGATTCAAAATTAGTACTTTAAACTATAATTTCATTAGAAATCTTTCTTAGAAACTTAAAATCGATATGGCCAAAAATATAATATTAATGTATATATATGTATATGCTAAATGTACTACATAAATTAAACAAATTTTTATATATTTAAAAGATATATTTATATATTTTTTATTGGTATTATATTTTATATATTTAAATATATAATATTTTATATAAGAGGAATGATCTTATTAGCCCAGGCAAAGCAAATGCTCTGCTTAACCCATCTTAAAAAATCAATTTACAACAACTTTTTTACTTTTCTCTTCATACACTTGTTTATTAAGTGTATTTAAACCAAGTTTTACTATTTTGAATGTATTCGTATTTTAAATACATATATATATATGTAGATATTTAAAAATCTCAAAAAATATATAAACATATCCAAAAATGATAAAATTTGATTTATATGTTAGATACATTTAGATAAACAGGTGCATGAAGAAAAAAGTAAAAAAAAAATTGTTATAAATGAGTTTTTTTTATGTAGACTAAGTGAAAAATTTTCTTACCCGGATCGCTCCTCATTATATAAACGATGTGCAGAATATATATTAACAGTTCAGATTGGTTTTTGATATCTAGAATTTATACTATCCTAATTGAATCAGATGCTTTTTACTTTGAACCTGTCTCACTGGATCTCAAACTAGATACATATTAAAAGACCACTGGAAACGTAAATGAAGGTCCACTCGATCTCCATAAAATCATTGGAATCGTATGAAATCACATCAATATAAGTAGGATTTTTTTAATACGTACAGCCGAACATTTCAAAATTTTAACGACAATCTAAGTGTTGAAAGACACAAAACTTCAACAAAAAAAAAAAAAAAAAAACAGTGTTGAAAGAATATTTAGAAGATATTCAAAATTTTAGAATCAACCAAAATCGAAAGTTGTTGGTGCCTGCAGGTCCACATACAGGAGTAGCAATTCGGCATGTTTCCTGTAATTAAGTAACCTGATTGGTCACATACGATGGCGTACTTGCCATCTGCCTTTGTTCGAATCCCACCATGAGATTTCGATATGTGTTAGGAGCTTAATCTCCTGTGTAAAATAGGTGGGAGCTTTTTCTCCCTATCCGAATCAGGAAGAAAAAACTATCTCTTCATTCAATTAAAAGTTTGATATAAATTTGATATAAATTAAAAATTCAATAACCCATCTACGAATAAACAACTTTTTAATTTTCTAAAAATAAGAATTTATTGCCCACCCATGATGTTAATTTCGTAAGTAGAAAAACAGCTAAAATAAAGATAAAAGACTAAAGACTCTTTTTTTTTTTTTTTTCTTTTTTTTTTTTTGAGAGTGAAAGACTGATGACTCTTAATTCTAACCGATCAGGGTCTAAGTAGACCTTTGCGCAACAAGGGTCCTAACTGGTACCCGGAACATGTTATAGGTGGTCTCGCCAGCGTACCAATCCACGGCGAGGCTGAGGCATCTCCTTCCGGATCCATGACGCTATGGAATGCCAGAGTCACGTTGGGGCAGAGAGTGCTGAAGACGCGGCCATGACTCCAGGCCCAAAACCTCGACTCCAAGACGAAGTCTTCTATTCGGCGCCATCTGCTGAGCATCCCGTTGACAACCTGGTCACCAAACTGCAGAGAAGCGGGAGTCACCGTGCTCCCCTTCAGATTGTAGATGGAAGGGAGAGAGAGGTTCCACAGGAGGTGGTCACCACCATAGAAAAGCAACACATCTGTCCGTTCGCAGGGCATTTGAACGGAGACGGTAAGATCCAACTTGGCCGTTGAGAGAGAGGAAGACGATGCGTTTAGCAGAAGAAGATTGAAGGAGGAGACGGTGAAGCGAGAAATGTCTTGCTTGTCAAGCATCGGCACTGCTATCTGCAACATAATGAGTAGCCAGAAGGCAAAACCGAAAATGCAGCAGGCCAACATGCAATCATAAGTCTCTTGGGACATGCTTGAGGGAGTGGAAAATTTGCTTCCTCTCTTCACTTCTCACTTCCTTTTGTACCTCCTGCATAAATAAGACTCCTCAACTCAAAGCGAATATATAGCGTGGAGATAAGTTTCTTAGATTCTAACAAATTCTCTAAGGATGTTAGAAGCTCTTTATTGTCAATTCTTATTTTTTATAAGTGAAAGGTTTTGATTTTCCAATTCCAATTATGTACATTATGATGCATTTCTCATTTATTATTTTATTTTTATTTATTCTTATGTACAATATGATGCATTTCTCATTTATTATTTATTATTATTTCATTTTATTTACTTTTCTTTATAAATATTTTTCCTAAGTATATTTAATCCACACATTAAGTTTTGACATTCTTTCATTTTCTGAGACAATTATGAGATAAAAAATTACAAAAAATGTCACTGTAAATAAAAAATACTTTAAAATATCCAAAAATAGTAAAACTTAGTTTATAAATTAAATATAATAAAAAAACACTTTAAAACATCCAAAAATAGTAAAATTTAATTTATAGATTAAATACACATTATTTGTTAATAAAAAATTTGCCTTTTTCATTGGCCTAATTGAATCACAACTATATAATAACATAATTTTAGAAAGAATATATATGCTACTATAGCACTCATTACCAATTCAAATGTATTAAGGTATGTTGTAACGGCCTGAACTAAAAATCAAAATTTTTTATCTTAATTTTTGGTCCAATTCGTTTAAAACCCAAGATCTTCCCATAAATTGAATAAAACCATCTCAAGGAGGTAAACTTGCACAAGTATGTCCAAGCAATAGAGTTATTGCAATTATGCCTGTATCAATAAAAATCTTTACATCCAAGTCAAGTCATTTATTACATAAAATAAATTTTAAAAAATTTGATAAATTCATCATAACGTCACCACCATAATGTCACAACCATCTCATTGGTCACTATCCATTAAATCATCTAAGAGTAAAAGGAAAATGAGTAAGTTCACAAGAAATCAGTAAGTAGGATTATACCTTGCAATTAAGATCATAAAAATATATCATCTTCTCAATTACTCAACTTTTTAAGTTTTTAATATATTTTATATGTCATCATCTCTTCCTAGAAGTACTCGACTTTAAGTTTGGGGACTACCCTAAGGATTTAGAACCTCAAATCCTTTAAGATACTCATCTATCCCTAAAACTCAAACTTTTAGGCCTCATTTAGCTGATCTAGACCTGCCATCGAACTCAAAATATCTAAATTCATAGGAAATGACCCCTGGAGCACTCAAATCAGACTTTTAGAGCTCAATTTACATCAACTTGAAGATGGACGCACCAAATGGTGTCACATGTCCCTCGCCACCGGCGACTTGAGCTCACCATCGGTGATCCTGCCCAACTGGGCTTCCTGGTAGGCTATGCTTCGGGCTTCACTGTCTTGGCTTCTACCTGGGTTTCATCTTCGGGCTCTATGCCCTGAGATGGCTAACTAGATCCCCCTTCTGAGGTCTATCGCATCAGTTGGGCTCGTTTGCTGCTTAGCCGGGATCCAACCCAGTCCCAGAAACCTACTTTCAGCTTCTGAAATTATAGATTCCCCTACTGTCTCCTGATTTTACAGAAACTCTATGACAGCTCATAATTTTCAGAAAATCAATAGGTAGAATTGTAAGATGTCCATAAATCTCAAAAATAGGCAGTAATAAATCTCAAAAATAGGCAGTAACTTTCATTTTTTCCATTTATATCATATATATATATATATATACTAATATTTTAGTATTATTTTTGTATATATATCTTCTTTAAACATCTTGAACGCATTAAAAATGCATTAAAATTCCTCTCATTAATAATTTAGCAAACATATTTAATTTTTAGGTCATCTAAGTATAATATAACGTACATAATTATATACATTAATTTATTTCATCCAAAATAAATTATAATTACGTCATTATGCTTTTTATCTTGTCCAAATTTATCCTTATATTAATAAAATCCTCAAATTATTGATAATTCCTCGTATAATTAATTTTAATGTAAACAATACATTCCTCAAATAATTATATGGAGTCCATAACATAATCTCAACATCATTAACGACCATAAAATTACATATTAGCATAATCACTAACATAATCATGTGATAAATCCTCATTAAATTAATGCCGTAATTAAAGGTTAAAGACGCAAAATCCTCCTTATCTTAAAGAATAAAATGAAATGGATCACTTGAACAAATTGAATCGGCTTTTCCCTTTTCCTAGCGGCAGCATTTCTCCTCTTTTCTCTGGTATATCCTCATCAACTCCCCAAACGGTTTATTTATAACTTCACCGTAACTCCCCAGAGGATTCACCGAAGAAATGACCGCCCGTAATCCGATCCATTTTATTTTAAAATTTGAATTTCAAACCGATGAGGCCCACAAAGCTCAAAAAGGAAAAATATACCATTTATATATTTACCGAAACTCAATCTTGAGACCTTCCCTAATAAAAATCAATACCTTGACCACTTAAGCATCTTGAGCTGTTGGGTTAAATATTTATAATATTTTATATAACTGAACTCATTCATCTTAAGTGGGTTATTGGGTTTAGCCAAATAACCTTGTACTTATTCTTGACCCTCTCCCTCTCCGGATATCCCTTTCTCCCTCCGTTCCTCCCTATCCCTCTCTTTCTCCATTTCTCTCCCTTCATCCCGCCCACCTCCCCTGTGACGCCAGCCCTCTCCCTTTGCCGATTTCCCTTTCTCCCTCTCTCTCCTGATTTCTCTCCCTCCATCCCGCCTGTCTCCCCCGCGACGCCAACCCTCTCCCTCTCCCAATTTCCCTTTCTCCCTCCCTCCCTATTCCTCCCTCTCTCTCCTGATTTCCCTCCTCCCACCCTTCCCTCTCTCTTTTGATTTCTCTCTCCCTCCACCGATCTCGCTTCCTCCCGCCCTCTCCCTCTCCCAGGTGTGTCGAACAATTTAGCCTGCCCAAGAAGAATCCCATGGACTCTAAAAATCCTTAATGTGGTCCCTGACACTGGCGCTTCTGACAGGTGCGTCACATTCTCCCCATAGGCTCTTCCCATAGATCAATGTCGATTTCCCAGCATTCTGTGCTCTAGTTGCCCGGACAGTCCCACGAGGTCCGGCCAAATCCCTCACATCATCAATAAGATTCTTCACTCCCCAGTCCTTCACTGCACTTATAATGTGGGAGCAGATTCTCGACAGCGGCGTCCTTTACTTTGCTGTAATGCCACAATGAATAGCAACGGGCGCAGACGATGGGCTTTTCGGCGTGAGAGGTAGGGTTCTCCGAACTGTTCTCCTAGGCTTTTGGAGGAAACCTCTTTTGAGAGAATCCGATATCTGTGGTTCGTCGAAGATTGGAGTTTTGCATATACGGGCTCGATAGTCGGTGTCTTTCGGGACGGGGCAAATGAAGAAGTCGGGGAGCTTGGAGCTAGAGACTTGCATGTAGACGCCGCAGCCGGGGCAGACGTGGAGATTGGAGGGAGCAGCCGGGGGAAGGGGATTGATGGTGGCATCGTTGTGGAAGTTGGACGATTCTTTGAGAAGGGAAGATGGGATTTTGGGAGGAGGCGGAGGGGAAGAAGAGGAGAAGGTTCTGACGGGGTTTTGGCAGAGTGTTAGGTGGGGGTGGGAGTCGTCAGATGGGACGACACGAATGAGATGCTTGCGCTTTGATGGTGAGAGCTCGCCAGATAACGACATGGCTCAGCTCTTCCTGTTTCACCTTTTAGTTTCTCCTCGCTACGCCACTTGCTCTGTCGCTTTACCGCCCTGGCATGCGAACTGTTTGTTCGAAAGACTGAGAGCCCTCCCTCTCTCTCCATTCATTTCACTGTTCAATTTTCTTTTTTCATGAATCACAACAAGTGATATCTGCTTTTGAATCAACGTAAATGAATTGCAAATGTACCTGCATTACATAACCTTCACTTTTTCATTTGCAACCATTTTCAAAATTTTATTTGATTTTCTTTGTTTAGGGTGTGTTTAGTAATGTATAAAACTTTTGATGAAAAGTTTTTGAGAGTAAAAATTGTCGAGTGATGTAATATGATAAAGGTAATGATGAGTAGTAAAGAAGATAAAGTTAAAATAAATAGGTTAGTTGTGTGGATAGTTATGTAGAAATGATTGAAAAATAGGGTAGTTGTATAGAAAAATATGAAAAAAATAATTAAAAAATATAATAGTTGTAGAAAGTGATAAATTTTATATTGAAAAATTTTAACTTAACAGTTTTTGTAAATTACCAAACACACCCTTAGTTGAAGCCGCAATAGGTACTCATATCAAGAATGAAACCTTTTTGATTGACCATTTTGATGCTTGGTTCAGTTGGCTGTACCATGTGCCATTTGAAATATCCATTTGTCTTTTCCTTTAATTAGAGTAACGATTTTGGCGTAGGGTGAGGAACGGGCATTATCATTAACTACCAGGCCTGTGGAGATTTTCATTCTTTTTGGTTAAGATTGTTCACCGTAATGAAACTTGGAACATGTCGATAAAGACGTAGTGTAAACCATTGTCAAAGCCCTTACGCTTCTTTTATTCCTTTTGATTTGATCGTTCACTGGATGTAACTTGACATATTAATAAAGAGGGATTGAGATGATGCTGTGCCCCGATTTTAGTGCTTTCATGAGGACTTTAATCTTTTAACCTTTTTCTCGTACAGAAGCTGGACTTGCATTTCTTTGTAGGATCAAAATTCCTGACTTGGATGGATTTACTCGCCATGATTTAAAATGAGAAGGGATCCTGTTATTTATAATTTTTTTAATGTTTTCTTCATACATCTGTTTATCTTAATGTATTTAGTGTATAAATTAAGTTTTTACTACTTTTGTATGCGTATATATTTCTTGAGATTTATAAATTTTCAACTTCAACAGGGGTGAGCTCTATTATGGCGCCAGCCCTCAAAATGGCAACCCCGTAGCCATGCTAAAGTTGGAAACATATATAGATAAATCCAAATCTGATGTAAGGTGGCTATCTTGTTTCGATTTTCTATAGAAAACAAAAATGCTTTTCTAAGACCATTAAAACAAAAAGATAAGATTATATTTGGAGTGTAGCAGCGATGGAACCAACAAGGCTGAGGATTTCAAATGATTCCATCTGAACCCGTGGTGCGTCTACGATCTTTGGGCCCACTCTTAGTTCCATGTGCATCCACCTATGTTTGAACCATAAGCACACATAATTCACCTTGCACAAAGTTGCCAATTGGCAGTTGTAGTGCAACAAAATCCAAAACCTAAAAGAGGAAAAAGACGATTTAGCAGGCACGAAAATTCATTTTTCATCAGCTAAAGTATAAATCAGAACACAATCTTCATACGCCATTGGTCTTACATTATCAGAATCTGGAAGCTCCTGAAGCTTATTCCTTAGTAGAGGCACCCTGCTCTCAAAACATGGTAAGACATTATCACCAAAGTAGAATCTCCCCTAAAAGGCATCAAAGCAAGAATATTAACATCTTGCCTATACTGATACCAAGACAAAAATCTAAACGCCGTGTGGGGGTAAAAAATCAGAACTCACTTGTTAAGGCATGGATTTCAAAAATTACTAAACTAATAGGCCGGCCCCTTGAAATGGAAATATTTGACAATGTTCTAGCAAGAATAGATGTCGTCGCAATATCTCCTCCATTCGCTCAGATGATCCCGTTGGGAGAAATGGAAGGACCAGTGTGAACGATGAGATAAACATCCTTGCTAATGCTTATATAAAAGAAATCTGCTCGAAAATCAGTCCTGCGGAACTGAATGATGCCAAAAAAGCTGCATGCTGTCCACGGATGCCATGACCATTAGAAATGAATAAGTTGGGGAATCCATCATCAAATGTCTCAAAGTTGGCTTGGTTTTGTCGAATCATGCATGGATGAACTATTTTCAATCTGATAGACACCTCCCATGGAATAAAAAATGTCATGAAATAAGGTGCGGGAACGTGGAAGAATATAAAAAAGAGGAGCGTTTACATTGATCTTAAGCGGTAAACCCATATCTGTCAAACACAATCCAGATCGCATAGAAAAAACGAGCACATGTCGATCATCGTTTAATCGGTTAGATCAAGAGCCCAAACCTCAATGCGATGCTCCTCAGCTCAATTGTATCCGAGTCGCCGGCAGTAGAAGAGGCAGATCTTCTTCGACCACTTCGTGCAGGCTCAATCCAGCGACTCCGTAAAGGGGAATCGGAAGAGGGAGAAAGCTGGCGTCGCAGGATGGAGACGGGCGGGATGGAGGGAGAGAAATCGGGAGAGGGAGAGGGAGAGGGAGGGAGGGAGAAAGGAGAATCGGGAGAGGGAGAGCGCTGGCGTCGCAGGGGGAAGACGGGCAGGATGGAGGGAGAGAAATCGGGAGAGAGAGGGAGAGGGAGAGGGAAGGAGGGAGAGAGGGGAATCGGGAGAGGGAGAGCGCTGGCGTCGCAGGGGGTAGACGGGCGGGATGGAGGGAGAGGAACAGAGAGGGAGAGGGAGCGGGAGGGATGAGACGTTGGCAGGAGAGCTGTTCGGAAGGGGCCTGTGAGCAAAAGACACCCCCTGACAGTGGCGGGACGGAAAATGGCTGTCATTAATTCCCCAGCTCGGTCGAAAACCTTTCCGCACGATCCGATGGCTTAGAGCTCTGGTCGGAAATAGCGGTTCGACCGACCGCTCGTAAATGATCACAACTCGGCAAACTCGCAGGGGCATACTATTATCTGCAGTTGGTAGCTATATAAAAATAAATGATATTATAAATAGCTTTTAAAATTTTAAAAAGATTTTTTTTTAATTTTCTAAAAATCAGCAGGGGAATTGCCCCTCAGCTCCGTGTGGGCACCCATTGATGAATATGAAGTGATGGTGTATGTGTGTCTTCATTAAAAATGTAAACATGAAAAAGGAATTATAGGGTGTGTTTGGTTGAGGGTAAAACTTTTGATGAAAAGTTTTTGAGGTAGAAGTTGTCACATTAATAGAAAACGATGTGATATAATAGGAGGAATGATGAGAAGTAAAGAGAATAAAGTTAAAATAGATAGGTTAGTTGTATAGATAGTTGTGTAGAAATGATTGAAAAGTAAGGTAGTTTGTATAGAAAAATGTGAAAAAATAATTAAAAAATAGAGTAGTTATAGAGAGTGAAAAGTTTTAGATTGAAAAGTTTTGGTTGACATGTTTATATCCTAAACAAACACACCTATAATGTCAACATGAGAATGATTGGGCAATGGGTTATTAGGCACTTTCCTAGGAAGTCACTCTCCCATGACCATGCCGGCGGAAATAAAATAAAAATAAAAATAAATTATACGTTTAAATAGCGGTATGCTCTCCACCTTCCTTGCACTTTTTATGAAATATAATATTTTGAATTTTTAAATAAAATTTTCTTTTATTTTTAGATTTTTAATAGATCAGGTATGTACTCTGCCTAGCTTTTAATGAAATTTGATTTTTTTAAATTTTTTAGTATTTTACTTTTCATTTTAAAATGACACAGGTGCATGTAATGCTGGTGTGTATGTCCTTTTTATTTCAAAAAATTAAAAATGTTAAATTTCATAAAATTTAAGGTTTGTGTGGGGCTTAAATTTCTATAAAAATAAAAAATAATTTTATGTGTGCCATAGATTGATCAATTTGTAAGTTGTTGTATGCGATCGCGACACCTATCAATAAATACAATCAATTATGTAAATATATAACATTAAATATTAATAGAAAGAACTTGGAAGGAATGTATATGGTCCACACGTATCTATTATGATTGAATGATGTTTATTAGGTCTCTAAAGGAAGCTACTTCTTGAAAGTAGTTAATTATTCTTCTCAAACCTTTCAAATATAGGCAGTATGCTGCTGAATTTTTATTAGGAATGAATGAAACTCAGTTAAACAAAAAAACATACTAATGTTTAGACACGATGGAAATGCTTTCATTGGTATAAAGATAAAACTTTGCTTTTATTCACTAGCTCCACTGCTTAAAAGATCCATAGAGTAAGGACTCATTGTAACGTGCTTGTAAATTTGAAGCGTTACATTAGTTGTATGGTTAGTTGTGTAAAAATCATTAAAAATTAGGATACTTGTATAAAAATATATGAATAAATGATTAAATAATGGTAGTAGTAGATAGTGAAAATTTTTAGATTGAAAAATTTTTATTTAACAAGTTTTACATGTATCCAAATACCCCCTGATTGAGATTAATTTCAATTTTGGGGCTTTCAGTATTTGAGGATGGGCCATGATTAGTGAATGTTATTTGAGACAATTATGCCTAAAATTTGATTAGAAGTTAGTCCAAAAAGATTTTACTTCAATAAACAATAAACAAATGATTCCAACAATTGAATCTATTATTTCATGCATATTTTAGATAGTTCAAATTTTAGATGTGTAAAATTTAATTTTCTGTAAAAATATAATGTTAGATCATATTTTAGATCTAATGATTTTAGATATGTATGCACCTTGATGGATGGTTAAATTTTGAGATTTTTAATTATGCAACTTTAATAGATATATCATTAGAAATTATAATTAATTGATCTAGACCGTTTATTTTTAATACGAAAGGTGCATTGAGAATCCAAACCATTGGACCAAAGTTGAAGAAGTATATGCCATGATCTATGTGTTACACTTTTGATTGAAACCATGTTTAATGGTTAGATTGACAATTACAACAGTTTATAAGTTGTAGCCAAACCATGCAGTAAATCTAGAACTTAAAAGAAAAATATATTATAAATAGTAAATGAACAATCTTTAGCATGAAATTTGTTCTAATAACTCATAATATATTCATTAATCAATGACGTTAATTTAGTATTAAAATGTTATGTAAAATTTTGAAATAAAAATCCTAGAGAATCAATCCAAATAGTGTACACTACTTGCAAAATTTGCTATTTTAAATAATTTTTCATAGTTTGTGTATAAAAATGTTGAGCTGCTTATTTTATGCGACATAAATAACATCGGAATAATACTTAGAAAATATAAAAATAAAATTTAAAATAAAATCAATATGGTCAGAAATTTACATCATTTAGACAATCCTCAATCATATACTCCTATCTTTCAAAAGTAAAATATATAAAATATAAATAATAAACATTTTGGGCTAAAATTATTTTTATTTAGTCAATTTAGAAATTATTTTACTTGCCAGTTTATGTAATTATTGATTTATATTAAGAATTTTAGATTTAAAACATTTGATAAGATCATAAAGAAAAATTAAGAGAATTTTTTTTGATAAAAAGAAATCATTCTATCCCTGCTCCCTTTCAATATTAAAGAGGTTAGGGATAGACTAACCCAAGCAATTCATTGCCAAAAAATTATCTGTACATATTTTTTCCTAAATAACTTGGGATGGGTTGCCCCACCAGGACTGGTGGTCCTCATCAGAAACTAAAGTCAATTCAGCTAAGGAATGAACAACTGCATTTCTTTGCCGTAGTACATGATGGACCAAAAAAGAGACATTGTTGTTGTGAATAGATCTAATCTCAGCAATAATAAAACCCACCTGGGAGGTAATGGGATCCATATTAGATAAATAATTGCACAAAATAAGAGAATCTGTTTCAATTTGTGCATGATGAACCTTTTGGTGGAGTGCCCACCTAAGGCCTAACAGGAAAACTGTAGCCTCCATAAAAAGCGGTTCCCTCACACCCATTTATCTCCAACCACTTGCTTCAATAAAAGTACCCTAGGAATCTCTAATAACAGCTGTACATCCAAAAGAGCCCAAGTTCTCATGACTTTGTGCATCCACGTTTATCTTCACAAACCCTAGCAGCCGTTTGGACCATCGAGGCACAAGGGAACAATCCAATCGACTCGTGTGAGAGAGCATTTTTGCACTCCTATGCTGGTTGAGAAACTCCGCACACCAGACCAATGTATCCGCGAACATTATTTGGATTCCCTCCTCTCTGAGCTTGTTCTGTAAATACCATACGCTCCAATAGCTTAAGATGAAAAAAGCTAGGTCCTCATGTCTATTCAGCTGCACAAGAGTTACCAGAATCTCCTTGACTGTTACCCCTTGAGATACCATCCTCGCCGCTTTCTTGCAAACCCCATTGGTCCTAGCACAGTTCAGAAATAGATGATCCACGTCTTCGATATCATTCTTGTATAACACACAGGTCGGATCAACTGCAATTCCCATATGACTCAAATTTTCTAATGTGGAAAGGGCATTTTTGAGAAGTCGCCATCCAAAGATTATTACTTTACTTGGGAGATTCAACCGCCAAATTGCCTTATAACTCCCCGAAAGGATCGAGTCGTCATCATCTGAGCACAGCAGTCTGTATGCCGATTTAACCGTATAAAGTCCATTTGGTTCATGCTTCCAAAATATGCAATCATCAACATTCTTTTGAGGGAGAGGGATCAGATTTACCTCTTGTCATGTGGCTTCCCTTGCAGCAGCCAGCACCCCGTCCATGCTCCATGACATAGTTTCGCAATCAATAAAATGGCTAACTCTCACATCCTCCGGGATTGACTACGGAAGGGGGCTCGCCTTGTTTACCTTAGATTCTAGCCAAATGTCTCCAAAAAAGCATACTCGTTTTCCATCACCAATCCTCCATTTGTAGCCTCTTTGAATTACATCTCTCGCCTTCAGAATACTCTTCCAGGTGAACGAGTTTGATGGCTTCGCCTCGCAAGTCCATATGTCAACGGTTGGGAAATATCTTGCCTTAAGACCTTTGTGACATAATGATGAGTTATAGGACACTATCTCCAAACCTAGTTTGCAAGAAGGGAAAAGTTAAATTTGTGGAAGTCCCTAAATCCAATTCCACCCGCACGCTTTGGTTTGCAGATGTCCTTCCATGCCACTCAGCTCAACTTCCTTTTACCACCCTTCTCTCCCCACCAAAATTTGCTAAGCATCTCATTTATGTCATAATAGAATGATTTGGGCAGTAAAAAGATGCTCATTGTGTACGAGGGGATAGCCTGGGCAAACGCCTTGATTAGCACCTCTTTTCCACCCCACGAGAGTAGCTTGTCTTTCCTCCCCTGAATTCGGTTCCATATACGTTCTTTGAGGCCCTTGAATATTCCAATTTTAGATCTTCCAAGTCAGGCCGGGAGGCCTACGTATTGGTGGAAGTCTTGCCCAACAGATCCAAGAAGTTGGGTCATCTCCCTCCTTGCAAAGCTATCCATGTTGGTGCTAAAGAAAACTGCGGTCTTGTCAAAATTTACCATCTGGCCCGAAGAATCTGCATATTGGTTTAGAAGTTTCAAAAAATTCCTAATGTTCCTCCCATCCGCCCTAAGAAAGATGATTGCGTTATCTGCAAAAAGCAAATGAGTAATCAACGGACCATGCACTTGTACTCTAATACCATGTATTGCTCCACGGGCAGCCTCATAAGAAATCAGAGCAAAAAGACCTTCCGTGCATAATAAAAATAAGTATGGAGATAGGAGGTCTCCTTGCCTTAACCCCCTATGAGGATGGAAGTATGAGGATTTGAAATCATTTACAATAACTCAATATTTGACCATGGATATACAGCTCATGACCCAATTGATCCACACCTTACTGAAGTTCATAGCCTCCATCATTCATTTGAGAAAATTTCATTTGACTCTATCATAGGCCTTCGACATATCCAACTTGATAGCCATTTCTCATTTACGCCCTTTCTTGCGCCTACGAAGAGAGTGGATTGCTTCATGAGCGATCAACATGTTATTTGTGATAAGTCGCCCCATAACAAAAGCGCTTTGTTCTTCTCCAATGACATCATGGAGCACCAATTTCAATATGTTGGCTAGGACCTTTGCCGAAATTTTATAGACCACATTGCATAGGCTAATAGGTCTAAAATGAGATAACACATGGACTCCAGCCCTTTTTGGGATAAAAATTATAGTGGTTGAATTTGATTCCTTTAGGTGTCTGCGCAGTTGGGCGGGATTTCTCTCTTCCATGAACAACTTGCACCACTTGATGATCTCTGTGCCCACAATGTTCTAATGTTTTTGATAGAATCCAGGCGACATTCAATCCGGGCCCGGGGCCTTGATAGGACTCATGCCTTTAATCGCTTTAACAACTTCCTCAGTTTGCAATGGAGTCGTTAGGGACCGCTTTTGTTCATCAAAAATTCTCCTCGTGATTACATTCTCCACCCAGGGCGCCTCCCGAGGTGTTGATGAGGAAAAGACCTCAGAAAAGTGTAGAACAGCCATATCCAACAACCGGTCCTAGTTCGTAATCCAGTTTCCATTCTTGTCCCTCAATACCTCAATAAAATTTGTTCGTCGTCAGTTGGAGGCAATTCGGTAGAAAAACCTAGTGTTTTTGTCTCATTCCATTAGCCAGTGTGACTTCACACGCATCCTCCAAAATTGCTCCTCATCTTCCAATAGGAGGTTGATTTGGAATTTTAGCTTCTTCATAGAATCATCTCTTTCATCACTAGGTCTTATACCCATAATAGAATCAAGCTCCCTTTATTTCCTTTCGGTTGCTTTCCGGAGATTGCCTCTTTTCCATCGATTCCAATTAGAGAGTTCAATACCACACTGATTAAGTTTCCACAAGAGCTGGTCAGATGCATTCGAGGCTGCCAGAGTTTCGGATTCCCATACTTGGTTAATGATTCTGGAGGTCTCTTTATCACGAGCCTAGAAGAGCTCATATCTGAATTCCTAAGGCGATTTTCTCTTTCCTTCATTTGAATCTAGGACCAACTTGATGGGACAATGGTCTGATGTAGCAGCTGATAAATGAATGATTTTCGCATGAGGGAACAGGTTCAACCAAGGTAGGGAAGATAGCCCCCTATCCAATCTTGCTTCCACTCTTTGTCGCCCTCTTCTATTGTTTCTCCATGTCATGGGCACACCAGAAAATCCAAGATCCTGCAGATTACATCTATCAATAGTTTCACAAGAGAGGTCCATTTGGGTCTAAGGACGGGTCCTACAACTTATGTATTCACTTGGACCCATGACTTCATTGAAATCGCCTATTATTCACCATGGGACACAGTTCCTCATGCTCAGCCTGGTGAGAATATTCCAACTTTGATGTTTATCATGGGTTTCGGGGTGGCCATAAAAACCTGTGAACCGCCAACCAAGAAAGTCTGCATCAATATAGTGGAAAGAGTAACTCTTGATGTATGCTTGTTTGTTGTTGTTCCACAAAAGAGCCAAACCCCCCTTCTAGCTTCTGGATCCACCACAAAGCAATAATCAAAATTGAGTCTTCTTCTTATACTCTCCGTCTCTTTAGAATTGTATTTTGTTTCACAAAGAAGACCAAGCAGGGATCTTGTTTCCTAACCAAATCAAGAAGGCTACAAATCGCTCGTGGGTTCCCAAGCCTATGATAATTCCAGGCTAATAGGGCCATTTTAGATTAGGCAAGGCTGGGGACACCCCGCAACTTCCACCTCATCCATATCATTGCTCTCTAGTCTTTTATTCCGCTTATGCACCTCCAAAAATTCATCCAGTTCACTTTCCCGGCCTCGTTTTCCATCTCCAGTCACTCGACTATCCAAAGAGTCATGTCTTCCCCTGTCTTACATCCATCTAGCCCTTCGGTTCCATTTGCCACTCGTCCGATTGATTTCCATACCCCCTCTATTATGCCTCTAACTCCAATCAGACCAGTCACTAGCCTTAGTCATAGCTAAGTCAGATAGACGCCTTCCATCAGTCTCCATATAGCCATCTTGCATCACTTGAACATCAATTAGAGAATAAGCTTCCCCCTCTATAATATGCATTCGGTCCCCATCAAAGATCACCAGATTCTTCTCCTTCATTTGTGCATCGCTGCTTTTTTGCTCACCCATTTTGACTGCATATCCTTCAGTTATGGACGCTGATTATTCTTTCCTTCCAACAAATCCCCATTTAGCACAAAAATATCCCTCAACTATAATGCTCCCTCCTCCAGTCCTTTTTGTTGCCCATGTTGTTCATTCGATCTGTCCATCTGTTGTTGCCCCTCTAGATCCTTTCTTGCCCCCAGATCCCCACCCTGCACAAATATACCCCTTGGCTGTGATTCTCCCTCAAGTGGTCCATCATGCTGCCCATACTGCTCGTTCGGTTATCCAAGAGACCTTGTAGATTTGTTGTTTTGGACTGCTGGTAGAGATAGCATGAAGCATCCAAAACCATTTCAGAAGTTACTACACGTTGATGACGAAAATTGGAGTCTGTCTTTTGAGATTTAACATCTATCGACAGCAGATTCTCCTCATCCGTATTTGTCTTCTGAGCACGTCTGGACATAATAGCACCATCCCCACTCCAACTCTATTCAGGCTCAGCATCACCATTCCCTCTCCATCTCTGATCGGGGCTGCTCGCCTGTCTGCTAGCATTGCCTTGATCTCCTCTCCATTCATTATCTTCCCTTTGTCTTGAATCCTCCTTAGATTGTCTCCCTTGTATGCAGAAATTCAAGCCCAAATATTTAGTTGGTGCAGCCCTGTTGCTGTTGGAGTTCCCATCTCAAATTTGCATTGGCTTTACCCCCACCCTCAACCAACTCCCATATGGCATTCTTCTTCTGTTACTGGTTTGTTCAACTTGGTAGTTCTAGGACAGTCTCGGTGAGCATGTCCCATGATTCCGCATAAACAGCAGAATATTGGGAGTTTTTCATACTGGAAAGAGATCCATCTCCGTTGTTGTTTTTCACACTAGATGAGCATATCTCTCCTTAGAGGTTCTTGGCAGTCTATCACGACTTTAAGCTTAAGGTTAGTTTTTGTAGCCACCAATTCCATCATCTCTTCAAAGGAATACCCAATGTTACGTCCTAGGAAGTGCTTGTCGACTATGAAAGGGGCCCTCGAAATATGCACCCACATTGGCGATTTCACAAGCACTATGTGGGTCATGTCCAGCTCCTCTTTCAGGTCCAATACCAGGACCAAACATCTCTCAAAAATCCAGGGGCAGCCCTTCAATATACGCTCTTTTTATTCTTGGTCTAATCATGATACTTGGTACAAGTTCTCCCCCGTCTCTATGAAGTGGCACAAGTTTTCGTTCTCCACAGCCTTCTCAGCATTGATTTGAATAGCTCCTTATTGTAAGACTTGGACGACCACAGAGAGTAGATAATTGACACACCATTACCAGGTTTTATTTTCTTAATGGCTTTGCTGGTTATGGCCATGTTTGGAGTTCTACCCCCAGTAAGTCCCTTATGATTGGATTCATAGTGGTGTTTTGATAAATCACTCGAAATCACCCCCTTAGTTTCGCCCTCTGTCCCCCCCTTCCAGTTGATCTTCGAATCGATGACCGACTTCCCTCTAATTTACTCTGGTCTCCTAAAGTCCCGACCACCCCCACCCAGTCCCGAGCATAAAAGAATCGTCAATCGGGGCTACAGGGGAAGGACTCGGCAAAATTAAGAGAAGTTAGTGTGTCTGATTTCAATAATAATGGGGAGATTGATAAAAAATGAAAATAAAATTTTAAATTATAAAAAATTTAACAAATGATATGGTTAGTTAAATTATATAAATATTGAATTAATTAATGTGAAATTTTTTTTATAAAATACTTGAATATTTTTGAAAATTTAATTAGATAAGAAATAACCTACCGAAATGTAAAGTAATCAGGAAAGGACCCAGTTGTGAATGCATTTAGTGTTGAGATAAAATAATTATAAATAGATAATTAATAATATAAAAATAATAAATATATTGACTAGAGAAAATATCATTTTCTTATTGCTGTAAATTGAGCTTTAGGGCAAATTATGATTCACGGATCAAATAAAGTTTATGTTAGGTAAGTAGAGCTCTTTTCTTCTTTTTTTGATTTCGCATTGTAATTTGTAGTTACACGCATGTGTATTTTGAATATTAATATATATTTTTGATATTTATTGATTTGATAATTAGTTATGATTTCAGTTTCATTATTTAATATGCTAGTATTGTTCATCATAGTATTGGCTTGTGTTACTTTATTCATGAGCCATGACTATTGATGTTGATTTTAGTATTGCGTGGTCCATCAATCACAATGATTGGCACATCTTGGCAGGTGATCAAGGTGTGATAACCTAAGTGACATCGGTTCAGACCTAACTTATTTGGCATTGTGAGTTAGTTGATTGACATTGTAAACTGATCTATGAGACTGGTGGCCTTTAATAGAATAATTGAGCGTAATATAGTGTGGTAAGACTTTGGCAATGTAGTGAGTGCGGCAAGGTATCAGTTATACATCTGAATTGAATGAAGGTGTTTCTTTTGTCTACTTATGTTGTATTAGGTTGGCTACTCATGATGGCAAAGTTGGCCACTATGTCTTATAGTTTTGGCCTTCCGATCAAATGAAAGGTTGGACTTCGAGGCAAGATATTAAATTTCCTATTGGATTTGAGACCTTGTTGGTTTGGACTATAGAGCCCCATATATGTGACACATTAACATGTGCTTGTCTATTTGCATTTATTTCAAGTGAATTTTAGATTGACGTAGACTTACATGGTGATTAATAATTTACTAGATCTTTTGAATATTAAGTCTTATCAATTTATAAATATATACTGTATTTACTGAGTTTATTTCAACTATTGAATTTGAGACCTTGTTGATTTGGACTATGGAGCCCCATATGTGTGATGCATTAACATGTGCTTTTCCGTTTACATTTATTTCAAAAGAATTTTAGATCGATTTAGACTTACATGGTAATTTATAATTTAGTAGATATTTTGAATATTAAGTCTTATCAATTTATAAGTATATACTATATTTACTGAGTTTATCTTAGCTTAATCTTATCTTTTTCATTAGGAGTAGGTCATCAAAAGGATGGTATCTTGTTGGGACAAGTAAATAGGATGAAAGAATTCACCATTCAGACCTTTTGATTTATTGCTGGGATAAATACTGGTGTATATAAATTTGTTATAAGCCACATGGAAAATTTGTTTGAATTAAAAAAGGTTCTCTTCAAATATGTTTGGCAAGAGAAATGAGTACGTATGGGATTGCTTTAACTTTAGTAACATCATAAAGAATTATATGCTCATCAACTCATATGATAGATTTAATTAAATACGCATAACGAGAATTTATTGCCTACGCTCCTCCAAATTCATTATAATACAAGGCTTGAACATTATTAGATTAACTAGAAAAAGATGAAAAACATCACAACCGTTACATCACACATATAAATAGCTACATAAAATACGAAAAACATAATCTATCGTCCAATGTAGTATGGATATCACTTGCTTATCTACGGATGGATATCAATTACCGTCAACCACAAATTGACGAATTGATTCAAAAGTAAAGATTGCCCTCCAAAACAAAAGCGTAATATAATAGATAAAAGATGGACATATGCGTTATGGATATCAGTTTCTAATCACCAGCCAAACTCAAGCATAATATAATAGATAAAAAGATGGACGTATGCTTATGGATATCAGTTTCTAATTGCCGGCCAAACACAAGCGTAATATAATAGATAAAAGATGGACGTATGCGTTCTGGATATCAATTTCGAGGCCCATGGGAAGTGCTTCTCATGTGGGAAAAAAAAATAGGTGCATTGTGGTAATTTTACAGCATGAGTATATTTGTTTAGGAACGTGAGTATGTTTGGTTTTTTGATAAATTTTGTATTATATATATACAAAATCTATATTTGTTCTATTCATTTGATAGATCAACTACTAAAACGTATGTAGATATAATTTTTCACTATTTGACCATTTTAAAAAATATTAGCGTACAAAAAATTATTTTTCATGAGATTTCATTATAATTGGTAAAGTTGAAAAATATAATTTTTATTAAGAGTTATGTTATATTATTTAAAGTTAATGTAATTACGGTACTCTCAACAATAACAAGTTCTTTTATTTTTTTGATTTTTTGAAAATTTATTAATAATTTTTTATTTTCTGAATATAATAGAATCTAACCGTGTCTAACCGCTTCTAATCGCATCTAACCTCATCTAACCGCATTTAATTTTTAAAATTAATAAGTTAATCATAATTTAACACCTGTAATATGATACTACGCCCCTTATAAGATCATTTATACATTAACAACGGAATTTGAAACCATACAATATGATTTAATGAAATCATCCTAATCTAACTGTGTCTAACTGCGTTTAACCATGTCTAACCATATCTAACTGGGTTTAACCGCATCTAACCGTATCTAATCGCATCTAATTTATGAAATTAATATGTTAATCATAATTTAACACCTGTAATATGATCCTAGGCCCCTTATAAGGCCATTTATACCTTAATAACAAAATTTGAAACTCAGATAATATTATTTAATGAAATCACCCTAATCCAACTGCGTCTAACCGCGTCTAACTGTGTCTAACCGAGTCTAACCGCATCTAACCACATCTAATTTTTAAAATTAATAAGTTAATCATAATTTAATGCATGTAATATGATTATAGGCCCCTTATATGGCCATTTATACCTTAACAATGGAATTAGAAACCCAAATATGGTTTAATGAAATTACTATAATCTAACTGCGTCTAATTACGTCTAACCGTGTCTAACCGCATTTAATTGTATCTGACCGCATCTAAATTTTAAAATTAATAAGTTAATCCTAATTTAACACCTGTAATATGATCCTAGGCCTCTTATAAGGCCATTTATAACTTAATAACGGAATTTAAAACCTAGATAATACGATTTAATGAAATTACCATAATCTAACTGCGTCTAACCGCGTCTAACCGTATGTAACCGTGTCTAACCGCGTCTTGTTGGTCCCGAATTTATGGCAAAATCCAAGAGGGGAGGGGTGAATTGGGTTCTTAAAAAATTCTTTGGTAAATTATAACTTAACCCCTTATAATTTCAATCCTCTTGGTGAAATGTGATATAAGATAGAATGAGAGGGTACAAATGGAATATAAAAATGTAAACAATCAATCTACACAAGAGACAACAATATATAGTGGTTCGGGTAACCTTCCCTACTTCACTTTACCAAGCATACACCCGTTGTGTCTTGGGTTCTACTATTGTATATTCAATACAATTTAGAGCATCCGCTCTCTTCTACATTCTAACTCTAGGGGGCATATACAATAATCACTTATTGGTGAGAACAACTCCAACTAAGTCCAATCTATTGGTGAGACAAACTCAAACCAATCAAGCAAAATCTGTTAGTGAGACAAACTCAAACCAACCTCCTATTTTGCTTCTTTTTGAATTCGGTCTCCAACACCGATCCACGGCAACAACACAAAACAAAATAGACAAAAGAGAAATTACACTTTACAACTTGTATTTGATAAGATCTGGAAGCTCCTTGTCATGTGAAAATGATAATCTTGGAAGCACACTTGGAAGTTGTAACGCTTGAAGCTTCAATAGTTGTTCAAATAACTTCAACACACTTGAATATTAGAAGATGAAAGCCCAACTTGTGTTTTCCTCTTTCTTTCCTTCTTCTCTCTTACTTCACGTTCATACATCAATGTTATATATAGAGGAAAAAAAGGTTCTAGCCGTTGGAGTGGAAGTTCATGTGCATCTAGAGCTCCAACATTCGAATTTTCGACCGTTACGAGTTGAAGTCGCAAGTGGAGTCGACTTCGGATGGGTGCAATCGACTCGGGATGCGACTTCGTCTCGTTAAAACTTGTTGTCCAAAATTTTGCCTTCGAAGTTGCAAGTGAAGTCCACTTGGGTCTGAGACTTCACCCAAGTCACAAGTGAAGTCGACTTGGGATGAGACTTTACTTTGCTGTCTGTCCGAAGTCGCAGGTGAAGTCGACTTGGGTCTGGGACTTCACCCAAGTTGCAAGTGAAGTCAACTTGGGCTGAGACTTCACTTTGCTGAACTTGCGATTCATGACTTAGAACTTTTGAAACTTAAATTATTTCACATTTTTATTTTTATACACATAATTAGAACAAAATATCTGAGAACACTTAGACAAATTTATTAGATCCTTTTTAATGATATTTCAATTATTTGTTAATTAACAAAATCAAATTAACCATTCTTAAAGCAAGCATATGATCAACACATCTAACCATATCTAATTGCATCTAATTTTTTAAATGAATAAGTTAATCCTATTTTAACACCTGTAATATGATCCTAGGCCCCTTATAAGGCCATTTATAACTTAATAAAGGAATTTGAAACTTAGATAATACAATTTAATGAAATCACCATAATCTAACTCCGTCTAACTGCGTCTAACCGTGTCTAACTGCATCTAACAGCGTATAACAGCATATAACCGTGTCTAATAATATCTAACCACATCTAACCATATCTAACCGCATCTAATAGCATTTAATTTTTTATATTTTATAAATATTTTACCTAATTTATGTATTTTGCAAAAGATATATAATTAATAATTCATTTCAGAATTACAAAAACCTTTAAATAATTTTAAAACTAAATAAATATATAAATTTATAATT
>JAXCLR010000001.1:4300551-4318236 GCA_035584095.1 Annona squamosa
TCTGCTATAAGAAACCTCCAAATCATTTTTTCTCTTTTCTCTCTTTATTATTATTATTAAAAAAAATTGAACTCCTAGTTTCTTCATGAGCAAAGAGGGAAGAAAGATAAGGTGGATTAACAATATTCAAGACATGTTACTCCTTTTATGACGTTTTATTGTTTTGTTAATATTTACTTCTAAGAAGCTTCTATTGACAAGTCGTTTGTTGTGTTATAATCTGCACTATGAGACAAATCCGGCCACATATTGTGCACCCTATAAGTTAAAAAATACAAGCCAGACCGGAGACGGATTTTGAATTTTTTTTATAAAATTTTTAAATATATGGAAATTTAATTTTCTTTCTTCTTTCTAAAACTTTAGAAAAATATTAGGATCATATTCATGCAAAAAAACTTCTCATTATGTAAAACGGTTAAAATTAACGATTCAATCTATTTTTGGCCGGAATTTTACAAAATTTGAAAAACATGATTTAAATAGATTTTAAGTATTTCAGGCCATGTATTTATCAAAGAAATTATTTACTTAATCCATTTCTTCTCAAAGTCTTTCAACAAATATTTGGAAGTATATAATTTAGGAATCAGGATGCTACAATATTTCAATTTCTTATATTTTAGAATAGAATTTTCTATTATTTTTTTAACATCATTAAAGGATTAAAAAATTTTATTTATTATTATACAATATCGATTCAAAATATTTTCATAATATGTACTAAAATTTTAAAATATTCTGTGGGACTTCATTTCTTATATAATTTTATTATAAAGTTCTTATGAAAATTTCTTTGCTAGTAACAAAAACGCTAAACTGCAGCTAAGATTCGTAATCGTCCAAAAAACAATTTCCAAAAGGAGCTGAAAAAATAAGGGTCTCCATCGAAAACCACGGGAAAAAAACGTAGCCGAATGATGTCACGGAAAAACGCTTTCAAGAGCTACTGCGTAAGGTTGATACAATTAGGCGTACAAAGATAGTCCATCAGCAACCATGAGAGTAGCTGATTTGCCATACAATAGGGGAAGGCTGTCAATGAAATCCATTCAGATGCCTTACCATACTAATGCAATAGGAGAATGGGTAGCCTGCTACTGTGCAATTGGCTGTGGTGTTGGGAAATCCTTCTTAATAAAAACTTTCCTCCTAATCCGGAAGGGTACCTTTTCTGGCAAAGAAAGTTCTCATTGAAATATTAAAAACGAAATTTTCATATATATATATATAGGTAGCTGTTCCGGTGCATTTGTGCGGCACATTTGATAAAAAATGGGTCTCACACAGATTAGAATGTAATGAAAATTTATATAATTATTTATCTATATATAAATTTTATATAAAATGATTTACATGTTGAAAAAACCACTTTAAAATTGTTATTTACATTAAACTATTTTATTACGTTGAATTTTTACCATTCTCAGATGGGGCCCATATACATATCTGATTAGGATGAAAATTGGTATAGTAACAGAATATATTATTCTAAATATAATGGGTGGAGTAGATTATAATTTTATAATTATGCAAGGCCCATTTCAGCATTGCTGCACCTGAATGTATATACATATATAGGGAAATGATCTAGTGCATGAGACTGCATCGTGCAGTCCATGCATTGTGGGTCCCACGTGATCATGAATGGAAAATCCTCCCCACCCATTGTGTTTAGAATTGTCCATTTTATTAGCATACCAATTTTCATCTGAATCCAATATGTGTGTAATCCCCATCTTAAAATGGTGCAAAATCAACGTAATAAAATAGTTTAATGTAAATATTAAGTTTAAAGTGGTATTTTCAACATCTAAACCGTCTAAAGTATGATTTTTATACGGATAAATGATTGTATAAAGTTTCATTGCGATCTAACATGTGTGAGGCTCATTTTACAGCGGACTACACAAGAACAAATCCCATATATATATATATAAATTTTTACCCTTTTTGGATACTTTAGATAAGTGTAGTACACCCAGATGCGTATGATTGGATTCTTTAACTCTCAAACAACAACAGTTATGTAAGCATATATCTTTCCTATTTCTAGCTTAGTACATCATAAAAATAGAAATTAAAAAGTAGCTAAATACTCTTTTTTAAATTTTTGCGCATAGAAACTCTTTTTAGAGTTTCTATGCGCAAAACATAAATATTTTATTAAATGATTTAGACACATTTAATTTTAATTTTTATAAGATAATTTTTAAATTGGGATACCCTTTACCATAGGATATAATATATAATTAGGAAAAATTTCATATTTACCCTTCAATTTTACCAATAATTCTACTTATATCCATGAACTTTCAAAAATTTCTTTTATACTCATGAATTTTCATTCTAATTTCACTTATACCCACACTGTTAGAGATCCGTTAAATGAAACGTTAGCTCCTTTGTAGAATGACAAATTTGCCCAAGCTCTAATGTAATTTAATGTCGTTTTACTTAAAGTTAAAGATTCATCGTCAAATAATATATAATTTATAGTTGTAGAATTACTAAAAATTTATTGTAGTATGAATTTTTAGCTATGAAATCATAATTATGAATGAGCATATTCTTTATTTTTCAAGATTTAATGACTTCTTTAATGGATCTCTAATTTCATGAGTATAAGTGGAATTATAATGTAAATTCATGAGTATAAGTGGAATTAGAGGTAAAATTTGTGGGTATATAAGAAACTCATTTTGTATAATTATTATATATGTATTCGAAATTTATTCCGTGATTCATACTCACCGCAAATTGTTGACCGAGCAATCAAAGGTAATACAAGGGGAGTCGTCATTGTCTATAATACCCAAAAAGGCATGCAGCTGCTTCTCCATTTCCGGTTATAATGGTGGCCAATTTCTCGCCCTCTGCCCTTGATGAGGAGCTTTTCATTTTACTGGAAGAGAAGGTCTAAGACATTAGGGACATTAACGGATCGGATTAGATGAGTCGGAGTCCAATCCTAATCCTAACCTACTTAAAATATTTCAATCCTAATCTATTTATTAACTCATTTAAAAAACTTTAATCCTAACACATTTAATAAATGGGTTAGCAGGTTGTTAATGGATTGTGTAGTAGACAACCTGAAGGCCTAAACTCTGACAAAAGATAATCTCATAGGGAGAGACAAAAGAATATTTTCGGCACGAGAGGAACGAAAATAGGATAGTAACAAGGTAGCGGCAGAAAAATAAAAATTAAGCGATGAAAGAAAGACTTAGCAAGGGAAATAAGTAAAGAGTTTATACAAATATCTCTGTATTAGGCTTTAATGAGTTAAACGAGTTAAACGGGTTAAAGGAGTTACTAAATGAGTTGATGAGTCAAAAAATTTCTACCTTAATCTGTATATTTAATTAAATAGTTGAAATGGTTGGCGGATTATTACTCATTTATTAAAAAATCTCAACTTAAACCCATTTATCAATGGGTTGAACAAACGAGTTGATGGACTGATTATGACCATTAACATCCTTGGTCTGAGTTTGCAAAACATGCATGATGGTATATAGTGCTTCCAACGATCTAAAAGGAACTAGTTGATGGGTTAGAATCTAATTCTAATCTTAATGCATTTATAAAATCTTCCCAACCTATTTATTATTCCATTTATAAAATCTTAATTTTAATCTATTTACAACCCATTTAGTAAACGGGTTAGCAGGTTATTAAAAAATTGCATGTCTATTTAATATTTTCTTATTATCTTACTCCATGAGCAATGTAATACTAAATTATACATCCATAAAAAATAATCTTTTATAAAATGAAATAAATAAATCGTTTGTAACAAAGCATAGGATATCAATTATGAAAATTTTCATGATGATTATTAATTTGCAAAGCAAATAATATGAAAATATCATATTTCATTTATATATTAAGGTAACAGGTTAAGCAAGTTAAATGGATGAATACATGGATTGTCAGGTTGGTGGCAGTCAACTTGCTACTATTTATTTACATTAAATGAGTTAAATAGATCACTATGTGGGTCGACAGGTTGATAAAAGCCAAACATAATACATTTTTAAATGGGTTGGGAAAATGGATAAGCGGGTTAATCTGTTTATTTTGCATCATATGTGTTTCAAATTGTTAGGTCAAGATTAGATTGATTATAGGCTAGGATCCATCAAAGAAGATAAGGACAAACAAGAGCACATAGGAGCTAAAGACATGTTTGTCGATAGAGGCAAAACGGCACAACTTGAGACTCATATTGTTCTAGATGAGTTCAAAATGCCGTTTTGGAGGTATTTGAGTAGGGGTGTAAATGTATCGTGTTGTGTAGGTTAGAGACTTTTTAAAACCTGATTATAACCCATTTATAAAATTTCAATGCTAATCTATTAATTTATAATTATTTAAGTAACATGTTAGCAGTTATTAACAGTAGTCCAAATAGATTAATTTGCTAACGCTACTTTAAAAAATTAAAAATAGGCTTTTGAATAATAAAAAAATATTGATAACTCACAAACATACTTGTTATTCTCAAGCTATAGCATATAGTTGGTCTAAGTCAAAGAAGTTAGTGCATTTTAGACTCAAGTTATAAAGTTAGAGTAATGGGTTGTTAATGGATTGAGTAAGTTATACATGCTAAACGTAGGGGTTATAAATGGATCAGATTGGCTGGGTTGGAGCTTAAACATAATCTTAAACCATTTATAAAATTTTTAGAATTGGCATTAACCACTTGAGCAATTTTAGTTGTGATTACTAGGCTTTATATGATATTTTTTATGATTCCTGGCTTTAGGTGATTATGCAATCCTAGTTCTTTGCTTCTTTGCTACCAAAAAATTGAATCAACAGGGTAAAGAATTTGAACTATGCACGAAAAATAAAAAATAGAAAAATATGGCAAAATTGAGGGTTACAAGTTGTTGTATAGAAGATTTCAATAGGCATGCAACAATAAGCTATTATGAATCAAAATCAATGAAAAAAATGCCAATGTACTAAATAATGAAGATGAAAGTTTGAGAAGTAATTTCATAACATCTATTTGTACAGTTAAGTTTGTGTGCACATTAGCTATTTGCCTTGAGGCTGTCCATTGAGGCCTCTCTAGATTGGTTTCCACTTTAGAAGACTTAGGGTGTGTTTGGCAATTGATAGAAAATGTCAAGTTAAAATTTTTTAATTTAAAACTTTTCACTCTCCACTACTATTATAGTTTTTTAATCATTTTTTCACGTTTTCCTATACAACTACCTTACTTTTCAATCATTTTTACACAACTATCCACATAACTAACTTCTTTATTCTAACTTTGTCCTCTTTACTATTCATCATTACCTCTATCATATCACATCATTTGACAACTTTTACTTTCTATAACTTTTCATCAAAAGTTTTATTCATTACCAAACATACCCTTAGTTTGCTTGTGACCAATAATTTTCTAACTTTGCTCTTAGTCGTTTTAGGCATAGGTTTGTTGTCAGGTAATTGTTTCTTCCTCTTTGGGACACCATTTTCAGAAAAATTCACAATTGCAATAACTAAACCTTTCATAGCAGCACATCTATTCAGCTCAAAACTATAATATTAGCAATCCGGATAGACAAAAGCATTTTTTCTTCAAAGAAAAAAAAAACATAGACAATAGCATTCCACTCAAGAATTGTCCAATAGAGTCTTGGCACTCTACAAGCACAAGAAAAGTAAGATGCCAATGAGCAAAGGATGTACATGTAATCAGTAGACGCCTTAATAACCAACATCAATAATGGATTAGCAAAAGTTTCAATAAATATCTGGCCAATGACAAATTAGATTTTCTATTTCCTACCATTAATGTTTTGATGGGTGACTTATATGTGGGGAATCTTAAGTTTTGAGGTTGTTTTTACCTTTTATATTAGAGAGGAAATGATAGAAACCTAGAAAATAAATTAATTCGTGAAAATTGGAAGAATTCGAAATAGATGAAAATCTTAAATTTGGTTAGTGAATTGAGAAGAGAATAGATTGATATTTCAATTAAAGAATTCTTTTTAAAAAAAGAAGAATTTACAAGTTTGAAAAGAGTGGAAACTGAGAGGCAAATTTACAATTAAAAAATAAAAATGAAACGAAAAGTTATTTCAAAGAAAATTATATTAATTTGAAATTTAAATGATGTAGAATTTGATTTTTATGTGTTGTAATTTAACCTTATGAGAAGAATGATTTATGTAAATTGCATAAATTACATGGAAAAATGCAAATATTAAACATGAGGCCTTCTTGCAATTAAATCATCCCACATGAAGCACAGGGTAGCACTTTCACGTGGGATTATTAAAGAGAGAGGAGAACGGAAAAGAGAGAAAGACTATCGGGTTGAGATTCAAAAGAAAAATTATGAGATGTTTAAATAATCTCGGCATATTTCTAAGTGAGTACCGTTATTAGGTGTCGAAATTTTCACGCTTTATTGTCAAAGAATTGACGAGAATTTTAAGTTTTCGTTAAATTCATCCACTTCACCCAAACTCAATAGATCTAGTGCTATTTACCAACTTGGAAGCAGTTGGAGGATTTATATTAAATAAAGAACTTAAATATACCTAAAGGAAAAATTAAAGTTAGTTTGGGCAGTTTCCACAACTGCCAAAACTTTATAGACGAGAAGAACGAGCAGAGTAGTGCTAGGGAAGCAAGAAGAGAACTGTTTTGATTTTGACTATTGAGAAAAATTTTATGCGAGACTCCATGAATTTGTAATTTTACAAAAAGTACTTATTTTAAAGAAATTGTAGAAAAATTCAAATCTTCCTGAAAATTTTGGAAGAGAAATTTCTAAAAGAATATTATAAAATACCCTCTCAAGTAGTTGAGAAATTTCATAAAGAAAGTTTTGATTTGCAAAAAGCTCCTCAAGAATGAAATATTTTGCGAAATACCTTATATTAACTAGAAATATATAGAATAATTTTTGAAAAATTATTTTACATAAGAACTTCAATCAAACCAGCAAAGAATGCTAGTAATAGCCCACACTAACAACACATGGCGGCTCATAAGCCATTAGAAATGTTTTTAATGTAGTTGTTAATGCCAATGTTCGATTTTAATTATCCAACCATTGATTTTTACATTTTCAAATGTTCCAAATTCATTGCATGGGTTGGATTTTCTATAAGAGGTTGTTATAGAAGTTATTAAAGGGCAAATTTTTAGTAGGAGATATTTCACTTGATTATGGCACATTATGATGATAATAGAAACTTCTAAACATTAGGCTTAGCATTTAATACTTGTTCCAGGTAGATATTTAAAGATGACATTAAAGAAAAGAATTTTAGAATATTATTTAAAAATATTATTATTGCCTTGATGTAGGTTATAGCGAAGAATAAATTGGAATCTTGTAGAGTCACATACGAGAATTTGAAAATTTACATAGGAGGTAAATTGGATTTTCTTGCTTTTATATGGATGCATATGCATATTTATTTATGATGATTTTGAGGTTTTATTTGACATTTTTGTGAAAAATTCTTCTTTGATATATATGATTTTCTTGGATTTAATTAAATTGAGTAGTTTAAGAAATGATTTTGAGTTCATTATGGATCTATAAAAATTTTTAAATCAAGCAAATTATTTGAGTTCAATGAATATATTTTATATTAAGCATATAAGCACTAACTTGATGAATGAGTGTATATTTGCTTGTTGAGCATGATATATGCATGATGATTCTTTAGGGGGAGTCGGATAATAAAAGAAGTTACCGTATGTTGGGGTACAATTATATAACATGATTGATAATGATGAGTCTACCTAGTGTAGAGGGTGACATAGATGATAATGAAGATAAAGATGAACATTTGCATTGTATAAGCATTTAGAGCATCATTCCTCGTATGAGCATAGTATTGATGAGCATATGAACTTTAAGGATTTTGATATTTGATTTGTTATATGACAATGATGTTTATTTGCTTTTAATATTTGAGTGTTTTATCATTATCCTACTTACCGAGTTGTATAAAAAGACATAAATAAATAATTAAAAATAGGGTAATTGTGAAAAATAAGAAGTTTTAAATTGAAAAATTTTAGTTTGAAAAGTTTTATTATTATCCAAACATGCCCCTAAACTGTCTAAAATATTTTTTTTATATGGATTAATAATCCACATTATTATTATTAACAGTCTTAGTGTTTTCCATAATTTATACATAAGTATATAGAGTTTAAAGTAGGTCCAACCCACCTAAGGTTCTAATTGTAATTACTTTTAAACAAAAATTGATTTTAGATAACATGACCTCTTATGTTGAAATTGAAAGGAGATTTGCAGGTATGATTTTAAGGTTTGACCAATATTGCAATGGTATCCCTAATTAATTGATGGTTATCTTTTAGGTAACATCTTCTTTTACTAGAGAACATGTGAACCTTCACGTGAAAGATAGAAACTGCATCGTATTAGGAAAACTGACCAATTACGTCTTTGGAAATAAGATAAACATCTTATAAACACCCCATTAAAATACAAAGGCTAAAAAAAATAATAATCCATATATTTTTATCATCCAAAAGCCCATCTCGAAATAATGGGCCATTTTTTACTAACCCCTGTACTAGGAAGCCCAAAATGATTTTTGCAGGAACAATTTGAAGCCCACAAGCCCATTTTGAAAGCAAAGGTCGCGAACTTATGTCGGTACTCATGATGAAAAGGAAAATGTTTTTTCAAGCCAAATGGACTGTGAGTAATATGATGAATGATTTTAATCAAATAAAAAATCAACAAATTCGTGAGTTTTTGAAAGTTCAAGATACATTTGACCAAAATAATGTTGAGATTTGCACCATTTCAAATAAGAAAATAAAACTAAGAGATTCAAGCTATAAATGGAAGATCCCAGCCATTATGGTGATTAAGTATCTTAAACAATATTGGGCTTAGTCAATAATCAAGGCCAAGACAGAGAAATCAAGATGTAAACAGCTAGTCCTACAGCTGTTTACAGTTGGGCCCAGCTGGGAAGAAGTTGCTAAAAATCCCTCTCTTCATTTCATTTTACAAAAACCAATCTCGCAATTTCTACAGCCCATAAGATTATAAATTGGCCTCTCCTCCACCCATTTAGGAGATGCCTGAAAACCCCAGAAAATTCCAATAGTTGGAAGCCATTTTTGTCCCAAAAAATCACAGCAACCGAGAGTCATTTCACCTCAAATAAATAAATAAATAAATAAATCAAGAAGCACGCATGTCAGGCCATCATTTAATAATAATAATAAGCATGCAGGCCAGGCCATCTCCATCTGTTCTTTGTTTGCGTTTCAACGTCCTTTGCATTATTTTGCTTTTTTTAAAAAAATCAGTTAACACGTTGTTTTCATTTAGCCCTGTCAAAAAATATATCTACTTTTCACATTGCGTCCGGTCCACTCTAGCATAACGTCCAACACTTCATTTTAAAAAAAAAAAAAAAAAAAAACCACCCTGCATTGAGCGTCTTGCATCTGAATAATTTTTTAGCCATTGGTTTTTTTTTTTTTACTTTTATTTAGCCGTTAATTTATACCGCCGTTTTACCCTTCTTCTACCTTTTTTTTTCCCTTTTGATCTTTAATTCCCTGTTTTGATTATTCGGTTATTTAATCGTTGTTTTTTAGTCGTCGCAAGAAAAAAAAAAAAACTTATTCACTGCTGCACTTACACCTTTTTATTTTAGCCACTGATTTATTATCCATGGAAAAATTCTCAAAAGAACATCATCTTTTTTTAGCTGTTAACTTCAACAGGAAAGAACTTCATTTAAATCACGTTATTTGCATGATCGACTCTTGTTGTTTCATTTTTTTCAAAAAAAATTTTCAAACGGTGCATCAGCCAATGTATCGTTAAAATCCTCCCGTTCACTTTTCCCTGTTGATTTCCAAACAATATATATATATATGGGATTTATTCATGTGCATTCAGACTACACACGAATTACCCTGCAGACGCTCCATCTGCCCATTCATTTTAGCGGACAAAACCTGCGCCGCTTGTTCGATTATGCGTGTAGAGAGAGAGACGGCGAGCCGAACGAGACTGCACGTACACGGCTGCAAAAATTCGGAGGATACATTTTCCCGCGTTTTCCTGCTGGGTGGACTGAAAATCCACAAAAACCCATTCGAAATATTCCCTCTTTCATCTTGCCGAAAGCAGCACAGTGTTTGGGAGCCCACTAATCCCTCCCATTTTGAAAACAGAGACGCCACTGCTACTACTGCTGCTCCCAAATCTCGAAGATCTCCATTCAGATTTCGAAGTTCTCCGTCAATTTTGAAGTTTTGTGATCGATTCCAAAGGTTCTGCGTCGATGGAAGGTACGGTGTTTATTTTCACGCGGGTCGTCTTCTCCGAAAATCCGCATGCGGATTATAACTGCGCAGTAAAAATACCTCCCATCCTCATCTCTCTGACGTGAAAATCTGCATGCGGATTATAACTGTGCAGCAAATGTACCTCCCATCCGCATCTCTCTGACATAAAAATCCGCATGCGGATTATAACTGCGTAGCAAACGTACCTCCCATCTACATCTCTCTGACATGAAAATCTGCATGTGCATGCAAGCACTATGGCTATAATCCTCATGCGGATTTTCGCGTCAGAGAGATGCGGATGGGAGGTACTTTTACTAGTCAGTTATAATCCGCATGCGGATTCTGAATTGCATGCGAATTTTTGGAGAAGACGACTCGCGCGAAAATAAACACCGTACCTTCCGTCAATGCAGAACTCCGAAATCGATTACAGAACTTCAAAATCGACAGAAAACTTCGAAATCGACGGAGAAGGAGAAATCGACAAAGAAGGAGATTTGGGAGTAGCAGCAACAGTGGCGTCTCCGTTTTCAAAATGGGAGGGGTGAGCGGGCTCCCAAACGCTGTGCTACTTTCGGCAAGATGAAAGAGGGAATATTTCAAGTGGGTTTTTGTGGATTTTCAGTCCACCGAGCGGGAAAATGCATATCTAGATTAGGGTGAATGTGAAAGAGGAGGCGCGGGCGGGATGGAGGGCTCGGGACCTTCAGCCTAGTTTTTTTTTTTCTACCGAGCGGGAAAATGCACCATCCGAATTTTGGAACGCGTGTACGTGCAGTTTGGTTCGGCTCATCGTCTCTCTCTACACATACAATCAAACAAGGGTCGTAGATTTCACCAACTGAAATGAACGGGCAGATGGGGCGTCTGCAGGGTAATTCGTGTGCAGTCTGAATGCACGTGAATAAATCCCTATATATATTCAAATCATGCATACTCATTCTTAGGACTAAGTTCCCGCTACACCCCTCCTGAGCTTTTATGTGAAAAATGTATATTACTTTACACTCTTAGGACTAATATGATTAGAGGAAAACAAAATTATATTTGTTTTCCTTTGAATGTGAGTCCACCTAGATAATTATATTTTCATTTATTTGCACTTTTATTTTATTTCTCATTTCATTTTAGGCCCATAGGTTGGCCCATCGTAGTGTCCAATTCGTCAAGCGCTACACATCCACGATCATTTGCTCTCGGTTGCAAATAGCACAAAAAACACGTTTTAATAGCACAAAAAACACGTTTTTAAGTTTTTTTAAAATTTTTATATGACTATTAAATAACTTTATTATTTTGAGTTGGAAAATTTTCAAATATATCATTGAATTTTCACCTTTTCCTCTTATACCCATAGATTTTCAAAATTTCTTATATATACACAAATTATCTCCAAAAACTTTTCTCATACCTATACCGTTATTCTCAGTTAGCTACATTTTAGTTTTTGAATTTTTCAAAATAGCAAAATTACCCACTGCATGCGCATATGATTTTTTCATTCTATTGGATCACTTCTCCATCTTAGAATTTTTAGCGCATTGTTGTTGCTTCGTCATCTTCACCTTTTCTGTTTCGTTTATATTGTTTGGATAAAAATTATATGATAGTTTAATGGATAAACAAAGAACTGCATGTGGAGCATTACATTTCACTTCGAGAGCATTATAACATATTATCATCTTTTCTAATTGCACTTGGAGGACAACCATCACATGACTAATCACAGGCTTAAATCTGACTTCTTATCCAAGTAATGGCAACAACACCATTCATCATCTCTAGCATTGGATTAAAATCCAAAAGCTATGGTGGCACTAGTCATAATTGAATGGTGAAGCCAAACACAACAGCGACAGCCTCAAGGACCATCAATTAGAAAATTCGGAAGCAACTGTCTTCTTCATATCTGGCTATTTGCACATGCAGATCCAGTGTCGACAAGGAAGGATTCACCAATAACTTTAGAAACCCTAATTAAAACACCCTGCATCAGCGTCCACTACATAATTAATTTTTATCTCAGTACAACAACTTGTCTTCTTTGGTAGCTACACATCAAAACGGTAGCTGCACAACCACATCTCCCGTTCAGTTATCAATAGAGGCAAATCATTGCCACTCCTCCATTGTCTCTAAATTCTAAATTCGTATGAGCAAAAAACTAACAAAAAAGTTAAAAACCTTTGGCACCAATGAGAGTAAATTCACTGTAACACTTACAAATTTTGATTATAATTCTACGTATACCCATGCTGTTAAGGATCCAATAAAGGAATCATTAACGCCTGTGAAATAATGAATATGTCATCCTTAATTATGATTTCATAGCTAAAATTCATATTATAATGAATATTTAGCAATTCAATATCTATAAAATAATATATTCTTTGAATATGAATCTTTAATTTTAAGCAAAATAGCTTAAAATTATATTAAGAATTGGTCATATTCATTATTTTACAGTGAGGTTAATGGCTCGTTTAATGGATTCCTAATTGCACAAGTATATATGAAATTACAATAAAAAAACCCTAAGTATGAGAAATAGTTTTTGAAAGTTTTCGAGTATAATAGAATTATGAATAAAATGCATGAGTATATGTGAAAATTTCCCTTTTGATTGTAAAAAAATTAGAAGTTCTAATACATCCTAGGACCCTCAGGGACAAAAAATAATAATAATAAAAAGAAAATTACAACAAATATATAAGAGAATCTTTAAATACCTTGCTAAAATTTTTAGAGATAAATTTCTATTCCTTTGAATGTGTATTCAATAAATATAGAATAAATAGGCTTGTTAAATTTTTATATAATAATCCATACTTCAAGTACTTAAATTTTATGATTATTGTGTAAAGCACATTCAAATGTGCACATATGATTAATTTGAGAAGTTTTTAGAAGGGAAATGCATCTGATTAATTTGAAAAGTTTTTAGAAGGGAAACATAGGTCTTTTGATATTTTATAACTCAGGTGCAAATGTACAAATTTTAAAACATAGGTTGTATATGATAAATAAAATAGAAGTGGTAAAATGCAAACCCTCCCACATGCACCACAATATGGAATGAAAGTCAAACCTTCATATTCTAGTAGTGTGCAAATGAATCCACTTAATAAAATAAATAAATGCATAAATTATGTAAATGAGGTGGATAATTATGCACCACTGTTAGAACATTCTTGCAGTTATAAATAAGTGTTAGTAGTCTATTTGGATCAAAAGAAGTTGAGAGAAAATTTGAGAAGAAAGAAAGAGAAAAAGACTGAGGAATTGATGGGTTGATGAAGTTAACTCCAACCATTAATCATCTTCATCTAGATTAGTTATTATTTATTATATTTTTTTTGTTAAGTTCAGTAAGGATTAAGAGTGGAGATCAATCTGAACCATTGAATTAAAAATATATATTTCATATTTAAAAATGGAACTATTTGTCCCTAAAAATCAAATTTATCAAATCTGAGGCGCGTTCGAGAAGTGATAAAACTTTTCGATGAAAAGGTTTTTAGTGTAGAAGCTTTTAAAATAAGAAAAAATTATATGATATGAGATGAGTAATAATGATGGGTAAAAAGAATAAAGTTAAAATAGAGAGATTAGTTGCAAAGTTTAGAAAAATAATAGTAACTAGAATAACTTAAGGGAATATTATTATAAGTTTAATTTAATATTTTAGGCCATTTAATTAATGAAATTCATATATATATATATTAATGGCCAAAAATACGAGAAGAAAGGTTAATAACTATAAAATCCAAAACAAAAAAACTATAATGAATTAAGAGCATGCTATTGCAAGTTTAATCAAATACTTTGAGCCATTTAATTAATGAAACTTATATATATTTGATAGCCTAAAATACAAGCAAGAAAAGGTAATAACTATGGGAAATTTAAAAAATTTATGAATAGATGGCAATAAGCAAGGTGTAATAATTAATTAGAAAATATTTATTTAATTAATAAATGTGTTGAGTAATTTAATGAAATTAAATTATTTAAGGCATACAAGTGACTAAAAAAATAATGTAATGGGTAAGATTAAAATTTGAAAGGCCCAAATAGGGAAATGTAATATTTAGCATATTATGTATTTTTTTTAAAAGAAGTGTCCACACATGCATATGCACATGCGGAACACCCAAGCCAAAGGGGCCTCCCCACTTTTTCTCTCGTCATTCCAAAGTAGGGGTGCAACTCGGGCTCATGAAACTCAGGTTCACCTCAACCCTAACTCTAACCCTATTTATAAAACTTCAACTCTAATCCTATTTTTGAAATTTTGGCTCGAGTTGAGTTTCAGATTGATATTCTCCTATTAATGTCTTTGTTACTCATTCTATATATATATAATTTTCATTACAAACCTATTGTATAAAAAGTTTAAAAAATAATTTATTATACGAGAGCAAGAAAAATTCAATGTTGATTTCTGACTCGCTAATATTGTTTTGCATATTACTTGAGTTATCCATATTGATTTGATCACCTAAATATCATTTTTATAATATATAAAAATAATGGGAAATTATCTATGTGAATTTCAATAGTTCTACTGGTTTCACGGCAATAACAAACGAATTCAAAAATACAATCACACGACATATAGTTCTAAAGGCCAAATAATAATTGATTCCTCAATACCTCATTGGGATCCACAGGCTCCACATATACTCCATATATGTCCTTCTTGCGCCATCCAACAAAAGAAGGAAAACGTCAAGATGATGAAAAAAATTACAAACATTTAGCAAAAAGAATGCTGCAGCAGCAGGGCAAGGATTAGCACAATGTTGTAACGAACACGGAACAAAACTCAATTCACTACTCAGAAAAAAATTTTGAATCAGGCACATAGTATAAGAAAGAATATGCTTCCCACCCAACTAACAAGTTGATTGCAAGCTGCCCTCAACTAGATTGTATCTAGATGCATTAAAGAAAATGAAAGCCAAGAACTAGATTACACACTTCTGAAGCTTGTGTAGAATGAAATCCAAAGTCTTCTTGTTCGGCAACGGAGTCGTTCCCGTGTAGTAGTCCGCCGGCAAAGCTGGAATTATGAAATATCAACATCTGTCTCTTGTATTCCAAAGAAAGAAAAATACAGAAATGTCAACATCTCCGGAGTAGACATAGAGGGGGGAATCCGATGGTGATAAGGTCAAAGAAGAAGGAAAATTTGAAGAAAATCTTACAGGAGTTGTCAAATCTCAGAGGTTCTGTTGTCCAAGGACCTTCAAAGCCATACCTCTCTTTATGCGATCTTCCCTGCAACTAGAACATAAAACATGGATTCTTAAACAGGCAAGCAGAGTGAGCCGCTCCCAACCCGTAACAATTATTTTATTTTAAGTCGTATTAAATATTCTCAGATTAAGCTGATGATCAGCGATCAGTCGTTAAAACTATGTCCGAATCAAAAAATTAGAATCAGGCACTTTTGCACCTGACAGTTGTAAATGAAAGAAAAGAAGGATGGAAGGAAGGGAGCGGGTTTCGGCGGTTGTTTGGCTCTCCGCTGTAAAATCAGAGAGATACTGCGCAGTTCTGCTCCCTTCTTCTTTTCTCCTCCACACAAACCCACCTGCCCTGCATTACTTCCCAGATGCTGCCGATGACACAAATCTGACGGCGGAGATCTTGTTCGACAGTTCCATGTCTCGATTGTCACGTCAGTAGCAAAGCTTCAACAAGGGTGATAGCAATCCTCCATCTCTGCCCGACGAATCCTTCTTCTCCCCAAAATCCTCCTTCATCCAACCTGATACGCCCCAAGCTCCCGCAGTCGCAGAAGTGCTGTCGCTGCCGGAGAAGCCCATCCGCATTTACGCCGATAAAATCTATGATCTTTTCCACTTCGGGCATGCCAACTCACTCGAATAGCCCAAGAAATTGTGAGAGCGGATTTTTGTTGTTTTATTTTCCACTCCGATACTGCTCTTGGAGAAAATTCGAAACCTTTCTTTTACAATGCTGTTAGTTTCTGTACGGAAATGCAACTCACATCACATGCCCATAGCAGTAGAAATGCAATGTCTGCATATGGCCGTTTCTGAATGGATTTTCTTTCCCTAACATAAAGCCCTCTCATCCTTCTCTCTCCCTCTCGCTCGCTCCCACCCTCGCTCTCTCCATGGGTCAGGCGCAGAGCGATTCTCGGACAGAGATGCAATTCACTGAGCAATCATCGGTCTAAAAGCCTCAACCTTCTTCGCTGGAGGATCTAATCGCAGGTTTCTCCCTCCCTCTCTCCATGAAAACTCCCACATATAGAAATCTAATGCGTTTTTGAGTTTCAAGTCACCATAGCTCTAGATAATTTATTCGTTCTGTCTGTTAAAATTTGTTGTGGACATTCTAATCGTGTCTCTCATTTTCGATTCAATAGAGATAGTCAGCAGAAGAAAAGGCAACGACATGTAAATGAAAAATGAAGCATTACCAACATGTAGTCACTAGACAATTCCACAATATCCCTATCAGATAATCCAACTGGTTGGCGCAATTGATGGTGCACTCGACGGAGCAGATACAGAGGGGCAGGGCGGCGGAGTGGAGCGGGAACGAATTGGGGAAATCAAGCTGTGGTAAAGCGGGAAGTCGATATTAGGGCATGGGAAAAATCCATCTTATATGGTTATAGAAATCGGGTTCGGGTTGAGCGGGTTAAGGTTCTTATCAACCCGAAACTGGACCTATTTCAAATCGGGCTCGGGTTCAACTTGAAAAATCAGGTTCGGTCTTAGCAACAGGAGGTTCCAACACTGTCTAAATCTGGGTTCACCCTTATTCCAGAGAAAGAGAGTGCGAGAGAGAATAGAGGAAGGGGAAAGAGAGGAGAGTGCTGCTGGAGTGCCTTCATCATTGGTGACAAAGAAGAGCTTGACGTTGCTGCCATCACCATTGCAAGGTGAGAACCAAAATTTTCTTCCTAATCTCCATAGGATTTCATCGTGCATGTAAGACATCTTTCTTATTTTGATTATTAGCATGCTATAGGAGTGACTCTAAGTTGTAAAAATGAAAATCTAAAACGGGTTTAAGCTTCTAACCAAAGATTCATGGCTGACGGCCAAGAATGGGCAAGAAGATGTGAGTGTTTTAGATCCTTTGTCATTTTCGACTATGCATGAAAAATTGGTGCAATATATAAGCAATTTAATTAAGAAAATCACAACTTATATCATTCAACTGAACCTATTCACGCTCATACAAGGCGGATGACCATGATTGGTAGGAAACGGGTAGGATTTCTGTTAAATTTCTTGGGATTCGTACATGCTTGCTTTGATTCCTAAGGGTTTTATGATTTTTTTTCAACAC
>JAXCLR010000001.1:4356777-4375668 GCA_035584095.1 Annona squamosa
GCAAATGCTATTAGGATGTATTAGTTATAAATTAATATGCCCAATTTTAGGTAAAAAGGAGAAAAATTAAAATTTTTTATGACCTGTGAAAATTGAGTAGCCCCGAAAACGTGGGTTAAACATGAGGCTTTACAGTGTTTGATTCAAACATGATTTATGGATAAATTTCAAGATGTTTGGAGCATTAAAAAAAATATAAAAGAAAATTTATGAAGGTGTTATTCTAAGTTGTAGATAGGGTACGGGTATCGAAAATTTATGTGAAATTAGTGGTTAGCAAATTTACATAGTATAAGAATGATTGATAAATTTTAATATGCCTAATATATGTATCTTAAGTAGGCACTTAATGAATAAAAAAATTATTAGCTTTCAAATTAATACATCCGTAGACATTAAAATTAGAATGCAATATATAGTGATTCAAGTCAATGCTTAGCTAAAATTGTCAAATTTTGATAGGAAAAGAGAAAGTGCAAGACACAACCTAAGACTTTAAGGTAAGCAAACTTTTCAAATTCAATGATGTATTGAGATAAAATTTTTATTTTTTTACTTATTTTGAGAAAGGTTGTTGTAACAAATGTCATATTATGCCTTTATGTGTTTTCTTAGAAATATGTGCAAATCTAATTTTCTTAAATATGCTAATTAAATTTTGTACAAATATTAAAAAATCCTTGGTAATGGCCATTACCCTATTTCTTTTATTTATGTATATATATTCATGTTATTAAGGCAATGCTTTCAAATTTGACTTTTGGAAACGAACCTTTTCATTATGATTAGCCGAATAAACTCCTTTTATGACATAAATACACTTGATCATCGGTGTAAATGTAATTCATACATGGAAAAAAATGTAAGGTTTCACCAAGGTTATAATCAGACAGGTCGTCTGTCCTTGATGTTACCTAGTCGGTGCGTCTGACATATAAGAGTGGATGACCACTTGATAAGTGTCACCTGTCGTAGAGGAAACTATATCATTGAGTGATGCATGTTATGGTTGCATTTCATCCTCACACAAATATGATGATCTATGGAGGTTTCATGTTTTTCCCTGTTAACAATGCTTGCTTACTAGGTTTTTTTAACTCATCAATTTTATTAAACAGTTGCAGAGTATTCTGATTTCAATAGCGATGGAGACTTCACTGGGTAGAAGGTCAGTAAGGTGAAGAGCCATCTGAGGCTCTTGTGTATGTTTGAGTGTGATTTATAATAAGAGAAACTTTAGAAGTGCTAAATTTTCTTTTGATTTTGAGATGTGTGTATAATCTATATATAATTTGTGCGCATTGTGTGAAAGATATTTGTAGTATTAATTCATTTATATTTTGTGAATTGCATGAATGTATGTATGATGTAAGATGAAGAATATTGAAGTATGGGTGTTTGGTGTAGGTGTAATGAATTTGTGAAGAAAATGGGTGTCTGTGGTTATGATGAAGTGTTGCAAGTTATTTTTTGATGTAAAAAATTATATGATGAATGTTTGTATTTAAGAAATGTCCTAGTTACAGATGGGATGCTGCTGAAATTTTTATAGATATTTAAAATAAAAAAATTTAGATTACTTTATTCTTGCTTGGTATACAAATGTAAGTTAGATTATGGACTTCACTATTTTTAAAAGATTCTTGGCATGAAATCCTATGACAAACTTATGTAAAAATATGTCATAAGATGGGGGCGGTACAGAAGTGGTATCAGAGCTATGAGTGGTGAAGTAGTAAAATTTTTAGATTTGTTAATTTAGATTATGATTTAATTTGTAAGTTTAATATTAAAATTACGAGCTAAAAAATATAATGCTACATTTCTTTCTCTATGTTTTGACATTTTTATAAATAGATATAATGGCAGGTCAAGGCCCAAAGCCAGCACTTGCGATATCAAGGCAAGTGGAACAAGAGGCAACAAAAAGATGTTGGTTACAAGATGAAAGAATAAGAAGCTAGTTCCATGTGCAAGAGGAACTAGGGCAACCTGAACAACCTGCCCCTCCATTAAAAATGGAAAATGGTGAAAAATTAATGTTTTGACTTAAAATTTAATGCCTCCTATAAGGAATCCTCATACGATACTTAATAGATTATAAGAAAGGCAAATAGCAAAATATTAGGAAAGAACTCCAGCTCCTGAGGATCTCGAGCAGGGGCCAAGATATAAATTAGAGCACGGGGTCTACAGGTTTAGCCATGGAGCAACTGTGGCAGAAATTGCATATAACGAAGGAAGATTGGCATAACAATTAGTAGAAAAGAGGCGAGAGATGAAAAAGTAGAATTACAAGAAGATCATGGGGGAGACAATAATTCTCATTTTGATTAATGAATCGGATCAAGAGGTGAATGAAGAAGGAAATGCCGTTGTGGACTGACAAGATGAAAATGACCCTAAAGAGCCTGAAGAGGGGAATCTTGAAGAGCCCCAAGAGGAAGGGTTTGAGGAGCCTGAGCTTGATGAGGAAAAAGATTTTCATGGGTTTGAGGAGTCTGAGTTGTATGAAGATGGAGATTTTGAAGAAAATGCAGAGGAAGAGGCAGAAGTGATTGATATAGGGGAGGAGGCTCCACTTGCTAGTGATTTAGAAGAATCTTAGCATTAGCTAAAGGAAGATGAGCTATGGGACTAAATGATCTATACCATTCTTTTTTGTGCAATAATAAGTGTTTTAAAAATATTATTGTATGTTTTTTTGAGAAGTATAAATATTTACGAAAATGAAAAGTGGTACATTTTTTTAATATTATACATGTATGAATTTTTTTAAGAGATAGGATCACACATGTGTCATGCATGTATGCACGGATATAAATGATTTATATTGTTAAGATAATGAAATATATATATATATATCTTTTGTTGATCAGTATATTGATATGAATTTTATTAGCTATTTTGAATATCATAGTTATGATATGTGTGTTTATAATTTAAATCTTTTTATATAGCAAGTAAAGATGGTGGAATGACGAAAACCTGGACGTCATAAGAAACGAAAGGTGACCTAGATTCAAATGCAAAAGCAAAACCAATAAGAGACTAGGCCACCGGAGAAGGAAGTGTCCAACTCACCTGCAATAGCAGAATCGATGTCGTCATCATCAAAAGATCCTATGCAAATTGTGGCTCAAAGAATACATGAGGTAGTACATGAAGTCATAACTCAAGCTATAGATGTTATGGATCAATGATGGGCGACCCGACAAGCTAATATGATAGAGAACTTTATGTGCTATCAAAGAGATATGGAAGAATAAATGCGCATAAATATGAATACCAGTGATGGATCTACCCAACCAGAGGGTCTGATGAATATGGGTTTAGGGGCAATAGGAAGAAAAAACTTTCAAAGTATTCCTGAACCAAGTCAAGAAAGGGTGAACCCAGTAAATGTAGATTTCAATAAAGTGGTGCAGGATTAGGCAGGACAAGACTAGACAAAGAGGAGTAAATGAAGGCTAATCACAAAGCTATTTTAGTATTTTTAACACTTCATCCTCCCAAATTTGAAGGTGTACCTAATCCGACAGAACGATGGTTGAAGGAGATGAAAAAATTATTTATGATATCATTATGTATAGACATATAAAAGGTAGATGGGGTCGTCCATTTATTAATTAATGAAGCTAAGGAATGGTGGGCAACCTTGTAAAGTACGATAGAAAATCCTAATGAGGCAATATGGGCCCAATTTGTGGAGAAATTCAAGAAAGAATATTTTTCAAGCACCCTAATGGATAAGAAAATATTTAAATTTGAGAGATTATATCAAAGCAAGATGAGTGTGACGGAGTATGCACTAAATTTAATGCCTTGGTAAGGTATGTGCCGTGGATTGAGAATTTTCCTACATAAAAAGTACGTCGCTTTCAGGATGGATTGAGACCCATTTTAGAGAGAGTTTGGCTCTATTTTTGCTGGTCGATTATGTTATAGCATTGGAAAAGACAAGAACTTTAGAAGCTATGGAGCAAAGAACTTATGAGATTCAGCAAAATCGAAAGAGAATAAATTCAAATTTAAAGGAGAAGGATAATCGGAGACAAAAATTTAAACAATGATGTTTGAAAAGGGCAAGACAGAGAAAAAGGAACTCCCCGTATGTCCTAAATATCAAAAGAAGCGTAAAGGAGAGTGTTTAAAGGGGACCTTTCTATGTTATAAATGTGGACAAACTAGCTACCAAGCTAAGAATTGTGGTGATATTCAAAAAATAAGACGTCTCATTCAAGAAGTCAGTCCCAGGTATTTCTGGTGCAACAAACCTGGTCATAGGATGACTGAATGTCCAAACCTGAGTCAAGGTAACCAGAATATCCGATGGAAGACTGCTCAGCAGAAATCGACATCAACCTCGAGTCGGCAAGGAATTCAAGCTCGGGTACATGCGCTAACTTAAAATGAATCAAAAGAACATGAGGAAAAAGTAGTGACAGGTACAATTTCTATTTTTAGATTTCTTGCTATGCCGTTGTTTGATTCAGGTGCAATACATTTATTTATATCATGTCAATTTGTAGCTATACACAACTTAATTGTACATAAAACTGATACAATTGTACATGTAGAATCACCTGTAAATAGACTAGCCGGTGTTAATCAAGAATGTAAATCTTGCCCTATTAGGATAGGATCAGACATCTTGGAAGCAGACTTGATACTGTTTCTTATGACTGAATTTGATGTCATATTAGGAATGAACTGGTTAAGTCGATGGGGCATCACTATAAATTGCAAACAAAGAAAAAAAAATTTCACAATACCAGGGGAGGAAATTCCTATTGAAAAATTGAAGAAATTGAAGGAATCTGCAATATTGATTTCTGCAATGACGGTTGCCAAGCTAGTACGTCAACAATGTACGACTTTTTCTGATTTCGGTGCAATTACTTGAAGAAAATCAGACTAAGTTGGAACAAATTCCTATGATTTACGAATTTATGGATGTATTTCCAGGAGAGCTACTAGGTTTACCTCTAGAAAGAGGAATTGATATGACCATTGAAGTTTTACCAAGCACCGCACTGATTTCTAAAGTCCCTTACTGTATGGCACCTCAGAGATAGCTGAATTAAAAATCCAATTGCAAGAATTATTGAACAAGGGTGAGCTCGTAAGACATCCCAAATACAACATTCAGGACCAGATATGGATATTATGAATTTTTGGTGATACCTTATGGGTTAACCAATGTGTTAGAGTTAAACTCCTATTACGGTGTCCTAATTAAATAAGAAGTCTTTGGATTTAAAGATGGCCCAGTGTATTTAAGATATGTATGCAATCCGAGTCCAGATGGAACTACACTTCTATTAAGAGTCATGATGGGAAGGGCTTTATACATAGAGGAGTCTAGGTCTCTCTCTCACATGTACAAATCACAAGTGGTCCCCATCTACTGCTAATATCACAGGAAGAAGTGTTGAGGGAGAAGACCTCGTATTCTACTTGGTCTACAAATAGAATCTACACACACATAGACTCAGGTACGCTTCCGCATCACATGATTTTCAACATGTAGTATCAGAGCACACATTTCAATTTTAGGTATAATAGATTCCATCCATAATTTTTTTATGCAATAATAAAAATTAATGATTTTAGATATATGTAATCGATATATCTAAAATCATGCCGGTTGTTAGATTGTATATATAAATCATGCCATGGAATTGATGTACGTTTATTTATTTCTTTTAAAGACCACGAATAAAGCTTCTAAATGCACAACAATTTCTTTCGGTTACGTATATGCTCCATCATGATATACGTTCAATTTTTTTTAATAACATGAATAAAGCATCTGAATGCATGTTTCGATCATGCATGTTGAATTTTTCAAATTCTCCCAGTCAGTAACAATGTTTATCATATGCATGCACCTCACCTTAAATATATATATATATATAATGTTTTGGTAACAATAATAATGTTTCGATCATCATGCATGTTCTTTGCTGAGGTTCATTTTTGTTCGTCGACTGTAAACCCTTGGCCGTTGATGCATCTTGTCCAAATAATATTTTTATAAGACAATTTTCATGCATATTAATTTTTTTGGACGAAATTTAGTTTTGCAGTTAAATTAATGGTTTTAAATCTGATAACAAAAGCAAATTTTTCATTAATATCCAGATAGAATTACACAAAAAAACTCTGAAAGAAGCAGAACGCACATATAATATAATATGTTTACAATTGGATAATCGGTCATATATTTAAAAAGATATCGGGTCATAATTTTTCGCTACGTACCCAACGAATGGATTGGAATTAATAATAAATAAAAAGGTAATAACATAAATCTATGATGGGTATGAAAACAAAACCGTAAGCGGCCGTAGATTTTTTTTTTGCGTTCAATATACATTATTAAACCAGATTAATAAAACTCATAATAGAGATGGAATTTAATTATGGTCTATTAATATTATAAATATATTTAAGGGCTTAGTTTATCTGTTTTTACTGGAATCCATTTTTTTATATATATTGAACATTCTAATTTAATTGTGCTGAAAATCATGGATTCAGGATGCTATAATTTTAATTATATTTTGAGGCATGATTTAAATTTCAATTGCTGGATTATTGCCATGAACAAGTTTTCTTTTACGTTTCTATTTTGGACTCCCTAAATTCAAGTTTGAGAAGAAGGTGAATTCCCATGATGCTCTGGAGGTGCATAGTTATTTTGCGCACATGCGGCCATTTTTTGTGGTATGGTAGTACGCAAAATCTCTGTAAACATGCAGCATCCATCAACCATGCAATTTTGATATTTTATTTTAAAATATAAATTATTTTAACATCTATAATGCATGCAATGAAATTTAGTTATTAATTTATACTGGAAAACATTTGCATAAAACGCACCCCTAAACAAAAATTTACATATAAACCCCTTGATAATTTTTTTATTTTACAAAATGGTTTTTTCCTTTTGAACGGGGCTTGGGCATTTTCGAGCCCGTCTAATAAGCCCAACAGGTTAGCCTATATCCAGAAAGCCCATTTCAATCTATTGCACCTAGGCAGGCCAACTTCTCAAGCTCAGCTTTACAGGCCCATGTGGGCAGCCCGTTTTAGCTCATAACTGTCCAGGCCCAAAACCCGTTATGACAGAAAGGGCATGTGACCCATTATGAACTGTCCATACATAAATTAACATAATTTTTTATCCTCTTATCCAAATCAAATGATCTAATAGTGATTTTCTATATTTTTGAACATTGTGGATCTAATGGAAGGTCTAATTAAGCTAAATAGGTCAATAAATCTGACCTTTTGGATATTTATGCAAATATATGCAATTTTTTGAATCATATGTGCAATTAATTAATGTATTAGCAATGTATTTATGATTTATTGCTTTTTATTTAATTCAGCATGTAATATATATGAATAATTATATAATTTGTGATTATTAAATTTTGTGGTAAGATTATATTCTATGGTATGACTGGAGGTTGGTGTCTAGGCAAGAGGTATTGAAAAAGATCACGTGGTTATTTAAGTAAGTCCCTGCTATGCAGGGGGAGCCTCCCACGCCCTACCTCACTTACCTGGCTGACCAAAAGAAATAATATGGAATTTAATCGCACAAAATAAATTTAATAATCATTATTATTGAATTATTCATATATATATATTATATTCTGTAATTTATATTAATAATTTTGATTGTGTATTTCTAGTTGCCCCAAAGGGTCAAAAATACATTTTTAAAATTATTAAATAAGTGGAGAGAATATTATTGTTTATTTTTTCTCCTAATGAAAATTGTAATTAATTGTTATTATGCAATTTATGTTTAATAAATATTGTTCATATTTATGTCTTTTGTTGCCCTAAAGGGTCTAAGATGTTTAGTTAATCAAATTTATTAAGCAAAAGGAGAATAACATGATTTTTCTTCTCATCATAGAAATTGTATTATTAAAGAATATTATATCATAGTTCCACCGAAGGTAGCTATAATTTAATATTTTATCAATAATTAACTAGAACTGCATAAACGTGAAAAATTTTCCATCCGAAGGTGGGGATTTCTTGACTTTGTGTATTCATAATTAATTATTGAATATTATTGTTTATCTTAGCATTATTGAATATAATCATACATTATTGCTTGTGTGATTAATTTTAAAATTTTTTAGCTATGATTAATTATTGTTAATGAAATTGTTATATAATAGTTTATCTGAATCATAATGGTGACGTGAACTTAATCATTTTTTGTTACAGCTATGGCTCCTGTTCCTCAATCTCATCTATCTAATATCTCGACATTGAATGAATCAAATTATTTTGATTGGCATGAGCAATTACTTATTACCTTAGGATGTTTAGATCTAGATTTAGTCATTCGTGTTGCAAAACCTAGTGACTTAACGCCTGAAAATACTGATAGTCAGAAGTTTAAATTTGATAAATGGGAGCGTTCAAATAGGTTGTCTCTTATGATTATAAAGAGTACAATAGAAAGGAATATTATGGGGTCTATTTCTGACCCTGAAAATAAAAATGCTAAAATTTATCTTGACTCAATTAAGGAAAAATTTAGTGGGTCAGATAAAGTATTGGCTGAAATGCTCACTAACAAATTGACTTCAATGAAATATGATGACATTTATGGAGTACGAAAGCACATAATGGAAATGTCAAATCTAGCTGAGAAACTTAATGAACTAGGGATGAAAATCTCTAACTTCTTCCTAGTCATATTTATCTTAAACTCTCTTCCATCTCAGTTTTCACAATTCAAAATCTCCTATAACATACAAAAGGAGAAATGAACTTTAAATGAATTAATATCCATATGTGTATAAGAGGAAGAGAGATTAAAGCAGGATGGATCAATGACTATCTATTTCATATTGACTTCTAAGCAGTACAAGTTAAAGAAAGAAAAAGGGAAGAATAAATTTCCATTAAAGAAAGGCCTAGAGGATGGATCGAAAAAGTCCGCTGATAAGTGTCACTTCTGTAAAAAAAAGCATTTTAAGAAAAATTATCTCAAGCGGAAGAGTTGGTTCGAAAACAAAGGTAACAATTATGTACATGTTTACCTTAAAACTAATTTCATAAATGTATCCTCTAATTTATGGTATATCGACTCTGGTGTTGCTATCCATGTTTCAAACTCTTCACAGGTATTTCATTCAACTTGCAACCCAAAACCGCATGAGTCATCAATTTTAATGGGTAATCTAACCAAGTCTAAAGTCAAAATAGTAGAAAATTGCAAGCTTTGCCTTGACACGGGATATTTTTTAGAACTGCATGATGTTTTCCATGTTCTGTCCATTTGTAAAAATCTAATTTCTTTGCCAAAACTTGTTGTAATGGATTATTCTTTCAATTTTGCAAACTCAAAGTTTTCTTTATTTAAAAATTCTATTTTAGTTGGAACTGGAACATTGTTTAAAATTTTATATCAAATAAGTGCAGATTACTCATTTATTAATTATTCATCTACCTTAAATGTATGTGCTGGTACTAAACGTGATATGATTGATGAAAATTCCTTCATGTTGTGGCATAAAAGATTGGGTCACATATTGAAAGAAAGGATGCTAAGATTACTAAAAGATATAGTATTACCTACTTAGATTTTACTAATTTTAGCATATGTATTGATTGTATTAAAGGCAAAGAAACCAAAACTCAGAAAAAGAGTGCTATAAGAAACAATAAACTTTTAGAATTGATCCACACCGATATTTGTGGTCCATTCTCATCATGTATTGGAGGTGAAAAGTATATTATCACGTTTATTGATGATTTCTCACGTTATGGTTATATTTTCCTATTAAATGAAAAGTCTGATTCTTTAAACGCTTTTAAAATATTCAAAGAGTTAGTAGAAAAGAAATTTGATAGGAAAATTAAAGTTGTAAGATCTGACAGAGGCGGTGAATATTATGGTAAACACGGTCAATTAGGTCGAATCTCTAGCTCATTTGCTAAATTTCTAGAAGAGAATGGTATTGAATCTCAATATACGATGCCTGGAACTCCCCAATAAAATGACGTTGCTGAAAGAATAAATTATACTCTCATGGATATAGTGAGAAGTATGATTAGCAACTCATCCTTACCCTTATTCTTGTGGAGTGAAACCTTGAAAACTGCTATGTATATCCTCAATAGAGTTCTCAGTAAAACTGTTCCTAAAACTCCATTTGAGTTATGGTCAGGCAGGAAACCCAGTTTGAGGCATTTGCATATTTGGGGTTATCAAGCAGAAGCAAGGATACTCAACCTACAAGAAAAGAAATTGGACCCAAGGACTGTTAGTTGTTTTTTTATTGGGTATCCAGAATGGTCTAAAGGGTATAAATTTTACAGTTCGTTTCATAATACTAGGATCATTGAGACCGGAACAGCTTAGTTCATTGAGAATGGCGAAAATAGTGGGAGCACAACTCCATAAAATGTGAAATTTGAGGAGATCAGAGATCCTTCCTCTGGTTCATCACTAATAAATGTAAGAACTGAGATTTTTAATTATAACATGACAGATCAACAACAGAAATTGCTGTGCAACCCACAGAAGAGACTAATAATGAATTGATCTCAATTCCAAATGATATTCATCAATATGATAATGTAGAACATATTAATGAGTCAAGAAGGTCTAATAGAATAAGAAGATTTGCTATTTTGGATGACTACATTATATATTTGGAAGAATGTATTGACAATCCTTGTATTGAAAATAATCCATTGACATTCAAAAAAGTCATTAATAGTGAAAAGTCTGAATTATGGATTAATGCTATGAAAGATGAATTGAAATTTACGTTTCAAAATAAAGTTTGGGATCTTGTTACGTTGCCTAAAGGGAGCAAACCTGTTGGTTGTAAATGAATATTCAAAACCAAACGGGACCTTAAGGCTAATGTAGAAAGGTATAGGGCTAGATTTGTTGCCAAAGGATTCACTCAAATAGAAGACATTGATTATAAAGAGACATTTTCACCAGTCTTCAAAAAAGACTCATTCAGAATTATTATGACATTAGTGACTTACTTTGACTTAGAGTTACATCAAATAGATGTAAAGATGACATTGTTGAATAAGGATTTAGAATATAAGGTATACATGATGCAACCTGAAGGATTTGAAATGAAAGGAAAGGACACATTAGTATGCAAATTAAAGAAATCTATATATGGACTTAAACAAGCTTCTCGACAGTGGTATTTAAAGTTCAACAAAGTTATCACTTCCTTTGGATTTACAGAAAATATTAGTGACTAACATATATATCTAAAGTTGAGTGGGAGCAAGTTTATATTTTTTATTCTATATATAGATGATATTTTATTTGCTACTAATGATTTAGGTCTTTTGCATAACATTAAAAGTTTTCTTTCTGAACATTTTGATGTGAAAAATATGGGTGAAGCATCATGTGTCATAGGAATTGAGGTCCATCGAAATAAGCCTAAAAGACTTTTAGGGTTATCACAGATGGCATATATCAATAAAATTTTATAAAGATTCCAAATGTCCAACTGCTCATAATGTAAAGTGTCAATCTTTAAGGGTCAAAAATATGGTCTGCATCAGTATCCACAGAATGAGATTGAAAAATAGGAAATGAGATCCATCCCATATGCTTCTGCTTTTGAGAATATAATGTATGCGCAAATTTGCACACGTCCTGACATCAATTATATAATAGAATTACTTAGAAGATATCAAAGCAATCCGGGAATGAAACATTGAAAAGCAGTAAAGAAAGTGATGAGATATTTCCAAGGAACTAAAGATTATGAGCTCACGTATGCAAAAACTGATCAATTAAAAGTGATCGGTTACACAGATTCAGATTATGCTGGTTGTACAAACAACAAAAGATCCACATTAGGCTATATTTTCTTAGTAGCTGGTGGAGCAGTTTCATGGAAGAGTGGGAAACAAAATCGTGTAGTTGACTCTACCATTGAAGCTGAATTTGTCGGCTATCATGAAGCATCCTCACATGCATTTTAGTTGAGAAAATTTATCTCAGAGCTTAAAATTATGGACTCTATCTCTAGGCCTCTGAGAATTAGTTGTGGCAATTCATCAGCGATTAGCTTCCCCAATTATAGAAGAATTACTGGCGCTAACAAGCATATTGATGCTAAGTTTATGTATGTATAAGAAAGGATTAATGATCATCTGATATCGATTAGTTTTGTTGGGACTGCTGACATGATTTCTGATCCCATGACTAAGGCTCTGGCGCCTAAAGTTTTCTCTGGACATATAAGAAATATGGGTCTTGTTATGTGGGACAATTATTGATATAATTGATACATTTTGAGATCTCATATTAGATGATTATTTTCTTTTGTTTAATTATTGTATTTTGTTGACAACTTTATGTGATTTGGAAATAAAAGATTTTATCTATTTGATATTAATGTGGGACATTAAAATCACATAATTGTAAATCTACCATTAAGAACTTAGTTAAGTAAGTTTGTTAATATCGTGGTGCATGGAAGGAAGTATATTACATATAGCATATAACCGCTATGATCCATATTGATAAATTTTTTTTTAACTTAAATATTAAAGTTGGATTGCGTATGTAATGACTGGGTATATTTTTTTCAAATGAGTGCACTCGTCTGGTAATTTTTCAAATGTAAAATCCAAGGATTGTATTTTAAGTATAATTTTTTTTTCTTTCTTAATTTTAATTAGGCCAAGTGGGAGAATGTTAGAATTAAACTCCTATGAAGGTGTCCTAATTAAATAAGGAGTCTTTGGATTTAAAGATAGCCTAGTGTATCGGAGATACGTATGCAATCTGAGTCCATGTAGAACTACACTTCTACTAAGAGTCATGATGGAAAGGGCTCTATATATAGAGGAGTCTAGGTCCCTCTCTCACACGTACACATCATAAGTGGTTCCCATCTACCGCTAGTATCACAGGGAGAAATGTTGAGGGAGAAGACCTCGTACTCTACTCGGTCTGTAGGTGGAATCTACACACACACGGATTCAGGTACGCTTCCGCATCACATGATTTCCAGCACAATACACTTGCAATATTTATGGATCTCGTGAATAAAGTATTTTGAGAATATTTGAACATATTTATAGTGGTGTTTATTGATGATATCTCAATTTATTCTAAGTCAAAGGAAGAACACTGTGAGCATTTGCGGATCGTATTAAATCGGCTAAGGACAAAGAAGTTGTATGCTAAATTAAATAAATGTAATTTCTGGCTAACTCAAGTTACGTTTTTGGAGTACATCATCTCTGTCGAAGGAATCAAAGTGGACCCACAAAAAACAGAAGCTGTAGTGAAATGGTCAATGTCAACCACAGTAACTGAAGTATAGAGTTTTCTTTGATTAACTAGTTACTATCGGAGATTTGTTCAGGAATTTTGTAAATTATCTGCACTACTCACTAGGTTAACTCGAAACTAAGTTAAATATAAAGATGATTACGAATCGAGTTTCTTAGAACTCAAACAAAGGTTGATTCAAATACTCATGTTAACAATTTCAGATAGTAATGAAAATTTTGTGATTTATAGTGATGCATCTCATCAAAGTTTAGAGTGTATGTTAATGCAGAAAGGTAGGGTAATTGCGTATGCTTCCAGGCAATTGAAATCCAATGAACTAAATTACCCAATCCACGATTTAGAATTAGTAGTTGTAGTATTTGCCCTCAAAATTTAGAGACATTACTTGTATCGTGAAAATATAAAATATATATAGACCATAGGAGTCTTAAATATATTTTTACATAAAAGAAATTAAATATGAAACGGAGAAGATGGTTGAAATTATTGATGGATTATGATATAACTATTCATTATAATCCCGGAAAGGCTAACGTGGTTGTAGATGTCTTAAGTCAAAATGTAAGTCTTGCTCATTTACTTACATCAGAAGAAAGAATATTACGTGAATTGAGGCAAATAGACTTAATTGTTAGTATGCCAGAGTTGCTAATGTGATTATCTCAATTGCAGTTGCAGTCAACTCTATTTGAACAAATTAAAAGTGAATAACAAAAAAATACAAAATTGCAAGAACTGATAAATCGTATAAAAAATAAGGAAAACCCTAATTATACTGCTGTTGAGCAAGGAATTTATAGATATAAAGGTCGTCTTTGCATTCTAAATTCAAGAAAAGTAAAGGATTTATTGTTGAAAGAAACTCATTTTTCCTTTTTTCGATGCATCCAGGCAGCACAAAAATGTATAGAGATATTAAATAAGGATATTGGTGGAATAACATGAAGAAGAAAATTGCAAAATATGTCTCAAAGTGTTTAACTTGCTAAAAAGTCAAGGTGGATTATCAGAAAACATCTGAAAAATTGTAGTCCTTAGAAAGTACTCGAGTGATAGTAGGATGATATTACCATAGACTTTATAGAAGGATTGCCAAGGACCCATGACAGACATAATTCTATATAGGTGATTGTTGATTGATTATCAAATGTTGCACATTTTCTTCCAATTAAATCAAGTTTTAAGCTGAAAGATAGACTCAGATTTACTATAAAGAAATTGTGCGATTGCATGGGGTACCTAAGACCATTGTGTCAGATAGAGATTCCACATTTATTTCTAAATTTTGGAAGAGTTTACACAAGACAACGGGTATATAATTAAGGTTTAGCACTGCATTTTTTCTACGAATGGACGAATAGATAGAAAGAGTTAATCAAATTTTAGAAGATATGTTAAGATGTGTGCACTAGAATTTGGAGGATACCTATCTATTGTGGAGTTTGTATATAATAATAGCTATCAAACAAGTATTTAAATAGATTTATTTGAAGCACTGTATAGAAGAAGGTGTAGAACATCTCTAAATTATGATGAAGTAGGTGTAAAAAGTGTAGCACCTAATTTATCTCAGAGGATGGCAGAGAAAGTCCAAGTAATTCGCCAATGTATAAGGAGAAAGATCTAAATATTCAAGTAAGAGATCATGTATTCATTAAAGTTACTCCAATGAAAGTGGTTACTAGATTTGGAAAGAAGAGAAAATTGAGTCCCAAGTATATTGGTGATTTTGAAGTGTTAGAAAAGATTAGAAATTTGGCTTACAGAATAACATTTCCACTAGTCGTTGCCGTAGTACAGAATGTGTTTCATATATCAATGCTTCAGAAATATGTGGCTAACCCTGGTCATATTTTTGCCGCTAAATCACTTCCGATTTAAGATCATTTGAACTATGAAGAGAGACCCTTGAAGATTATAGATTATAAACAGCAAAACTTGAGGAACAGAACAATTAAATATGTTAAAGTTCAATGAAACCGATATCAAGACAGTGAAGCCATGTGGGAATTGCGAGAAGAGGCGGAGAAAAGGTATCCCCAATTAATTTTGAATGATCAAATAGTTTTGGGACAAAACATTTTTAAAGGGGGAAGAATGTAGGACCTGGTCATTTTAAAAAAATTAAAAAAATAATATATGCTGCTGCATGTGCACATTTTTGGTGCACATGCAGAGTACTAAACAAATGAAGGGGTGCAAGAAAGTTTTCGAGTGGGCTCTCAAACAGAGCAGAAAAAAAAGAAAAAGAAAAAATGGGAGGGAAGGAGAGAAGAAAAAGAAGAAAGAAAGAAAGAAGGAGGAGGGGAAGGAAGAAGAAGGAGAGGGAAGAGAGGAGAGGACCGCCGTCGCCACTGCCCATACTGTCATCCATGCAGCCACCGCTTGGGTCGCCAGAGGTAAGGAAGAAATATTTTTTTATTGAGTTTTTATAATTTTTGCTCAAATCATGCAATAAATATAGAGGGTTTTGATACAATTGCTTAGATACACATATATGAAAATAAATTACATTGATTTGAGTAGTAGAGTTGATTATTTAGGGATCCAAGAATTGAAATGGATAGGATTTTCATTTTTTTCTCTAAAAATAGCTGAAAAATTATGAGGCTTTTGATAAATTCGTAAAATAGAGAATATTTAAAACCCAAATCATAAAAATGGAAGGCTAAAATTAAGCTAATTGCGAAATTGAAAATTCAAGAATGGTGTATCCAAATTTTCTTGTTCCAAATCATGATATAATGTTGCAAATGCTATTATGATGTATTAGTTATAAATTAATATGCCCAATTTTAAGTAAAAAGGAAAAAAATTAAAAATTTTCACGACCTATGGAAATTGGACAACTCCGAAAATGTGGGTTAAACATGGGGCTTTTGGAGTATTTGATTTAAACATTATTTCTGGATAAATTTTAATATGTTTGGATTGTTAAAAAAATATAAAAGAAAATTTATCGAGGTATTATGCTAAGTTGTAGGTAGTGTATGGGTATCGAAAATTTATGTTAAATTAGTAGGTAGCAAATTCACACCGTATAAGAATGATTGATAGATTTTAATATGCCTAATATATATATCTTAATTAGGCACTTAATGGACGAAAAAAATTATTTGCTTTTAAATTAATGCATCCGTAGACATTAAAATTAGAATACAATACATGGTAATTTAAGTTAATGCTTAGCTAAAATTGCCAATTTTGATAGGGAAAGGAAAAGAGAAAGTGCGAGACATATCTTGAGACTTTAAGGTAAGCAAACATTTCAAATTCAATGATGTATAAAGATAAAATTTCTATTTTGTTACTTATTTTGAGAAAGATTGTTACAAAAAAATGTTCATGTTATGCCTTTATGTGTTTCCTTAGAAATATGTACAAATCGAGTTAATTTTCTAACACAAACATTAAAGAAAATCCTTGGTAATGACCATTACCCTATTTTTTTATTTATGTATATATATTCATGTTGTTAAGGCAATGCTTTCGAACTTGACTTTTGGAAACGAACCTTTTCGTCATGATTAGCCGAATAAACTCCTTTTATGACATAAATGCACTTGATCATTGGTGTGAATATAATTCATACACGAAAACAAATGTAAGGTTTCACCAAGGTTATAATTAGACAGGTTGTCTGTCATTGATGTTACCTAGTTGGTACGTCCGACATATGAGTGGGTGACCACTTGATAAGTGTCACCTGTCGTAGCGGAAACTATATCATTGAATGATGCATGTTGTGGTTGCATTTCATCCTCACACATATATGATGATCTATATAGGTTTTCATATTTTTTCTATTAACAATGCTTGCTTACTATGTTCTTTAAACTCATCGATTTTATTAAACAATTGCAAAGTATTCTGATTTCAAGAGCGATGGAGACTTCATTGGGTAAAAGACCAGTGAGTTGAAGAGTTATATGAGGCTCTTGTGTATGTTTGAGTGTGATTTGTAATAAGAGAAATGTTAGAAGTGCTAGATTTTTTTTTTTGATTTTGAGATGTGTATATAATTTATATATATTATTTGTGTGCATTGTATGAAAGATATTTGTAATATTAATTCGTTTATATTGTGTGAATTGTATTGATGCACATATGATGTGAGATGAAGAATATTGGAGTATGGGTGTTCAGTGTGACTATATTGAATTTGTGAAGAAAAGGGGTATTTGTGGTTATGATGAAGTGTTGCAGGTTATTTTTTGATATAAAAAATTATATGGTGAATGTTTGTATTTAGGAAACGTCCTAATTACAGATAGGATACTGATGAAATTTTTATAGATGTATAAAAAAATTTAGATCACTTTATTCTTGCTTGGAGTACAAATGTAAGTTAGATTATAGACTTCACTACTTTTTATAAAATTTTTAGCATGAAATCCTATGACAAACTTATATATAAATATGTCATAGGATGGAGGCGCTATAGGGGTCCCACAAGAAGGAGTCCCACCCAAAGGAGAGAGAATTGTTGCATCCTTGGGGTCTTAAGGGGGCCCTTCCTTTTATAGTTGTGGGGCATCCCATAGGAAAAGTTTTCCCAATGATGTGGGATTCCTAAGAGGTTATTGCAGCTTCCTTTCGTCCCTCGTTGCTTGAGATGGGGTAAAAATGGCTGATAATTTGCCATTGCAGCTAGGCTACTGGGCTTGGAAATTGGAGGGGACAACTGTTGTTGAAGATTGTGTGGACGACTTGGAATTTCATTAATGCAGGCTTGAATTAACGACTGTATGGTTGGAAGATTGGAGTTCTGTTGTTTATGTTGAGTCTTCTGTAGCTGCTAAAAATCCATCAGTTGCAAGGGAAATGATTTGGCTTGCAATTGGGCATTTGTTGCTGATTGTTGTGCTGTAAAAATTTGGTCAAAAATTTCGAAAGCTATTGCCAACGAATGATGGGTTGATCGGACGATGCTGTGACTGGCTAAATATGGAAGTTTTGCTGGCATGAACGGGTTCTTGTCTACCGAAAATTGGGGCTAATCTTCAATTGGGGCGGTTCAGTTTCAGTGTTGTTGAGATGAATGGCAACTATGGTCGTTCTGAGTTTGGAATGGGGAGACGAGCAAGATTTTGTGGTCATCGGGTTGAGAATTGAGTTGGAGCTGATGATTAGGATTTTAGTGGCTGGATGTGTGGAAGAAGATGGTGCAGAGCTTTGGAATTTAGCTGAAAGTTTCTACCGAAATTCGATGCAGGAGATGTGTCGTTGATTAGGAAGAGAGGTTGGTTTGATTTTGGGTGCAGTTGTTGCTGAATGGATTTTTGTAGAAGGATGCTTTCATGGAGGTTGGGCGATTGAGAAAATTGCACAGATGGGTTTTGATTGATTTTAGTGGAGGCGGTGGGCAAAATTGTGGCTGGTTTTCCGCGGTATTAATGGGGATGGAGAAGGCAGAGCTGATGCCTTGGTTTTTGGTGGTTGAGGAGAAGGGGTCGGTTCTTCCCACGGCTGCTATAGTGCTTGAAATTAGGGTGCAGAACCTCATTTTTATATATTTTTTGAAATTTATTTTATAAGATTATTAACCT
>JAXCLR010000001.1:4401717-4417026 GCA_035584095.1 Annona squamosa
CGCTGACTCCTCCTCATCTTTTAATTTTTTAAATTAATTTTTGTTGTCTTAGTTTGTAGACTTCTTATTTTCCACGCCAATATGCATTGCAATAAAGATTCATATTCATAACGGCCCAATTGTCGTTTCTCATTTTTAGTTTTCCTATTTCTCAACTTCGTTCCCCATTTTTGTCAAGCTATATCCCTTTTTTATTCTCAGGGTTTTTTTTTAATCTTATATATTTTTTACTGTAGTCTTGGTTGGCAACTGGATCAGCAACTACCGCTCACTCAACCAGTCATCAGCAACTGCTGGAGGCTTAAAATTTCTACCCTGCATTTTGTCCACCAGGTATAACATCTATTTCAAGTGTCGAGATTTTCCGCCTTGCATCCCACTATTTTGATAATATCTATTTTAATTTATGAGATTTTTCTATGTCATTGTCGACAATCGTTAGTTTAGGCTTAACATGTTTTGTCACAATATCACTGTTTCTTAGCTTTAATCCGCTAACGATGCCTGCACTCCATGCTTCTTAGCTTTAAGCCAGTAACACTGCCTACATTCTATGCATTCTATGTTTTACTTTCACTAAGTGGGAAAATGTTTAAGAATTCAATCTTTAAATTTCTATGACAATGCCACTGTGTTCAAATATTTTGAAAAAATACATAAAAATATCCAAAATTGGTAAAACTTTGTTTATAAATTCAATATATCTAGCTTAACATGTTTGTAAAAAAAATTAAAAAAATATAAAAATATGTTTTTTAGACCAACCTATGTCGATCATTTTGCTGGGATAAATACACATAGATTAAGAGTTTTATAAAAAAAAATTTCAAAAAATAATAAAAAATATGATTTCCAGCTGGATGCATGGTTGTATTAAGATAAACCTCTCTTTATATATATAGTTCCGCTTTTATGTAAGCTGGTTACATAAACCTCTCTTTATATATGTAGAACCATATAATTCCTTCAAAATCTAAAATTTTAATCCTTAATGGAAAATTTAACATATTCATTGTATTTAACATTATTCGTTTATCTAGCAAACCAAGTTTCATCCTAATCAAATAAGTTTATGAGACGTATTTGTTAAAAAATATCAATTTAAAGTAGTATTTTTGACATTTAGACTGTCTAATATTTTTGTGTCGAAATTATTCTATAAAGTATTATTACATTATAATGCATGTATGAATACATCTAAGTATTGAACATAATTTACACATGAGTATATATTAATAAAAATAGATATATGTGAAAAATTTAACATAGATAAATATGTGTATAGATATATTGATCATAATTTATTGGTCGTAATTTCATTTACAACTTAACCTTGATAAATATGTGTATTAATATCAAAAGTACATTAACGTAAATTTTGAACTACAATTAAAACCGTTAAATTGCAATATAATAATATTCACCTTGTAAAATATTAATTACACAAATAAGATATTTTATTTCATTAATAAATATGTGAAAGAGATATCTTGAAAGATATATATGTAATTAAGAAATAAAAATTTATCAATATAAATTAGTTATAAAGTTAATCATACATCAACATAAATAATATTCATATTAATAAGTCTTAAAGTTAAACGTATTTATCCAACAAAACAATATTCACATAAGTAAGTCATATAATTTATAAAAATAAATTATACCTTGTAGGTCAGGTTGAGGCGGGCCATTGTTGACTTGCCCCGCTTCTTGGAATAAACACACGAGTCTAAAATTCTCACTTGCTTCCTCCCACAGGGTCAAAATCCTAGCTCCGACTGTATATAAAATTGGGGTGGGGCAGGGGTGGGTAATGGGTTGACCCGGCCCTATTTTCACCCATAATTTAAACACGGTTGCGAATGAGGCTATTTGTAATTAGGAGAAATTATTTTTATATTTTCGAAATTTTTTATACAAATGTTAATATAAATATATTTAATTTATAAATCAATTTTTTCATTATTGGACACGTGCATATATTTATTCTGTATCTTCAAACATTGAAGCATTTTTGGTGAAGGATTTGAAGCTACGTTCACCCAAGCTGGTCATCAACAACTTTTGGCGGCTTAAAGTATTCCATCTAGTTTCGTTCATGAGATTTTCTATTGCATCTGCCAGATTTTCTGCATTGCAACCTGTGATTTTACAACACCTTTTTTTTGGATAAATGGCTTGGGGAGGGGGGGTTACCCCACCAAAGCTGGTAGTCTAAAGCAGAGGCCAAAGCAATAGCATTTCCTTGCTGTAATGCATAGTGAACCGAAAAAAGATCATTTTCAATGATAATCGATCTGGCTTCATGAATAATAAAGCCCACAGGAGAGGAAATGTGTTCCGGATTGACTAGGAAGTTGCAAAGGGTGAGGGAGTTGGTCTCGAACAGAGCCTGTCTGATATTGATTTGGAGTGCCCACTTAAGTCCCAAAAGGAAAGCAGTAGCTTCCATCAGTAACGGGTCTGCACACGCTCTTCGCTTCCATCCACTCGCAGCAATAAAAGAGCCCTCCGAATCTTTGATTACAACAGCACACCCAAATACTCCCATATCCCTCTGGCATCGAGCATCAATGTTGATCTTCACATACCCTGGTGCCGGCTTGACCCAACGGGACACCATTGGTCTTTCCATCATCCCTGACTGAACAAGCAATTTGGTCATCCTATGTTGGTGAAGGAACTCTGCACGCCAGGCTAAAGTGTCCTTGAAAATTAGTTGGGATCCCTCCACTTTGAATTTGTTCCACTGAAACCAATCCCTCCAACAACAAAGAATAAAGAGAGTGAGATCGTCAGATCTGTTGTCCCTCACAAGAGAGTCAAATACCTTCTGTGTTGTGGCATCAGTGGAGGCCAACCTTGCGGCAACTCTGCAGACCCCCAACGTCATAGTACACCTTAGGAAAAGGTGATTCTCATCTTCAATTTCCCTTTTGCACGATAAACAGTGAGGATCCACCTCCATTCCTCTATGAATTAAGTTTTGCATCGTAGAAAGGACATTTTTAAGAAGTCTCCATCCAAAAATGATTACTTTTGATGGGAGATCAAGCTGCCATACTGCTTTGAAGGATCCACTAGGGCTCGGGGTGTCGCTACCCGCACACAATAGCCTGTATGCCGATTTAATAGTATAGTTGCCGTTCGGTTCGTGCTTCCAGAACACACAGTCCTCAGCTGGTTCAATAGGGATTGGAATCATATTAACTTCTTGCCACCTCGCCTCCCCCATAGCAGCCACCACGCGGTCCATTTGTCAAGAATTAGTTTCACTATCAATGAAGTGGTTTGCCGTCACGTCCTTTGAGATTTGAGGTCGGAACGGGTCCCGCCTTACACACCATGGTTTCAAGCCAAATGTTAGAGAAGACCCTCACCCGTTGCTCGTTGCCGATCCTCCATTTGCACCCCTCTTGGATCAAATCTCTAGACTTCAATATGCTCCTTCAAGTGAATGAATCTGATGGCTTCACACTGCAGGCCCAAATATCCGTGGTGGGGAAGTATTTGGACTTAAGGATTTTGTGACATAAGGACGTTTCGCTAGATACTAGCCGCCAGACCTGTTTAGCTAGCAGGGCAAGGTTGAATTTATGAAAGTCTCTGAAACCCATACCGCCTTCCCTCTTAGGCTTACACATTTCCTTCCAGGCCACCCAGCTCAGCTTCCTTTTACCATCCTTCTCGCCCCATAAGAATTTGCTCAACATCCCATTTATGTCATTACAGAATGATTTAGGTAATAAAAATATACTCATTGCATATGACGGGATAGCCTGAGCAACCGCCTTAATTAATACCTCTTTGTCTCCCCATGAGAGCAGTTTACCCGTCCATCCCTGTATGCGCTTCCAAATACGCTCCTTGAGGCCTTTGAAGAAACCCATTTTGGATCTACCGAGCCAGGCCGAGAGACCCAAATATTGGTGGAAATCTTGACCAACAGATCCAAGGAGTTGGATCAATTCCCTTCTGGTGTTGAACTGCGTGTTGGTGCTGAAGAAAACCACAGTTTTGTCCACATTGACCAATTGTCTCGATGAACCTGCGTATTGGCCTAATATGTCCAGCAAATTCAAAATATCCTCTCCACTTGCCCTTGTAAATATGATAGCGTCATTAGCAAAAAGTAGGTGGGAAATCACTGGGCCTTGCGGTTGAAGTTTGATACCATGAAGAAACCCAGTAGCGACTACATGAGAAATAATGGCGGATAGCTCCTCAGCACACAAAAGAAAGAGATAGGGAGAAAGCGGATTGCCCTGCCTTAGTCCCCTATGGGGAGTGAGGTAAGGAGAATAGAAGCCGTTGACATTGACTCGGTAAGTAACTGTAGAAATACAGCTCATAATCCACTCAATCCATACCGGACAGAAATTCAGTCTCCATCGTAAGTTTGAGAAAGCCCCATTCAACTCTATCATATACCTTCGACATATCCAGCTTGATCGCCATCTCTTGCTTGCGCCCCTTTTTTCGTTTTCGAAGATAATGGATCGCCTCATAGGCTATCAGCATATTGTCAGTGATAAGCCGACCAGGGACAAAGGCGTTTTGTTCCTCATTGATGACATCGTGGAGGGCGAACTTGAGTCTGTTAGCTAAGACCTTAGCCAAAATTTTGTATACCACATTGCAGAGGCTAATAGGTCTAAACTGAGAGAGATCCTGAGCACCGCTCCTCTTTGGAATCAATATTAGTGTGGTTGAGTTTGTGTTCCTAATGAGCCTGCGCATCTGAACGGGGTTTCTCTCCTCCAAAAACGTCTTGCACCACTTGATTATGTCTCTCCCCACAGTTCCCCAGTGCTTTTGGAAGAAACCTATTGACATCCCGTCCGGTCCAGGGGCTTTTGTTGGGCTCATACTCTTGATCGCCCTGACAACTTCCTCGGCCTGCAGTAGTTTGGTTAGGACATGTCGCTGTTTAGATGAAATTCTTCTCAAGACAACATTTTCGACCCACTGTGATGCCATCGGATTAGACGAAGCAAAAACATCTAAGAAGTTCTTGATAGTAAGCTCCATCATGTGGTCTTGGTCTCTAACCCTTTTACCATCCTAATCCATGAAAGCCTCAATATGGTTTGCACGTCGCCTGTTGGAAGCAATACGATGGAAGAACTTGGTGTTTTTGTCTCCCTCATGGAGACAGTGTGACTTTGTCCGCATTCTCCAAAGTTGCTCTTCATCTTCCAGCAATAAGTTGATTTGGAACTTGAGTTTTTGCAGCGAGTCATCTCTCGTATCGTTCGGTCGTAGGGATGATAGAGAATTGAGTTCCCTTTGTTTCTTCACGAGCACTTTGCGAAGGTTTCCCCTCCTACCTCTGTTCCACTTAGAGAGTTCAGTGGCAGCTCGCTTGATTTTCCATGGGATCGGACTATCAAGTTGTAAATCCATAGAGAGCTCAAATTCCCAAACCTGATTAACAATTCTTGTAACTTCTTTATCTCGTGCCCAGAAGAGTTCATATCTGAACTCCTTTGGGGGTTTCCTTTCGCAGCGTCTTGAGTCAAGTCTCAACATGATGGGGCAATTGTCTGAAGTAGGAGCAGCTAAATGAATAATCTTAGCATGAGGGAATTGATTCAACAAAGAGGGCGAACACAGTCCTCTATCTAATCTCGCCTCCATCCTTCGCCGACCCCCTATTTTAATTTGTGAGATTTTTCCCAAGTCATTGTCCACAACTGTTACTTTAGGCATGACATGTTTTATCACAATGTCACTGTTTGCGAGCTTTAAGTCGTCAGCATTGCCTGCATTCTATATTTTACCCTCACTGAATAGTAAAATATTATAGCATTGAATTTTTAAATTATGTAATAAACATGTAAATTCTTAAAATGACTTTTGACTCAACTTGTTTACTGGACCCATTGTCCTCATAATGGCATGGAATCTAATCGAAGTTCGACCAGATAGCTATCCAAGAAAGGTGATGATTAAAATGTCCTTGCGCAGACAAGACATAAAAAGTAGGTCAAATTAGATATCGGGAAAATATGATTAGGGTTGGGTTGATCTTGACTCGGTAAAGCCCGTTTCAATTCTCATCTTTTGGTAACCATTTCTTCGTACAAGCCTTTTTCTCTCTCTTTTTGCCTCTTATTGTATTTCTTTATTTTTTAATATCATTGCTTTTTACTATTGCAAAATTCGTTTTCTTCTTCCACTACAAGAATATTTATAATTATCAAAGAATAATTTCCTTGTGAAAAGTTGACTATAGGCAAAAAAGTAAAAAAATTCTTCTTTTCTAATTTTTCAATTTCTTAATAAAATTGTTCTCCAACATGCCTTTTGCAGTAAGCTCATAAATAAGAATTTGTTATTATAACTTCATTATAAAAATGTCGTAGTGGAATAAAATAAAAAATTTATTCTCCATAAGCTAACTTTTAGTAAGAACTTGCTTCCTTGTTAAAAGAAATGTTTTCTTGTAGTATTCTTTATCTATTTTCTCATTTCTTTTTTCCCCATGCTGTCCTAAATGTTTAGATAACCAAAAGAAAAAAAATGTAAACAACTTTGTTTTCTACAAGCGGCCCAAAATGCTTAAAGATGAAAATATTATAAGAAATTCTTAAATGAGAGTAAAGCACATTAAATTACTTAATTTTAGGCAATGATTTAAATTCATGAAGCATTAACTGGATTTCATCCTTATGAGGTATAAAGTACTAAAAAAATACTGTTATATAAAATCTACTAATTATATCAGTCCTTATAGATTCGTGTGAAAGGGGCGTATTAATTTTAATTTTTATATATTAAAAATTGGCATGCACATTCTTAAAAGATTTGATTAAATTAAAATCTTATATACAATTTTGGGCTTTGTTCAGTTAAGAAGTGCAAATAGGTGATAATATTTCAAATCCCTAAAACTAATCATATAAAAAATATTGTTGAGGATTTTAGTTACTCGTCGCATATAATTAATTTCGGTCGTCTTTGCTACAACGTACTATACCAATTTAGGGCAAGATGCTGTCTTAGACTAATTTAGATTTGTTATCAGCAGTTTAGATAAATGTATTAAAGATCTCTTCATGGGTTGAATAGCAATTTATTCACGGTAATAATGCATGAGAAACATCTTTTAGCAGTAAAATAATTCAACTTTAGAAATACTTTCTTTGTTCTTTTTTGGTCAGATTATATGTGTACTTTTATATTTTAGGTCAAATACTAATATATTGCTGATATTACCTTTTAAACTATAAAGCCAAACATTTCTCAACTTTTTATCACTGTACTTTTCATAAAAGTCCCATTTGTAAACAAACTTCTTACTTGTAAAAATATTATCATAATAAAAAAATTCCTTGTATATAAACATATTCTTTTTGCAAATAAATACTGTTTTTATTAGTAAATGTTGACAAAATTTTCTTGCATAAATATTGAACGACCAGCCGGGCTGGTGATTCCTTGACTACTTACGCCCACAGAGGCTTCCATTTTCCCTCTTTTATTTTATTTTTCATTCCTTTCGTTTCGGCCTGTGATTCCGTGAGTACGTACTCGGTACTCCCACAACGGCTTCCATTTTCCGTATTTTTATTATTCCTTCCCATGTGATTCGTTGACTATTCCCACAACATCCTCCATTTTCCCTAGATTATTTTATTTTTATTTATTACTCCGTTCGCATGTGATTCCTTGACTATTCCCACAACGGCTTCCATTTTCCTTAGCTTGTTCAGGGTAATTTGCAAATATTTCCTCATAATTTGACGCTAGCTGTAGATATGCTCCTATTGTTTCAAGAATTACATATTATCTGCATAAAATTTTACAAAAATTGTTCGTGTATCCTTGTTAATGATTGAAATTTAACAGATGTTAAATAAAAAAATATAATTTGTTGATGTACTCCTGTAGTTTGACGCAAATTGTTGATATACTCCCATAGTTTGATGCTAATTGCTGATATCCTATCTTTGTGTCACAAATTTCACATTATTCCTATAAAGTTTTACCAAAATTGCTTGCTTACTCATAACACCTTTCTGTCGTCAACCGTAGATTAAAATTTTGGATAATGATAAAAATAATCCTATTTAAAGCTATATTAAAATCTCCTAATTTATTAAACACCTAGTTGTGTGGGTGAAAGTAAAGCATACAGTTGTGCAGGTGGAAGAAGTTTATAAAACGCTAACATGTTATCTCCTTTCATCAGTACAACTCATTTTTGTCATTATCCAAAATTTTAATATACGTTTGGCGACAGAAAGTTATTATGAGTATGAAAACAATTTTCGTAAAATTCTATGAGGGTAATATCCAATTTGTAAAATAACGAGAGTATATCAACAATTAGCGCCAAACTGTGAAGTTCTATCAGCAAATTATATATTTTTTATTTACAGCTGTTAAATTTCAACCATTAACAAGGATACGCAAGCAATTTTTATGAAACTTTATGAGAGTAATATGCAATTCGTGAAATAATAGAGACATAACAATTAACATCAAACTATGAGAGCATACTTGCAAATTACCCTTTATTTTATTATTTCTTGTCTCCATTTACCAGTGGAATCATGTGCCTGAAAACTTCAATTATTTCCTGTCTGCACGGCCCATGCTTAATCCATGTATTAAATTCTACGATGCGGTGAACTAGTCATCGATTAATAATAAATTAATATGATTAATCGATTGCTGATGACAGAGGTGGTGGTGGCTGAGAATCCAGAGAGAAGATAGCTTTGGAAATTAAACGAAAAACCTTACGACATATCTTCAGGAGTAGCTAGTTATTTTCTTCTTCTTCGTCGCATATATGCCTTCGAGATTGAATTAATAAGGTGATTACTAGTCTCATTAGCATTTTATCTTTTGGCAACAGACTCTAAACCCATCTCAAGAAGATAAAAGGTTTGATGCGCTCATTTTTTCCCTAGCTAATTAAATTTAAATATAATTAGTTTATGCTCGATATATAGCTCTGATGACAACGATACCTATTGAAATTTTTTTTTTTATTTCATTCCTATTTTCTTCTGTTAGGTCTATCTATATATGAATATCCATCGACTTATCTTCTTTTCATAAAATTCTAGTACTTCCCAAGTTAATTAGCACATACACGATTGGTAGTGGTTAAATTAACATGTAATTCATTCGTTGCATTCAAAATTAAGTCTAAACTAGGAAACTAAATTTAATGCAGATAAAAAAATGCGTTGGTTCCATCTAATGAATATGTAAAATTGATGTGATAAATTGGGGTTGTTTCATTGCTACCGGATTCTGGAAATCCCGTTTTTTATTATTTTTTGAATTTTTTATAAGACTCTTAATCTATGTATATTTAATCTATAATCCAAGTTGTACCATTTTCAGAAATATGTATATATATATATATATATATATTCTTTTGATTTTTGAAAATAGGAGTAGTTTTGTCATTTAAAAGTACCAAAATCCTTCTATTTTTTTTTTAAAAAAAATTATATACACATTTTCAAAAATACTATAATTTAAGTTATAATTTAAATACACTTAGATGAAGAGTTTTATTAAAAAAATTCAATAATAATGATAATAAATGAATTTTTAGCTAGATGCATTGACATTTCGATGCATCCAATTGCATTGAAAAATTCCCCTCATAAAATTATTTGATCCAATTATATATCAATCTTGAAGTTGTTTGAACCAAACCAAACCAGTTGCATTGGCTCTGTCTAATAAAGACGAGTTGATCCCATGGCTGCTGTGTGGGATTCGAAGTGGATATTGTATAAGTAACATCATATGTGCCAACCGTGGGTCAGCTCAGCTGATAACTCCGGACGCCCCATGTGCGGCAGGTAGTGGGGTGGAATCCCATTGAAGGTTGATGTAAGAAGAATTTTTTTTGCCCTCATTAAAGGTTGATACAAAGAAATTATTTAAGGACTTGTTTGGCAGAAATAAAAACTTTTCAAACAAAAATCCTTAAATTTAAAACTTTTCTATCTTTGCGACTACCTTATTTTTTTTAATTAATTTTCCATATTCTCACACAATTATCCTACTTTTTAATCATTTCTACACAACTACCCATCAAACAATTATTTATTAGTTTTATTCTCTTTATTATTCATCATCATCCTTATTATATCATATTATTTTCTATTGATTCAAAAATTTTTATACAAATAATTTTTCATTCAAAAATTTATCACTTTCCAAACACACCGTAAATTAAATATTGAAAAATAATAAGATAATTTTAATCCAGGATTAGAAAAGTTAACTTAATAATAAAGAAATAAAGAAATTTTCTAAATTAAATAATGAAAAAGAAAAAGATAATTTTGATCCCCGAATTAGAAAAATTAACTAATATAAAATTTATTTTTATTTATGTAATTAAAAGTAAAATATTTGAGCATATGCCAATTAATTTTTTATTTTTACATTTATATTAATAATTTTAAATATTTTTGTGTTTGTGACAACTGGGGTTGGACTCTGATAAATTACATTAATAGCTGTTAAATACTTCCATTCAATCATCAATATTTTTTTATTATTGGTATTATATATTATGGCATTTGATATTACAATTAAGCTCATTTTTTTAGACAATAAACTTTTACGTATTCCATAAAGACCAAACTACCCCTATGTTAAACTTTCACAGAGAGGAATTGATACTTGGACTCTGCCGAAAATTCAACACTTAGTGTTCAGGAGGCAAGACAATGTAGCTATTAACCACCGGTGGCCGTTCAAAAATCTTCTTTATACTCTGCACAGGGCAAGGGTGTTGGGATTCAACTTATCAAGAAACAATCGCTAGGTTCAATCTAATAGAATTGCCATGTTATTATACATTTAGAGGGTTATTTTCTTGGAAATAAAATTTTTCAATCTATAACTTTTCACTTTCTATAACTAACTAATTTTTAATTATTTATTCATACCTTTGTATACAAATTATCTTATATTTTAATCATTTTTAAATTATACTACCTGTACAACTAACCTATCTATTTTAACTCTATTATCTTTATTTCTCGTCATTTATGTTTTCTCATTTTAAAAATTTTACATTAAAAACTTTTTATCTAAAAATTGCATCACTTCTCAAACATACCTTAAAAAATTGTTAGCACAAATATAAAAATAAAATACCAACTTACATAAGAGCGAGCAAATACTTTATGTTCGAGTTGACATAAATGCAAATAATACATACAATACTAAAACAAAGAAAGTAAAAATTACTTTCTGTCCTTTGTTGTAACCCTACTAAAAAAAATTCAAAAAAAAATTTAATCACATGGTTCAGCTTCATATTTCCTTTTCTATTCTCGGAATACTTGTGCAATTCAAGCTTATAAAGCACTGAGTTTGCATCAGCCTTAATTTTAATCTTAACCCTATTTATAAAACTTAAAATTCTAACCTTAACTCTAACTTTATTTAAAAATTTAAACTCTAACCCTATTTAAGAAAATCGAGTTAAGATTAAGTTTACAATTTGAATTTAATTCAAACAAATTTTCATTTAATTTTAAAATGACAATTCAAAATATCATGTAAATATATAATAATAAGAAATTATGAAAGAAAAAATAGTAAGATATAGTCTAATTAATTTTTTGACTATAACAATATATAATATATTTCTAAAAGGAAATTTTAACTTTTCAATAAATATAAAAATAGTTATAAGGGAAAATAGTATGGCTTCAATATGACAAATACATGTTCAAACATAAATATAAATAATATAGTACGTATCGATATAAAGAAATATTGTCTAGACAAGATATTATGCATATAATATACTTTATGTTATATATAAAAACAAAAAGTGGGGCTTCGTTTGCTTAAAAATTAAATACTAACTTTTACCCTAGTTACTTATTGGGTTCTTATATTTGAGTTCTCCTCTTTTGGGCCTTAAGAAGGCAGCATTTGGCAAGTTTTGGGGCTCAACTTGTCCTAATACGAACTCCAATTTAAAAGTAGGAATGCTTAATGAGATTATTTAGGATTATATAATTGGATGGAATGAGATATGATTTAGATGAGAAAAGGAAACAAGAAATTACATTAAAAATGGAAAAAATAGTATTGAAAATTAGAAAAGAGATGATCTCATTTATTAGAAAATGAAAAATTGTGTTGGCAATCGTCATTTTCTTGGAATGAAAAATTACCATATCTCATTTTTGAGAGATGATCATTCGCCCCTTGTCATGAATAATGCCATTTGTGACCGGGCCAAAAATATTTTTTTGAAAATTTTTTATATAATTTTTAATATAAGTGTATTTAATATACAAATCAAGTTTTATCATTTTGTGACATATGTATATATTTATTTTATATTTTTAAACACACAAGTACTTTAGTTATTTTAAATTATTAAAATACCCTCATATTTAAAAATGCAAAATAAATAAATATACATTTCAAAAAATGATAAATTTCGATTTAAAATTTAAATGGGGGTACTTCTATTTAACAGGGTTACATAGAAACATTTTCATATAATTTTCTCAAATTTTAAAATTTTGAAGTTTAATGGAAAAATCAGTCCATTTATTATATTTAGCATTATATGTTTAGTTACAAGATTAAGTTTCATCCAAATCCACTATATGCATAGATAATATTTGCTCAAAAATAGGTACGTTCTTACTTAAATTATGAAAAATGTTTAAATCCACTAATATATGTATTAGAATGTATTAATATTTTATAAAATCATTTATCCATATAACAATGATATTTTAGATAGTTTATATATTGAAAATACTACTTAAAAATTAATATTTAGCATTAAATTATTTTATTACATTGATTTTATATGTTTATAGATGAGGCCGATATACAGTGATATTAGACAAATGAAAGAATTTTTATAATAATATAAGTGATGCTAAATATAATAGCTGGAGTGAATTTTTCATTAATCGCTAAATGTTGAAAATAAAAAATATTAAATAGAAATAAGATTTCATAGAAGCATCTCTGTAGACTAATTGCATTTATTTTATAGTCGTATAAAAAATGTTTTGATGTGGCCATTCCATCATATCAAACTTTAATTACAAAAGCATAGATTTTGCTGAATTACAATGATCTAACTATCATCTACAACTACTCTAATTATCATCTATGGAGATGAAATGCAAGAACAAATGAACCAATGAAAGAAGGCCCAGCAATCCTTTACGACCGGTCCTACCGGTCAAAAAATATATTTTTTGAAAAATATTTTTATAAACATATTAATCTAGTTATATTTAATGTATAAACTAAGTTTTACCATTTTTAGATATGTATATGTATTTATTTTGGATTTTTAAACACAGGAGTATTTAAAAATTCAATATATATATATATATATATCCAAAAGTGGTAAAACTTGATTTATAGATTAAATATAACTAGATTAAAAAATATTTTTTGACAGCTCGGTCGTAAAGGATCGCTGCTTAGAAAGAAGACATCCATCCCCATGTCATTGTGTACCGGCGCTGATTTATAGGGAGCACAGGTCCACGGACTTGCCTCTTTTTAGTTTTTATAAACTAGTGCTGCCACTTCAGGTGAAGCACTAACATGCATAATCACCCCAGTAGCGTTCCTATCAGCTGGTGGAGTAGATTTTTATTGCATCATTGAAATGACCCCGGTTATGGATATTGCCTACGAAGGTGCACCTCAGTATATCCCTTTATATTTCCTGATAAGTTTTGCTTTTGAGAACAGTTCAGAGCTTCAGATCTGCAGCGGCGGCGGCGGCGGCTCACGCCCTTGACGAGGTTCGATTCTTCTTCTTTTTCTTCTTCTTCTTCTTCTTGTTTTTTTTTTGTTTTTGTTTTGTGATAGTTCATATATCTATACATGCACTTGGAGTTCATTTAATTATTTTGGTCAATATTCTCTTTTATTTCTATGCTAATTATTTATAGCCATGTTTCATAAAAAAAAATTATTTATAACCACGCTGAAATCGATTTTCCTGCTCTAAGTGGGGTGATCAGCCTCCTTCAGTTGTTGATGAATATTTTTTTAGCTGCTGCTATGCCTGCTGCATTTATCTCTTCAAAAGTTAGCTAAACCCCGACTAGAGATTAATTTCTTGGTGGGACTGAGATCCGGTCATGCACGGAGATGTGATGGTCGATCCAATTTTTTGATATTTTAAGGGGGCTGATCATGTAAACGCAGACCAGTAGAGTGTTTACACTATCATGCAGCAACAGACATCCCTGTTATTTAGCATACTAGCTGGTTAGCATTCTAAATATATTTATCTTGTTAACTAGTATAGTTTGTTTACTAAGTGTCAACATTATTCTGATCCACGTTAAATGCTATTAGCCTTGACCAACTAGAGCTTGGATTAGCTAGCTGGGCTAATAGTCATATTTAAAAAAAAATTCAAAAAATGCCTCCCTGTATTTAATTTATATACTAAAATTAATTATTTCTTGATGCATAGATACCTATGAATCAGGTGCCATTTAAACCCCAAGTGCTTTTATGAAACTCATCTTGTATGTAATTCCTTTCATTTTTTATATTTAGTTAGTTGATGAAAAAATTTATTCAAAAAATTTACTCCATCTATTATTTTTAGCATTATTTATATTATCATGAAAATTTTTTTTTAATCTAGTGTCACTGTATATGGGCCCTATCTACAAACGTGCAAAAGCAACATAATAAAATAATTTAATACTATATATCAATTTTTGAGTAGTAATTTCAACATCTAAATCATTTAAAATATTAATAATATATGAATAAATGATTCTATAAAGTATTACTACATTCTAATATATATGTAAATGGATCTAAGTATTTTTCATGATTTACAAATGAATGCACCTGTTCTTGAGCAAATGTGACCTATGCACATATTAAATTTAAATGAAACTTAGTTTTCTAGCTAAACAAATGATATTAAATATAATAAGTAGGTTGAATTTTTCATCAAATATCAAAATTTCAGAAGGATTTTACATAGAACCACTTCTATATAGCCCGGTTATATAGAAGCGGATCCGTTTATTTTTTATCCAAGTCATTATATATATTTTTATCATGTTCGTTATAATTAAACTTCTAAATAAGATTTATTTATAGATGGGATTCAAAATTTTAAATATGACATGAAGGTCACATTAAATAATGAATTTCAACGACACAAGTGGGGTAGGGGTGTTAATGGATCGAGTTGAATGGGTTAGAGCCTAATCCTAATCCTAACCCATTTAATATATCTCAATCCTAATCCGTTTATTAACCCATTTAAAAAACTTCAAC
>JAXCLR010000001.1:4500158-4511347 GCA_035584095.1 Annona squamosa
AAATATATACATGACATAATTTGAAAAATATTTATGCAATTCAGAAATAAAAATTTATTAATATAAATAAGTTATAAAGTTAAACATACATCAATATAAATCATATTTACATTAATAAATCATAAACTTAAACCTATTTATCTAACAAAATAACATTCGCGAACGCATTAACTTAGTCAGTAAGGCGTTATAAAGTCCATTGTAAGGATTTTTTTCGCCTACTCTGTCGAATGAATACAATGGATGAACAAAAGAACTCAGAAGGAAATACAAGTTACAGATCTTAACATCCTGCACTAACAGAATTTGCATATGGGCCGTTTAAAGGGGAAATTAGTGCTCCGAGCTTAATGAGTACTCTTTTTAATAGAAGGTAAGCATAATGGTTTTATTGTCCCTCCATTTTGGAAAAAACGGCTGCAATATTCCCTTCGACCCATGTGGACGATGATGAATTTTCGATTGTGCAGTTGACGTCTGAAAGAAAAGTGCTTTATTACAATCTTGAAACTCAAAAAATGATCAAAGCTTGCTTAAGTCTCTGATTACACTGACAAGGCCTCCCTTTCCCTGCTTGTGGTCCAAATTTGCTACCAGAGAAAATCTCCCGACAGCCAAATAAAAAAGGATATAATTAATTAAATAATTGAAATGGATGAGTCTAATTGGTGCAACCTGCTAATTAGGGATGTCCAATTAACATATATCATGCATGTTAGCAAGGTTTGGAGAATTAATGTAGGCTTAAAATTTTATAATCAATAATCTTAAAAAATATAATGATAAACATTCTCATGCATTTACCCTTGTTGTGGATTATGTATAAATCGGCATAACATAATTTATCATGCTATGCAAATATAAATGGATTAAAATATGATTGATGACTTGGATTTAAATTACACTTACATTCTTTCCCGTATGCATTCTATTCCAAAAATGATCCCAGATTAGTTTGATGACATGTATGGCATTTTTGCTGCCCCAAAATTGTATCTTTACTTTCTGCTTTTGAATTTAGAATTCGCTACTGTGCTTTCATATGGTTAGTTACAGACCATACACATAACCGGACCAGATTTCTGATACTGCTGTCTGTAATTTATCTTTCATTTTTCCTTTTAGACTTAATCAAAAATTAGGAAATTATTTATGATTACACTATAAGTCGAGGGAATTTTGCTGTGTGTATAATTAGTTATAAGCCACATGGAAAATTTGTTTGAATTAAAACGGTTCTCTTCAAATATGTTTGGAATCGAATAGATCCAGTTCGATCAATTCACAGTTCTGTCTTGTCCACTGCCAAAACTTAAATTCTCCCTTTTCCATATCGCCCTTTCTCTGTTACTTACCTTCATAAATCCTACCTTATACTTGCATATGGTCTTTAAAAAATTGTAGTAGAAATCCTTTGTTGGTAGCTTAAGAAATTTCTCACCCGAAAGTGCGTGTCCAGATAATAATTCGCTCTCATTTCATTTCATCCCGCCTAAACACATTTCATCCAAAAAAAAAAAAAAAAAACAACCACCCCTGTAACCCTTGTTCGTCAAAGATATAGCATCCGGATAAACTCGAGTTTCCCCCTTGGACAATGAATTTCTTGGTGTTGACGTCATTAAGGGCAAAAGAAATGAATACATATGGGAACGCTTTAACTTTAGTAACATCAGGAAGAATTTATCGCCTAGACTCTTCTAAATTCATTATAAAGGCTTGAACTTTATTAGATTAACTAGAAAAAGATGAAAAACATCACAACCATTACAGCGCATATAAATAGCTACATAAAATACGAAAAACATGAAAAAATAATCTATCGATAAAAATAAAGAATGCCCTTCTCCCTTTTTTCCATAGTGCCAGAATCCAAAAGAACATTCCAAAGCCCACACCATGGCCAACTCCAAATGCAATCCATATCAAGTCCAGCTCACTCTCTTCATCGTTTGCTTGAGTTGCTGGGGGCATTGCAACCGCATCTTCCTTGCACTTTCTCGACAATGGAAAACTGCGCAATTTTGAATTTCCCAAGAAAGAATCATTTCCAAAGGTCTCAAATTGTCTACCTTGCGGTATTTTTCCAATGAGTTGGTTTTGTGAGAGATTCAACATTGTTAAGAATGATAGCTCAATCAGTTGCCATGGAATTTTTCCAGACAAGCTATTATTTGAACGGTCCAACGATTCGAGAACTTTGATGTTCTGAAGCGATGCAGGAATTTCGCCTTGGAAATAGTTATGTGACAATTTGAGCACAAGAAGTGCCTTCAGCTCCCCAATTGATGTTGGGTTGTCACCCTCCAGTTGGTTGTATGAGAAATCCACCATGGTGACCGCCATGACGATCTTTACAAATTCAATTTCTATCCCCTTCCAAACTAGTAAAACTTTGTTTTGATAGTAATTTTTAGGATCTAAGGAATTTGCAGTAAGGCAGTTTGATGCTGAGCCACCATCTTTCATCATCTTCCATGTTGAAAATAAATTTGATAGTAAACTACCACTGAAGTTGTTGAATGAGAGGTCAATGATTTGCAGCTATGGAAAGAATTCTCGATTTTTCCGTGGCACTCTAATAGACCCAAAGAAGTTATTTGACCTCAAGACAAGAACATGTAAATTTGATAAATTTCCTAATTGTGAAGGAAATTCATCATGTATTTGATTGTTCCCAAGGTTCAAGACTGTCAACATCTGACAATTTTTCAATGGCCTTGGCATCCGCCCCTCCAAGTAATTATGACTAAAATCAAGTGTCTCTAGTGCACAACTAACTTTGAATGTTTGCAATAAGGGACCACAAAAAGCATTTTTGCCCAGATTTAACACAGTAAACATTCCATTACTAATTTTGCTTAAGCACTGGGGAATCAAACCAGTGAAGTTGTTGTTTGACAAATCAAGAACTTTAAGGAATTTTGCATCACAAATTAGAGAGGGCACTTCTCCATTGAGTTTATTGTTTGCAATTGAAAAGAAAGTGGATGATGCAGGAGGCACAAGAATGGAGCCTGTCAACAAGTTTGAGCTAAGGTCGAAAAATTGCATCGATGTTAAGGAGAGATGGGGAAAGGTTCCTTCTAATCCCTCTAAAGAATTATGAGAGAGATTCAAATAATGCATACTCTCATTTCCGACCTTCCATATCCATTGTGGAATTTCACCATGAATTCTGTTCCACCAGAGGTCAAGATATTCAATCTCCTCATGATTTCTTAGCATATTTGGGAAGTTGTTGATATTGCAGGATTTTAAGGCCAAATACCATAGTTGAGGAAAGGACTATGATATTAAACTGCTTTGAGGGTTAGTAATAATTGTTAGGTTGTTATTTGAAAGATCAAGCCATTTTAGGTTCTTGCAGTTTTGGAAGGAGTCTAGGTCCACGTCACCATTGAAATTATTAGTGTACAGGTCAAGATGCTGAAGCTCGGTTAGTTCAAAAATCCAAATTGGAACTGTCCCTTGAAAGTTGTTGTAGGAGAGATCTAAATCCATGAGTTGGCTAAGCTTTACACTTGGCTGAGTGATGGACATTGAATTGTTTTTGGTGTTGATGTTGGCTGAGAAGTTGTTAGATGAAAGAACAAGCGCTTCTAGGTCCTTGAGGTTTTGGAAGGAGCCTAGGTCCATGACACCATTGAAATGGTTTGATGATAGGGACAAATAATGAACCTCAGTTAAAGTAAAAATCAGGGATGGGATTGACCCTCGAAAATTATTATATGAGAGATCAAGAGTAACAAGTTGGCTCAAGTTTGCAAACAATTGAGGTATTGGACCTACTAGGTTGCATCTTCTTATTCTCGAGATAGTTAAAGAAGTGAGATTACCTATAAATTCTAGCACTAGAGATGAGAGGTAGTTAGAGCTGAGATCTAGCAGAATAAGAGAATGAAACCGGAAAAATGAAGGATGAATCCTTCCAGAAAGACTACAATCAGACAAGCTTAGTTTGTGAAGATTAGGAATTACAAGTGCCAAGACCTGGCTCCATTAGCTACCCATTGCTGACAAGTTTGCAGAGTCAAGAAAGAGTTCCCTGAAGCTTGAAAGATTTCCAAAGAGTTGTTGCATGCCAGAACTAGACCTCTTTAGGTAAAGATATTCCTCTGCTTTGTTAGAGACAGTGTAATACACATTGTGAGAAAGGTCCAAAGAAACTAACTTGGTCAAGTGGAAGATATCAAGTGGGATTTGGCTGTAGAACCGGCTGGAGCGGAGATGGAGATGGGTCAAGTTGATGAGTTGGGCAAACCCAGAAGGGATTGGAGACCCAACAAAGTCATAATTATGAGAGAGATCAAGTATTTCCTGTTGAATAATGGATGCCCTAAAATAAAATATTATTTATAAAAATATTATAACAAAATAATACACCGAGAATAATTTGGACACTCTTACTTAATGCACACACTCTTCTCTCACACTAAGCTCACCACCCAACACCCAAATGTTATTCCCAACTCACGTTTCTCACTAACTCTCACTACAATGCTTACACACCCAACTAATAGACACTTCACTCGTTGCATTTTGAAAAGTGGGGCTACCCCTTTATATAGTCATGCATCGCCGCCTAATGTATTAAATGTCATGGCTGATATTTTCGGTAAATTCCAGCTAAAGGAGATGGCTAGAATACTCTGGTATTCGGTGCCATCAATGCTTGCATATCTGGAAAGATCTCGGTGCTACTTTTTATTTTTTTAATTCTCCCCCTCAACACCGACTTTCTTTTTTTCCTCTAATCTGTTTATCACACTAATTTGACTTCTGAATTTTTTAAACTTTGCTCTAATTAGCTCCTTAGTAAATATGTCTGCAACTTAATCTTCTGTGTTAATGTGTTTCATCTTGATTTCTCTATCTAGCACTTTCTCTCGTATAAAGTGATAGTGTACTTCAACATGCTTGGTTCTGGCATGGAATACTAGATTCTCTGCTAAGCGTATAGCAGACTCATTGTCGCAGTAGAAGGGCACTGAATAATCAGTAGGCTGGTATAGATCTTTCATAAGCTGCATCAACCACTTGGCTTCTTGTGCTGCCATAGTCGCTGCTTTGTACTCTGCTTCAGTAGTTGACAGAGATACGGTCGGCTGTCTTTTGCTGCACCATGAGACTGCTGCTGTTCTGAAATCAAATACATATCTAGTAGTTGATCTCTTCATGTCATGGTCTCCAGCATAATCAGCATCACAGTACCCTGTTGCCTCGCATATTGCATTTTTCTTATAAAAGAGACCAAGTTTAACAGTTCCTTTTACATCCCTTAATATGCATCGAACTGTATCTAGATGTGGCTTCCTTGGTTTTTTCATATAGCGACTTGCTATGCTGACAGCGAATGCTATATCCGGCTGTGTAAGAGTTAGGTAGATTAAACTACCCACTAGCTACCAATACATCGTTGAATTTGCTAACTCTTGACCTTCGAGTGAGCATAGCTTAGTATTGGGCTCTATAGGTATAGATATGGGCTTGCAGTCAAGCAGCCCATACTTCTTTAGTAAGTTTTGAGCATACTTCTGCTGACATAAGAATATCCCTTCTTTTGTACGCTCAACTTCCAGCCCAAGAAAGTGTTTCAATTCTTCAAGGTCTTTTATCAAAAAACGAACCGCAAGATTGACCTTGGTTTGATTGATTTCCCTTTCATCATCACCAGTAATGATGAGATCATCTACATATACTAGCACTATAGCTAGCTTTCTATTTTTATTTTTCACGAATAAACTTGAGTCGACTGGTGCAATAGAATACCACTTTGTAGTAAGAATTCAGCAATCTTACCATACCACGCTCTCAGGGCCTGCTTTAGTCCATATAAGGTCTTTTTCAGCTTGTAGATGTACTCTGGATGGGTTGTGCTCTCGAACCCTCTGGGTTGCATCATATATATTTCTCGATCTAATTCGCCATGAAGAAATGCATTCTTGATGTCTATTTTCCAGAGCTTCCATGACTTGCTAGCTGCAAGTGTCAGTAATACCTGAGCTATCGTAATCTTTGCCACTAGGCTAAATGTTTCATCGTAATCTAGCCCATACTTTTGAGAAAACCTACGTGCTACCAGCCAAGCTTTGTATTTTTCGATTGATCCATCGAGCCATAACTTTAATTTGTATACCCATTTACATGATATGGGTTGCACATCTCTTGGTCTTGGTACCAGGTCTCATGTCCCATTTTGCTTCAAGGCTTGAATTTGTTCTTCCATAGCATTCCTCCAGTTTAAATTGTGGGATGCTTCCTCTACGTGACCGATTCCGCTTCTTCAGTTGCTTCGAGCACTGCCACATTAGCATATTTTGGATTCGGCTTTTGTTATTTGTTGGATCGTCGTGGAATAGGTCTTGCTTTTTCTTGCTCATCGAATTCTTCGATCTAGCTCGGTCTTTCTTCTTCAATACTCTTATGATGCACCCCTGTTTGCCGTGGGCTATCTGATTTTTCTGGTAATTTGGAGTCCTTTATGCTTGGTGAGAGTTCATTCTCCTCAATTGGCTCTTCTGTTGACTGAGTTTGGCTTGGCTCGATTTGCTCATGCAATCTTTCTTTTAATTGTTCTTTCATTTCATTAGAGTCAGGTAATAAGACTACCTGTGATGACTACCAAGATGATGCCTCATCAAAAATTGCATTTCGTGAGACATAACATCGGCCTATGGTTGGATCACAACATCTCCTACCTTTTCTTTAGCTATCATAGCCAATAAATATACAGCGAATGACCTTTTCGTCGAACTTACTACGGAGGTGGTCAGGAACAAATACATCACAGATGCATCCAAACACACGAAAATGACTTACAGTTTATTTGGTGCTCCGCAATTTCTCAAAAGGAGAAATATACCCAAGTCTAGGTTGAGGAAGCCTATTTATGACATGGGCAGCAGTCTTCACGCATTCAGCCCAAAATTTATGTGACATATTTTTGGCATGCAGCATACTTCTGCATATCTCTGCTAAGTGTCGATTTTTCTTTCTACCACTCTATTTTGTTGTGGCGTGTTTGGGCAAGTCAGGTGTCAGTGTATCTTACGCCTTTGTAGATACTTTGAGAATTTAGCTGACGTATACTCTCCCTCATTGTCTGTGTGTAGGCATCGTATTTTTTGGCCTACTTCACTTTTCACTTTTTGCTTAAATTCTTTGAATTTAGTGAACTCAGATTTTTCTTTCATAAAATCAACCCAGACGCACCTTGAATTGTCATCGATGAAGGTTATCATGTACTGGTAACCGCTAATGAATGACTGCTTCGCTCATCCAAATACGTCTGAGTGTATTATCTCGATAGGCACCTTAGTCCGAAAATTTGACTCCTCATACGGTAGTTGATGTGCCTTTCTGAACTGACATCTAGCACATACCGTATCTTCTTGAACTTCTAGCTGATGAAGGCCTCTGAGCATAGACTTCTTCATCCTCTGCTTCAGCTTGTGATAGCTTACATGTCCCAGCCACGCGTGCCATAAATCTACAGTTTCATTCCTCCTCGTCTTGTCTACGTATGCTATCTATGTAGACATCATATAGACAGACTCAAGCCGATGCCCCTCCATGATTGGCTCATTTGTTATTTTTAATTTAGGATATACCCTTATATCATTTGGGCTGAAAACCAGATAATTTCCAGAAGCGGTGAGTTATGAGACAGATAATAAGTTTTTCTTCATACTTGGTACATGGAACACATTTTCCAATTGTACATTTTGTGAGCTGAACCAAGGAGTAAACATAATCTTGTCGATATGGGTGATGGGCAGCTTCTAGTTGTTAGCCATTACGACTACTCGTCCTCTTTTGTACTTAGACGTGATGGTTAACTTCTCATAGCCCCCTGTCATGTGATTGGAACATCTAGAATCGACAATCCAATCATCATTATAGTTGATTAATTTTTCACTTACTGATATGAGAGCCGACTCCTCTTCTGTCTTGATAATGCAAGGTGCCACCATGTCTTGGAGCTCTTCTCTTGCAAGGGATGTTTGGAGATCCCATGGATAGAGGTCGCAGCATTTCCCTTTACCCACTTTAACCTGCAGTCTCTAGCAAAGTGGCCTCTTTTGCCACAATTGTAACACTGGTCCTTCTGCCGTCAGGATTTCTTTTCTCTTTTGTCATCATTTTGACGAGCTCCCCTTGCTGCGAGCTTCGTCCTTGCTGCCTCATTTGCTAGCCGCCCTCTTGCTTTCTTGTGTTGTCTCCATTTGGCCTTGTAGCTACTTGATCTCTATTTTGGAATTCTCTCTTTTTACTAAAGAGAGCATTCTCCTCCTCCTTTAATGAAGCTTTAGACATTTGGTTGTCTAAAGCTTCTTGGTTGACCAAAATATTTTCTAACTCGGTTAGAGTTGGTTTTTTAGCCCATCCACCGGTAGCAATGATGATCCCATGGTATTCTGGCTTTAAGCCATGGATAATAATTCTCCTCATCCTAGTCTTAGAGATAGAATTTTCTAGGTCTAATTTTGAAATTTCTCCACAAAGAAATTTAACTTTAAAGAAATATTCACTTATCGTCACATTTTGTTGCGAAATGGATAACAATTCATTTTCCAACTGCTAGAGCTTTGCATCATTTTTCCTCGTGTATAGTGTTGCGAGGGTGTCCCATGCCTCCTTGGGTGTTTTAGCATCCTTAATCCTCTGCAGTAACTCATCTTCAATAGTTACTGCCAGCTCATACATGACTTTGTCAGCTTTTATCTTTCACCTATTCAATTCCTCGTCATCTGTGGGTTGCGCAGTATTATTGCCGCCAACTATATCCCAAAGATCTTGGCTAAGCAGATAAAACTGCATACGTAAACACCAAGTATTATAATTGTTATAATTTAGCTTCTCAATAGAGCTTACCGAGGTAGAAATATCTGCCATCGTGACTTGGTATGCCCAACACTTTTCCAAATAAGCTTGGTCTCAGACCGATCGGCTTCACAGTTCCAGACTGCTTGTCTAGCTGGTGTAGCCTTCACGAACCACAGTCCCCGAACCTGTGCTCTGATACCACTTGTTGAATAATGGATACTCTAAAATAAAATATTATTTATAAAAATATTATAACAAAATAATACAACCAGAATAATTTGGACACTTTTACTTAATACACATACTCTTCTCTCACACTAAGCTCACCACCCAACACCCAAATGCTATTCTCAACTCACGTTTCTCACTAACTCTCACTACAATGCTCACACACCCAACTAATACACACTTCACTCATTGCGTTTTACAAAGGTGGGCTACCCCTTTATATAGTCATGCATCATCGCCTAACGTATTAAATGTCATGGCTTATATTTTTAGCAAATTCTGGCTAAAGGAGATGGCTAGAATACTCTGGTATTCGGTACCATCAATGCTTGCATATCTGGAAAGATCTTGATGCTTCTTTTTATTTTTTTATTTCCAAGCTCTGAAGTTGGAAGAGACTTTGGAAATCAAAGAGACCACCAAGGTAGAGGCTAGAAAGGTTGAGGCTAATGACATGACTAGTGAAAGGATTACAACAGATTCCTTCCCAAGAACAACAATCTGGATTATTTGCATTCCATGACGAGAGATTGGTGAAGCTGTAATTGAGGTCAAAGCCACGCTTCAATTGGAGCAAAGCTGAAAAGTGTTGATGGAGGCAAATCTGGTGGGGTGGATTATCGGTAGATGATAAGGGCTTGTAGTTGTAGGTGGAGGCATTAGTCTTAAGAATAGCAGCAGTACTAGTAGTGGAGATGGAGGAAGATGGAAAGAGGATCGATGGGAGAGGGGGGACAGTAAGAAAGAGAAGAGAAGCTTAGAAAACAGAGCAAGAAAGGAGCAAGAGGAGGGCATGATGGATGATGAGGAGGAGGAGAATGAAAATAGAGGTTGGTTTATGCAAAGCATTTGTCATGTTGGCTTGATTATATAGAAGGGAGCTCAACGTGGGGAGTAATTTTATTGGCTGCAATTTTTCCATTGCTGCGAAAAGGCTGTGGCGACCGTTGATCTAGACCACGACCACATGATGGCTGATGCTCAAGTATTGATTGATGGTAGATGGATGGATGGATGTTGGTAGTTTAAGTCACACATCTGAACCGATCATGTAACCATTCCGGATGTACGGATGGATGGACCGTCCAGATGGATGGATGGATATCAGTTGCTTATCTACGGCGCACTCTACTACTCCATATCCATATCAATTAGTTAAAGGATATCAATTACCGCCAACCGCAATTTGACGAATTGATATTCGAAAGTAAAGATTGTCGGCGAAGCAGAAGCGTAATATAATAGATAAAACGATGGACGTATGCGTTATGGATACAAGTTTCTAATTGCCGGCGAAACAGTAGCGTATTATGATAGATAAAAGATGGACGTATACGTTATGGATATCAGTTGCTACTTGCTAGTCCATCTCTATCTACGGCGCACTCTACGACTCGTAACGGAAGCGTAATCTAATGGACAAAACCGATGTTTATAGCCTCCCCCACAGGATACTTTTTATATATTTATTTTTAAAATTTTTTACCTATAAACATCATCAATTTTAGGAGCGATTAAATCATTTTTCACTAGTTAGAACCTGCTTTTTAAAAATCATAAATAAATACATAAAAGTATTATAAAATAGAAAATTTTGATATATAGATTAGATACACTTAATAAAATATGATTACGAAAAAACCAAAAATACAACTAATTGTAAATAAAATACATGTTAACTTAATATATGTTATGCTGCACACAATCGTGCCGCATATTGTCGCATTAAGTACATCTCTTTCATGTGATGAATATTTTAAAAAATAAATTTTTGCATCGTAAAGATAATTTCTTGCAATTTATAATTTTATTTATTTCCAAGGGTATTTTCATCATTTTTCAAAGAAATTGTCAAAAGTAATTTACTTACAATTTAAGATGTACCGTGTGGGTATAGATATAATTTTTTGAAAATTCATGATATGACCGCAATTTTGCCCAAACTAACTAGGTACAAATGCAAAAAAAAAAAATTCAAAACAAATGCAAAAAATTCTTTTAAATATAATGCAGTTTAAAAAGAATTTAATTAAGAGCCTATTAAATTCATCAGGAGTTTGATATTTAACATTATCGATTGAATAAAATTTAACAAAAAAGTCCATGAAAATGCATTAAAATTTAAAGCCATT
>JAXCLR010000001.1:4728753-4739455 GCA_035584095.1 Annona squamosa
GCCCCTACCCCTAAATGAAGCATTTTCAAATGTAGCTTGATCATTGGTCCTTTTTGTTTCCTAAAACTCCGTTTGTTTCGTTAACTACCTTTTCTACTATTTGGAGTTGCTTCCTCCCACATACTTTTTCTCCTTTGAGTCTTCGAAGGACAGGGAGGCTGCTTCACAATAGGTGATAGGACAATGTAGCCATCTACTATTTCATCCCAAAGTGCCTTATTTGGAAGACTGTATGATAGGTTCATAAGCAACTTTATTTCTTTCCACTAAAAAGTAATGGAAAAAATAATACTCGGGGTCTTCTTGAAGCCATCAACAATAACCGCAAGTGCATAAATGTAAGAAATTTCATCTAGTTGTCATCGTCTACAAGTGTATTCCCACTTATCCACATACACCATGTGTTGAGTAAATGTCTATGTGACTTCAAACTCAAACTCAAAGCAATGCATCACCTATGGTTCGTTGCATCTGTCATCATATCATCTAATATTTTCATAACTCAAGGTACCATCTGATGAGTTCATTTAGCACTCTTTTCTCCCGCTTTTGTGGAGAACATTTATCATCATCTTTCTTATCTCTTCATAGAGCTTTTGCAGCATTATTGTCAATATGATTAGAAAGCGCATCGCTTGAGAACTATGCTTTATACCAAAACTTTCTGTGTATCTCATTTATCCAATCATGTGCTTCTTTTTCGTACTGGTTAAGCTTATCCATGTTTTCCTCAAAGCCAACTCTTACGTATACCCTAGCTGCTTTCCAAAAATTTATTTGTAACTAATTTCCTTTCACAAAGGGTTTGATCTTCTGATTTTTCGCCAAGTGTCTCATACAAAAACATTGTCTACACATGGGGAAAATAGTTGAATTGCTTCTTGCAAGCCCTTTTCTCCATCTAACATGATGGTATATGAACTAGGCCCAATTGTTCTATGCAAACATTCCAAGGACCAAGACCAAGATGAGAAACATTCAACATCCACAATCCAAGTTGAGTCAAGTAATGTCATGATCTCCATCCAATATGATAGCAGATAAGATAACCTCATCATATAAACCTTTCAAAAATGCACCATCTAACCCTATGAATGATCTGCACCCTTGATGAAATGCATCTCTAAATGCAACTAATGATACGAACATCCTTTCGAATAATCCATCCACAATTATATTATCCTCAGCAATGCTATCCAGATTGCATCTCATTAAGCTCCAATAATAAGATAGTATCAACCATACAACTTCTCAAATGATCTAAAGACTTTATCAACTGCTTTCTTTATACCTTGCCATAGCTTATGATATTTAAGCTTTGGGTTGTATTCTTCTAGACAGTCTTGCTGAATTGTTGTCAGTGTGCTGGTTTTCCTTTTACCAACCATTTTACTCATTCATTCTCACACCATCTTGTTCACATTTGGCATACACACTTCATGTGAAATCCTTGATTTTGCACTTGGAAATAAGCTTGTTATGCTCATTTCTCACGTAAATTAAGTCAAAATAATTGTAAATGACAAACTCTACGAGTGCTCTCTTGAACCGCATTCCTATTAACAATTATGGATTGGCCAAATTATCCTCTTTTAAATGTCATGATCCATTGTAATTTCCTCGCTTCTTGCCATCATCGCCGTATGACTCATCTGACTCACATGTTGAATTATTTTCCTCCTCGTACAATCATTCTTCAACATATTCTTCTGGTTGAGTATGTAGTGAAGGTTTTCCATGACTAAAATGTGTATTGTTATGTTAAGGTTTAATAATAAATGAACATGATATAAAATAAATTATTCATCAAATATAAAAGAACATTAGAGAATGTAATATAATTGTGGCAATAAATACAAATTCACCTTCATTTGCACTCATAGCTACCCTTATATTTATTGCAGCCAAGTCTTCCATTATATCCTTTGGGTTTGTTTCATTTGGTTCAAACAGCTCATCAAAAAAGAACTCCTTGTCAGTAGCTCCTTGTCCATCTAACTCTTTATCCAAGGCTGCACAAGAATTCAATGGATTCAAATCTACAAATATCCATGAAACCATATCACTAAGTTATGGGCATAATTCATTTAACTAGCAATTAATTTCCGCAGAGAGATACATCACCTTCATCTATAGTAATTTATATCCCTCTCATCACTTCACCTAAAAGCATAAGCAAGGATGTAGTGAGCTTAGATTTCACTTTGTAAAAATGACAAATCAAATGTAGTTGTTTATCTCTTACCTTTAGCTGCACAATCTTCTATTCCTACATTCAAATTGACATTGTCAATGGACTTCTAGATAGATCCCACCATTTCTTTGTCTTTGATACTGGCTTCGGTATTTGGTTTTCTTCTATAAGTCTTCTTCACTACTTTCCATCTTTGAACTCCTCTAGATCCAGCTCCCTTTGGCATCTCTACTTTTCTTTTACTTATAGTGTTAGTGCTAGACACATGTATCGAAATATCCTTCAATCTCCTCCAATTTCATAATGATATGTACTTGTTAAACATTTTCATCATATCTCTATCTGCGTTCAACTTACCAATCCCCACAAACAGTTCAAATTCTAGAATCATATAAGTAAACTCAATCTTCTCTTGTGGAATTTTTGTTATAGATGTTGTTGTGTTAAGAAGATCTAGCATTGAATACCTATTGAGGCTTACAACCTCATAATGTACTATGTCACCTATGTATTTCACAATCTTTTGATTAAAATCTTTATGTAAAGCCCCACCACAGTGACAAGTCAATCTCAGTGTGGTTGGTTCCATGTTTAAACCTATAAAAGAAAAGGTGAAATAAGTCAAATGAGAAGATATAAGCAAGCACATTGCAAAAGAAGGTAATGGTAAATCAAAGTTAAATTTAGTAAATTAATACAAACCAATGCTTGAAATAGTTTCGTACATTAAAAGGAATACAAAGAACGACTAAAAAGAATTAAAACAGTGTAAATGTAAGCACAATCACACAAAATAGTTAAATTCTTAAAAAAATGAAACTCAAATGCTTAGTCATCATTAAAAATGGAATATAAATATGCAGAATTCACTATTACAACATGTTAATCATGCTAACTAAGATGTAAATAACTTTAGCTTAGAGAGAACTCTACCCAAACAGAATTTTCCCATCAACAATAGTGGAACTTAGAATTTAACCACATAAGTGCCTTTTCTTTAAAAATAGCTAAACTTTAAAGAACTATTTATGACACTTAGTTATAAAAACCTAATTACACTTGCATCAACCCATTTAAACCCAAAATGAAGAATCTTAGAAATGTTAATAAATGAGATCCAAAGTAGTGATTTTTCTATAGAAGCCATTACAACTCAACACTATGAAGTTGGAAGTGTGGTTACTTTTGTAAAGTGATTGTTCCAATTGTTAGATCATGTTACTTAAGCATATTATGGCGTGTAGAAGTGTTCATATAAAAAATCAATAAATCTCAAAACCATATGTTGAGTAGACCAATTAAATGGAAATTTGCAATTTTGAGGTATCTTATTTTGAGATTATTAAAAACATATCAAATGGTATTAAAATAAATTAAAATTTTTGACTTATATTCCAATGGTCTAGAAACATGATATAACAATTATTTTGAAAAATACATTAACAAAAACTCATTTAGTGAAAGCTAACTGAAGTTAGGAAAAACTAGAATTAATTAGCTATAGGAAAAACTAAAATTAATTAGTTATAGGATAGTCTGGTTCTTTAGCTAACTTAAGCATTTAAAATACTCTAAAAATCATGGGAATGCATGATAGACATTTTAATGCATAAGGAACAAGACCTCATAGTTGTTTATGTAGTTTTATATGAAATAAATTTGAGAAAAAATGTGAAATAATTTGTTGACAAAGGCTTCTTGCTGCAAAATGGTTGGTTGGACTTGTCACTAATTGCAACTAAGACAACTTAACTTTAGCAAAAGCACCTTGAAACAATTAATCAATAGAGTTATGACTTGCTAAAAATTAATAAAAAATACTTCTATGAACTTAAGATCAATGTTAAACCATGCTTTATTTAGTACCAAGAAAAAGGAAGGAGAAATACCATCCCATCAAATCAAACTCTCCTTTTTTTAAGCTTTTAGAAAATCTTAACTCAATTGTCAACTATAGCTTTAAAGTGAAGCAAGAAATTCTTCTTTGTGAATCATTTTAGATCCTCTTGACAAAATTGTAGAAAGTTAGTCTATAGTTTATATGGAATTAAGCCAATACTTATTCATTTGCTTATATCAATCATACCTTTTAGTATCACAACTCAAGGCTTCTTTTCTACGTGATATCTAACAAGGGTTAGGGTTGTGATGGATATTAAAAGGCGTTGGCATTGCTATTATTAGGGTGTGTTTGATTGAAGATAAAAAAATTTTATAAAATCTTTTCTTAGTAAAAGTTGTCAAATTTATAGAAAATGATATGATATGATAAGGATAATGATAAGGCGTGAAAAAAATAAATTTAAAATAGTAAATTACTTGTATGTGTAGTTGTGTAGAAATGATTGAAAAGTAAAGTTGTTCGTATAGGAAAAAATGAAAAAATAATTTAAAAGGGTAATTATGGAAAGTGAAAAGTTTTAGATTGAAATGTTTTAATTGATTTTTTTGTGTCCAACCAAATACACCTTAGTATCACATTTAATGGAAGAGGATCGCTCTGACTTGAGCGCGACTGTGCCTTCTTTTGAGGTGCCTTTTATTAATGGTAGTGTCTACGGCAATAAGCCCTACTGGGGCTAGCAACTATGGCTTTAGTCTGTCCCCTTGTTATGATGAGGAGGTCTGCTCATACTTATCATTACTATTTTTTATCTTAAAATATGTCTCATTAAAAACCAATTCATCCAAGTGAACACCTTGGATAAATTAGAAAAAGAGTGCATCTATATTTTTTTGAATGATATATTATCAATACATAGTTGTTGGCTAATACTACTTAGGGAAAATATGTCCAAATAATTTTGCTATACAAATTTTCTATTGCGTAGTTTGCTAGGAGGCAGGTAACATGGTTTTTGGAGGTCATAAAACTTGAAATCATCTCAACTTTAACCCCATCCTCTTTATAAACTTAAATTCTAATTCTATTTGTAAAATTCAAGCTTAGTCAAGATTCAGGTTGGAATTCAAGTTATCTTTACCTTTATTCTCTCAACAATACATGTTTGCAATTTATTTTGTTTCTTCACATGACCAACATATATATATATTACATATCTTGATGTTTGTAATTTATTTTGTTGTTCATGTGACCAACATATATATTCATGCCTTGCAACAATAACATTCTATAGCAATGACAAATAGATATTAACTATGATTAACTCCAAATAAAACCAAATGGATAAAATGAACAACCTTATCTTTATTTTAGTTTTATGGTATAGTTTACTACAATGCTACAATGGCCCCATTTGATTATAAAATAACAATTTATTTCATCTATTATATTTGAAATTACATCAATTTAAAGTTGTATTTTTAAACATCTAAAGTATTTAAAATATTTTTTATGTGGATGAATAATTATATTAAGTATCAATATATAAATGCATGTGGGCCCTATTGTGCAAAGGAGTCCAAATAATGTAGAAAAGTTTGCTGGCATTTCTTAAAAATGCCATATTATGATTGGGAAGTAGTTACTAAAAACATTAAAATTGCTAAAAGTATTATGTTTCATTAACTAAAAAGATTATACAGATTAAGCAATAAGCATCATGAAAAATTCTCTAACTGTTCATGTTTTTTAAATTATAAGTTCCCTATATATTTTTTAAAATACTAAATTCATGTTCTTAGAAAATGCATTGAAAAATGAATTTTTCTTTTTTATGATAACATGGAAGATTAGCATTGCTTTTTTAATAATAAAAATTTTCAAAGATTATTTTAAATATATAAAATGGTTGAAAATTTTAAATTCAAACATTATTTAGGATGCATCTTTGTGTAAAATAAAATGTAAAGCTTTTTCTCAAATCACCTTTTAAATATATAAAATTTAAATAATAAATCAAGGGCATGATTGGCAAGCAAAAAAATTTTTAAATCAATATTTTTCAATCTAAAATTTTATTTTATTTTTTTACAACTTTCCATATAACTATCTTACTTTTCGATCATTTCTATACAACTACCCATACAACTAATCTATCTATTTTGACTTTATTCTCTTTACTCCTCATCATTACCTCTACTATGTCATATCATTTTCTATCAATTTAGAAACTTTTAAACAAAAAGCTTTTCATACAAAAGTTGTATCACTTCCCAAACATATATAAACTAAAAACAATTGTTTTTATAATTATTTGTAATAACTAAAAAAATAATATATAAAGCAAATGAGAAACTGATTATCAAAATTCCTATTTCAAACTGGACTTTAGAACATCGGCTTGGATAACATATTTATATATATACATGAAATGCTTCTATGAAACCCTATTTAATTTTTTAAAATCTTAATGGTTGATGAAAAATTCACTCTATCTATTGTATTTAGCATTATTTATACTATCCTGAAAACTTTTTATTTTTATAATTTCACTGTATATGGGTCTTATCTATAAATGTATAAAATTAACGTAATAAAATGTTCAATATTAAAATATCAATTTTAAAGTAGTTTTTTCAATATTTAAATCATCTAAAATATCAATAAAATATTGTTATATTTTAATACATGTGTAAATGGATCTAAGCATTTTTCATAATTTACAGAAATGCACCTATTTTTGAGCAAATGTGGCCTATCGACATATTAGATTGAGATGAAACTCGGTCTCCTAACTAAATAAATTGTGTAAAATACAATAGATAGATTGATTTTCCATGAATGATTAACATTCAAAAATGAAAAGAGTTTCATGAAATCACTTCTATGAAATCCAGTTTCACAGAAGAATTCCTGATATACGTATATGTGTATGGGGCTATCTATATCGGATCGTGATTTTATACTCCTAATTGCACTAAGCCTCAGAGCTCCGGTTGCTGATGTCGTTCAAATTTGAGGGGAAATGGAGGCTGAATGCACGCGGGTGCGTTGGATTCCGGAAATGGACGGTTGTTCGATCAAGCTCGTGCATCGAGGCGCAGAGAAAATATTCCAAACTCCTTGTCAGAGATTTTTGAAATTGCAAAATAGCCACCGACGCATTTGCCCTGGAGGATCCAAAAGCCATAGCACAAGGGGGAACGGAACCCACAGACAATCCCTGCCGATTCTAGCTGCCCCCCTTCCTCCTCCATCGACGGCTCGTTGAAGCTCACGGGATCTCGCAACAGGCCACTCATCTTCCTGTCGCCAGAAAGACCCTCTCCCCTCTCATCCTCTCTCCTCCCCTCCCACATCCTCTCCTCTCCTTTCCTCTGTTTCTGTTGCCGTCGTTGGAGCGGAAACTGGGTATTCAACGACGACCTCTCTCGGTTCCCATACAGAGCTGTACCCTTAGAATTTCAAAGCAGAAGTTATTAGAGTTTGCTTCTATTTCAGGGGAAATTTTTATTCTATCATATAAATATGTTATCCTGCAATGTGTTAGGAGCTCCATGCACCAGGTTCGCCCGTTTTGATATAAATTTGTTTTAACTTATTCGAACGACTTGAATGAATGAACTGAACCATTATGCAAACCAGTTTGATTCGATGATCCTGTTGCTAAAATACTTGATGACTTAATGTGACAACCTTGAAGAAGCTTTTTATATTTGAATTTTTCTGCTTGGCATTATTAGTTTTATGAATTTTTTTGTTAATGTCTTTGAGATAGTCATTAACTTGTACAGTTAGTATTGAACTATTTTTACTGGCAACTTGTGGTGATTGCAGGCATTGTATGGAATCCACCAACTTCATGCGCGTAGGTCCTCCTATCCAACAAAGACATGGGAGTGGTTAAGATGGAGAAAAAGTTAAACTTGTGTATTGCAGTGATTCGTATTTTAGTTGCATTTATGTTGGTGATGATGTTAAGTGTTTAATGTGTTACTGTACTTGGAACTACATGTATGTTTATATGTTTGGCTATAGACCCGAATGTATGTTTATGCATTTGGCTATGGACTCAAATGTGTGTTTATATGTTTGGCTATGGAACCAAGTGATTTTCAGTGAAGTGCTTGAATTTACTTCGATGCTTATTTAAGGAAATCATAAATGTTGAATCTTTGGCTATGGCCACAGGTTAATTTGACTATGACACTTGCGTTTACTAAAGTTCATGTGCTTGTTAAAGTAAAAATGGAATTGCCGTTGGTAGGGCGGAAAGGAATTATTACAGGGACGTACAGAGGTAGATCTAGTGTGGCTGATTTTGTTGGGTGAAGGACCCAACATGTAACCACTGGCCATTTCATAGATTGATAATTGAGGCTTCACCCTACCCCCAACAATTTGCTTACCAGAATGTACAAAATGTTAAAATTGCACGCAAATATAATTTGGTTCAAATTGCAACTAATATTTATGTAAATTGCATTATGATCCTCAAACCTCTCTTCGAACTTTTTGGGCCCAGCTACATCAATTAGCAAGGTTAGTAGCTATATAACAAGTCAGAGGTGGAGAAATGACTCCTCATGGTGAACTCCGCTTGTAGCAAGAGACAATAGATCCTGTTACACCATTTTGATCTTTAACCACACTCTTCATTCAATCATCTGTCCACAAATTACACAACATTACTTGAATTCAACAACATGACTGCAAGTACTAACTATTTTAGTGAACAAGGACATTTAAATTCAATGAGGGGAGAGACTTTACATTCGCAATGAACAAATCATTGCCCACAATCCATAGACCATTGCCCCACCCATGTACACATTGGCCTGTGTGAACATACTACATATATTGGACATCGACCGAACCAAATCTCCATTGAAACAAAGTATCTCCATTGGATCTGGGAAACTTTTCATCTATTGACAGATGTATTGCATCAAAGAACTTCCTTTAAAAAGAGGCAACTTCTCAGCTGGACTCAATTTGTGCTCTTTAGTTGCAAGCCATGATTGGTGATGCTAAACTCTTCTACTTGACGCCAAACTTCATTGCAAATTTATTTATTTATTTTTTGCTAAGGCAAGCCTTAGAAGGCCAAATGCCTCTATGCACTTGCTTATCTGTCAATAAATTTTACAAAAGATTAGCACAACAATTTTCTTTATGTAAGCCACACATAAAATCATAAAAAATTCTTAAATGGATGCCGTCCACTCACCTCACCATCAGTAGGAAGGTTGATATTACATATGGCTGTTTTGGATAAGCCTGAGATTTCAGTAGAGGCACCAATTCCAAGCATAACTAGAAAACTGTTGAATCTACCTTTAAGCTTCTCTGAGCTTGCCACAATCCCTTTCTCTGCATAAGACTGTCAAATATGAGCCCAAATGCTCATATAAATAGTCAATGTGATAGCGAAAGTCTGACCCATGGAATGTGAAAAGTGGACATTTCAAAAATTCAGTTTGAAGTGAAATTCTATGGGTAGAGTGAGGAGAAATCTACACTAAACTAGTGACATTTGAATATAAACTATCTCAAAGACATTAACAGAAAATTCGTAAAACTATAATGCCAAGTAAAAAAATTCAAATATAAAAAGCTTCTTCAAGGTTGTCACATTTTTGAATTAAGCCATCATGTATTTTAGCAATAGGATCATCGATCAAACTGGTTCACATAATGGTTCAGTCCGTTCATTCAAGTAGTTTGAACAAGTCAAAACACATCTACATGAAAAGGGCGAACCCGTTGCATGGAGCTCCCAACCCATTGCAGGATAACACATTTATATGCTAGAATAAAAATTCCCCCTGAATTTGAAGCAAACTTTGATAACTTCTGCTTAGAAATTCTCAGGGTACAGTTCTGTATGGGAACCGAGAAAGGTCGTCAGCGAATACCTAGTTTTGGCTCCGATGACGGCAACAGAAACAAAGGAGTTGAGAGGATAGGTGAGGCGAGGAGAGAGGATAAGAGGGGAGAGAGTCCGATCGGCAACCGACGGTGGTAAGAAGATGACTGGCCAAACAACAACAGAAACGGAGGAGCGGAGAGGATGTGGGAGGGGAGGAGAGAGGATGAGAGGGGAGAGGGTCTTACCGGTAACAGGAAGATCAGTGGCCGGCTGCGAGATCCCGTGAGCTTCAACGCGCCATCGATGGAGCAGGAAGGTGGGCAGCTGGAATTGGCAGGGATCGTCTGTGGGTTCCCGCTCACACTGTGGCTTTTGGATCCTCGGGGACAAATGCGTCGGTGGCTATTTTGCAATTTTGAAAACCTCTGACACGGAGCCTGCTATAATTTCTCCGCGCCTCGACGCACGGGCTTGATCGAATGGCCATCCATTGCCAGGCAAATTCGAACGGCAACGGGTAACCGGGAGCACTGCGGCCAAGTGCAATCGGGAGTATAAGATCACGATCCATTTATATCTGCATTTAACCGCATGCAAAATCTTTTCGGCGGGATCATTTAAATTTAGGAGACATTTGGGAATGGAGAAGTTGGTGAAATTGTAGAAGGGGTGGGGTGGAAAAGAAAATATTTTGAAAATTACAAGATTGATATTAAGGGTGTGTTTGGCAATTTAGAAAAATTGTCAAGTTAAAACTTTTCAATCTAAAACTTGTCACTTTTCATAACTATTA
>JAXCLR010000001.1:4748881-4766986 GCA_035584095.1 Annona squamosa
GAGTAATTATGGAGAGTGAAAAGTTTTAGACTGAAAAGTTTTAGTTGACATTTTTTTATGCGAAACAAACGCACCCTTAACCAATTGTGAGGTTTTGCTTCTGTCATGCTTGTTTGATCATATTTTTAAGTAGGTAGTAGAATGAGGAAAGTATACTTGTGTGATTTGTTTACATGGGGGAAAAATTGCAATGGTCAAGAGTGACTTTATCAAAACGGAATGTCATAAAATAAGGGAGGATGGTCAAAAAGAGCACGTCGAGGTGATGCAGGATCAGATGTCCTTATATTGTATTAGAAACAAGGCAAGCAATTTGTACTCTAGAGCTTAGTTACGTATTTATTGTTTATTTTAAAGCACAGAACTCTCACCAATTACAGAGAGCCAATATATTGATTTCTGTCTTGTTGAAGTGAAAATCATCTCTTGGAAATAAAGAAATGGCATAACTGCGTAAGTATCATGGAGATAGATTCATATTTAATTTTGGCATTAAAGTTACCAAAAATATTAGTAGAAAGACGTAAGTGCCAAGCTTTTTACAAATGGTAAGTTCTACTTTTCTGTGATTTGAACTAGAATGGGGCTTCAATGGTTTGGTTACACGGGGAGTTAGATGTTAATTTATTATACGATGATAGGATTCAGTTGAAATAATTTAATCATAGCATTAAATCATCTGTTCTTTAGAATGATTTTTTTTAATTTTATCTTTTTCTCAGTATACAGTCTTTATTTGCTTTATTTTGACTCCTCCCCATCCTCCTTTAAGACTCTTCTACCTTTAAAAGCTACCCATTGATGAAAGCTTCAATTTTTCCATGTCTCATTTCACTGGAAAAGACTGCTTTGATCAAGAAAAGAAATCTTCTTAAGTATAAGTGTAGTTGTGCAGAAATGATTGAGAAGTAGGGTTGTTTATAGAAAGATGTAAAGAAATAATTTACAAAATAGGATAATTGTAGAGAGTGAAAAGTTTGATATTGAAAAGTTTTTGGGGGTAGCCAGACATACACTGAGTATATATATATTTTTTGATTGGTATATATTTACATTACATCTCAACTTGTATTACACTCAAGCTCTGAGAGAATTCTTACAAATTTTCAGAGCGAGACCACAAGCTCCCAAATATTAGTAAGGGAGACTACAGACTCCCAAATATCAGTGGGGAGACAAATCTCCTAAACCACATAAACCCAGATTTGAAACCAGGACCTCAAGTGACAGAGGCATTTCCTTTGAACACTTGCACTAGCTGCAGTTGGTGAGTATACTTGAAATTAAGTAAGTGAAAAGATGTTGTAGAATCTGATGGTTTAAGAATTAGTCAAACAAAAATTGAATATATGAAATACAACTTTAATAATAGCAAGCACCTAGATGAGTAATTAATTAAGATTTCAAATCAAGTTGTTTCATGAACTGATCACTTGTAGTATTTAGGATCAGTGGTTTAAGAAAATGGAGAAATCAAAAAAGACATTACAAATAGAATCTAAACAGGATGGAAGAAATGAGGGATTGTTTCAAGAATATGAGGTACTTAAAAAAATAATATATATACATAAAATAAGTGTAGCAGAAATGAGAATGTTAAGGTGGACGAGTGGTAAAACAAGAAAAGATATAATTAGAAATGAAATAATTTGAGTTGATCTAAAGGTGAAGCTAATAGTTAATAAAATGAGAAGTAGACTGAGGTGGTTTGGACATATTAAATGGAGACTTGAAATGACATTGATCAACAGAGTTGGGTTTATTCAAATTGAAGGTAGTAAGAGAATCAGAGGAAAAAGACATCAAAAGGTGCGGATAGAAGTAGTGACATGATGTGAAGATGTTAGGGATTACTGAATGCATAATTTTAACAACTGTCGCAATAGGATCATGAATTGACCCCACATGTGGGAAACAACTTTGATGATGGTAACGATTTCACTGAACAAGATTGCTCCAATTAGGACAAGAAGTCTTCTTTGATATGAGGGAATGATGCCTTCTTATTGTTACTTGATTTGTGCATTGTCACCATGTGCAACTTCTATTATTTATTTCATTAGATTGCTTTATTCTCTCTAAATATGGGGACTATTGAATTCGAGCTACATGTCCAATGCTTGTTTGGCTTATAGGTCATAATGACAGAAGCTTATAGGAGTATACAAGAAGCTGGGAGAAGTTGGAAGCCTGCCATTCTCAAAGGAGAAATGGTGACGAGCCCAGTGAAATCTAGGGCATCGAGCAGTAAATCTGCAAGTTGGAAGGTAACTGGCTTGATTTTTAGTGAGTTGTAATGCATCTCTGACCTTCTAATGAAATTAATTTCAAATTAACATTTAAGAGTTTCCTATGCACATTGCATTAATATTTAGAAGTTTCACAGCTAATCAATTATTCGACTTTCAATGTAGCACAAGAGCGTGAAGAAATAGAATAAAGAGGAAAGATCCTCAAGGACAAGAAGAGAATCCAAGATGAATTTAGAGAAGATAATATATACTTAGGGAGCAAGAATCAGTGTCAAGAAACTTTGACTTTAATTCAATGCAATCCATTTTCACTGTCTTGCATATGAACCAAACATCCCTATCTATGAGAAATAGCTAACTCGGGCAATAAAAAACACATAAAGTTACATAATAAGAAAACTACCCTAATAAGAAAATCCTAAAATAGAAATAAACATCCTAAATGCAGTAAGCATCAATCAAATGCTGAATATTTGCAGTCCCTAAAATAGCAGAAATAAAGTAACGCTAAATTGAAGTCTACACAGATCAAAGAGAATTGTTTCCATGGGAATTTCCAAGGAAGACCACAGTTTTTGTTCTAATGGTTTGATCCATTAATCTTTTCATTGTGTTTAAAATTGTCTGTTTAGCTGGCAGTATAATTGTTGCATTGGTAAAAATTTTAGCAGGCACAAAAGAAAATTTCATAATAGTAAACATTTTAAAGGGCAAAAAGGTCTCTTTTTGGTGATTTATTTTCTTCACCCACAAAAACTTTATTAAGATGATAATTTTATGTTATTATTAAAGAAGTAATTTATAATTGAGGAATGATCTTATTAGCCCTGCTTAGCCCACCTTAAAAAAACCCATTTACAATAATTTTTTTTTCTTTTTTCTTCATATGCTTGTTTATCTAAGTGTGTTTAACATATAAATCAAATTTTACCATTTTTGGATATTTTTATATGCTTCTTTTAGATTTTTAAAGTTAAGGGTATTTTAAATACATATACATACATAAATGTTTAAAAATCTGAAAAAAAGTATACAAACATAACTAAAAATGGTAAAACTTGGTTTATATGTTAAATACACTTAGATAAACCGGCGTATGAGAAAAAAATTCTTGTAAATGAGTTTTTTGAGGTGGGTTAAGCAGAGCATTTGCTTAGCCCGGGCTAACAGGATTACTCCTCATAATTAATGGGCTAGGTTTGATAAATTAAGCCATTAAGATGTTAAACCAAAAATTTGATTGGAAATTTAAGAAATTGATTCATTTTAATCATTGCTGAAATTAAACTCTAATTCAATACAAGCCTAATTGTGTTCTGAATTATCTTTGCCATAATTTGTTTAAACATCCCCATACTTTTATTTTTGGGTGCTTGTGCCTCATTCTCCCAGCCAACTCTTGAATGGAGCCAGCCTCTTTGCTGGCAATGCTTCTGTTTCTGGAGTTTAAAAAGCTAATGTTTAAGTACTTCGATGAATTATAAAGGGGGATGGACAATTTTTCCCAACGCCTTTTTGGAAATATCTTTTTTTTTTTTTTTTTAATATGTATAATATGGATTTTTAACTGAAATATGCAGGTAACTGGTTCACCACACCGAGCCATTTTTGAAGAAAGAGGTGTACTTTCAAGCGATTTTCTGTTACATAGACTTGAAGAAGTCAAACAATCAATTAAGGTATGTGGAGTTTCAAATGTTGGACCAGTCAGAATTATCATTTGGAGTTCCTAAATTTTGAACATCTTAAAAGATCATTATTTGAGTTCCAATTTTTTTAACGGAACTGATGCATTTGTTATCGTCATCGTTTTCTATTTTTGTCTTGGTGTTTCTAAGTTCTTGAGTACTATATTTTATCCATGGCATGTGCACCTCGTTTTTGAAGGGGTGGCTGTGGTCTTTCGAGCTATAGCACAAAAGCCAGGCTTAACTGCTCCATTCATCAGACCTCCTGCTGGCTATCCACATGGATATAGGGCCTGCTAAATGCTGACCCTTTGCGAAATGCATTTTCCATGGGTAGCCATCTGCTGCCTGTCTTAAATAGTGCATGCTTGCCATCTCAGGGAATTTGTCTGCATTTCCATTTCCTCTTTTATTTATTTATTTATTTTAAAGAAGCTTGAAATCAGTGAGTTAATTTTCGTTACCTGTTTTTTCCCCAGAGAATTGAATCTCTTGTAGAGGGATCACAAGGATCGCAGTAGAGGGATCACAGGCATCACTGTCATTGCCTACAAGTGCCTGAATTATAGGTTGAAGTCTGGCATAAAGCTGTACTCGCTCCAGAGTCAAAGATGTGTAAGCTGTACATGGTCACAGTTGGAGACAGCTGTAGTTTCACATTTGGATGTATATATAAGGCCGCGGTTCATAAGCAGTTCGTACCATGTGCTGACATGGTATTTTCATCATTGATTTTCTCTAGCAATTTCCTTGTTTTTAACTCCGTAAAATAGTTGGTCTTCACGTGCCATGTTGCAGCAGTATGCTGCGGTCCTGAATCTCCTGATTTTCTGACTCTGGGGATCTGTTGGGTCTCTGTGGCTGGGAACTTGGATTACAAGAAATACAAAATTTTGATCAGGGCAGAAGGAATGAACTAGGAGATAATAGAGACATTTAAGTGGGACAAACTTTACTTGACCCACATCAGTAAATGGCCAATCATAGGAATTCCTGCCTCTGAAAGATGTCTTGTCCTGAGTGACCTACGCTTGGTTGCACTATTGTTGCAGCCCTTCATATGACGATGACAATCGTCTGACTACAATAAAGTACTGTTGTGTTTCGTATCTTGAAGTGAATGGGCAGAGTCAGTGGAGGGGAATCCAAGAAGTGTAGTTAACTGACCCTAACAAATTGTCAGATTAGTTGATATCCAAAATGGTTCGAAGAAGGCTTATGGTTGCTTTGCTAAACTGATAATTTGCTGTTTGTTTTGTGGAAGAAAGTTTGCTGATGCTCTTTTTCTGGACGCTAGAGCAAGTGTTTGTTGTTTGAGTATCGATTATTTGATTCTTCAACATTAGCTAAATCTGAATTTCTGAGTTTCTTAGGACAGAGATGTTTACTCTATTGGCAGCTCATCCTTCATTCATAAATCATAATGTGGTGAGAATCATGTACAGTCTGCTCTGTGACTTTTGTTGATTATATGAAGACTTCAATCTTCACTTCTAGAGCCCATCGATTGATTTAGGGTAGATTTTGTATATTGTTTGATGAGTTGGAAAAGGTTTCTTAGAGTGGGTAGTCATTCCGGGGGTGAACTCATTCATTGAAAATGATGTTAGAGCCAAGACCGAAGTCCAGTCGGTGTTCTCCGGGCAATGGTATTAAGAGCTTTTATATCAAATGATGGAGCCAATGAAGAAGACGTTTTTTACATCCGTACCTAAGAAGGTTTGGTTGAAATTGTAGGTATGGCATAGATTTTACTTGTCCTTTTTCCAAAAAAATGATGAAATATCTCTATGAATAAATAAAATTATAAAAATGTAAGACAATGCCTTTAAAATACAAAAAAATTTATATTGTAAAGTTATTTTCTTGCATTTTATAATTTTATTTTTTTTAGGGCTTTTTTTTAGTTATTTTGGGGTTTATAGATGTCACTGCCATTTCAGGCAAAACTTGTAGATAAGGATGCAAATTTATACAAAAATCAGGACACGAGGTCAAAAATAAAAACAACATTTGGACAATGGAAAAGAACACGGAAAATTCTGATGGCTTTTCTGTTATTAGAAAAATCAGATTTGTTGGGAAGAACACTTTATTCTATTTGACAGTTTAGTTGGGTAGAAGTGATGGCTGCAAAATGGATTTGCTCACATCATGGGATAGGCTTATGATTATCACCATCCCCAGAGATCTGCATATATTATCGAACACAATAAATTTTAACAAATCTCCGTGAATGTGATCCATTTTGCAGCCAAATCCAAAACATTTTACAAGATACAAACAACAGCTAATCCAATCACTGATCTCAACACAAAACTAAGCATACTTCCAGGCTTACATTAAAATAAAAAAAAATTCCCATAAAATAAAACTCTAAAAAAAAATTAATGGAATTCCTTCTTCATTTCTTCTATCACTCAACAGAATCTCTTCTGGTGCATCAGATGTAACTAATGGGAAATGCAGTATTCTGTCCACTTTCAGACCAACTTGTCTACTTCAGTTCAGCTTTGCCGACCCAAAATCTCCAACAACTGCTTCAAAATCTCCATCCAGGAGAGTATTTGCAGATTTAACATCCTCATTAAATATCTTAGGATCCCGTTGTTCATTCGAGTAGCAGAGCCCCTGGAACATCTCCAATACAATGCGCTTCCACCTTTGCCAATCCAAAATTGGTCTTCCATGAGTGTGATCTGTGAGGAAATCCGCAAGCTTAGAGATGGAAGTCTTATGAAAAATTAAGCGTGATCATCCACTGAATGACAAACGAAAGCGAAGTAACCTCAAAAACTGTTAGCTATCATCCACCTTCCACTGCATGTCATGGGGTCCACAAAACAGCAGTTCGCTATCTTGCACTATCTACCACTGCCTGCGTTTCATCCACCTTCCACTCAGATGGGATGTCTAACAATTATCAAGTAGGCATTAAACTGATCCTCCACTTAAGAAGAAATATCCTTGAGCAGATTCCTGAGTCAACAAAGCACACAGCACACAGTCGCTCCTTGTCTTACTCAATTAAGTTCTTATTTTGGTGTAGACATGGCCAAGAGAATACCAGTGTGGGGTGGTAGCAGAGGAATGGCAACAAGAGATGATGAGAAGTAAACCATGGGAAGAGCATCCAACTTGGGTTCTGGCATCCCCAAAAGAGATATTGGATGTTTCTTCGAGGGTGAAATCGAGAGCGTGATCAGGATGGATGCTTCCATCTATCCTGCCCAGAGAAAAGAAGGAGACTTGAAGAGAGGCGTGATGATCTGCATGGTTGAAGGATTGCCAGAGAAATCCTGGGTATTGAGGGATGTTGGAAATGAGGCTGCCCCATTCTTTTGAAACACACTTAAATCTGCAGAGATCTTGTTGGCAGGTAACGCAGTATTTCAGCCAGCATCTAGTGGCAGAGAATCATGTGGTTCTTGGCTTCCATACATCCTAACAAGCAGGAGGAGGGAAGGAAGGAATGAAGTTGTCTGGTTTGGGGGCAGAATATCCTGGTGGAGTGGTGAGTTTTTTTTTTTGCTTTTCTTTTGGAAAGTCATAAAACTTTTGATGAAAAATTTTAGGGTAAAAGTTTTTGAATGAGTAGAAACTTATGTGATATAATAGAAGTGATAATGAAAAATAAAAAAAATAAAGTTAAAATAGATAACTTGATTATATGGGTAATTGTGTACAAATGATTAAAAAGTAGAATAGTTATATATGAAAATGTGAATAAATGATTAAAAAATATGATAATTATTGAGAGTGAAAAGTTTTAGTTTTATAGTCATGACTCCGAGATTCACAAATTTGTAAAACACCAGTAAATGTTTATATAAAATACAGAAATACAACTATAAGCCCTTCTACTAGGGTTTCAAAACAGCGGATAAATTAATTTTTGGTGAAATAACAAAAACACCCTAGCTTTGTTAATACGTACTACAATAAAGTCTATTAGCAATTATTTTTCGTTGCAATTGTTATAAAAATCATTGCAAATAATAAATGTCACAAAAGTAATAGTACGGATAACTTATTGTCCAGAATTCATTTAAGAAATCGTAAATCATAATTTCTTTGATTTTCCCAGTTAAAATTTTAATTATGTTATTATGGTTCAATCTAGTGGTTTCAAATCAGGTGCGTAAGTGATCGTTGTAAAATTGCAATGTAATAATAATAATAATAAATCCAAATGCTTCAGTCAGACACAACTCAAGAAGCTACTGTTTTAATGCTGCTAAAAATTTGTAGAATGTTTATCCCCCAACCCTACCCCACCCACAAAAAAAAAAAAAAAAAAAACTGTAGAATGTTGTTGAATTAGGTAGCAGGCGGTTTTTGTGTAGTGAGTACCAAAATCATGCGAGTGGAAAAAACAAGACCAATCTACACGATCTTTCTTTCTGGTCTTGATGAATATAGAATGCTAGGGAAAATCTGGCGCCCATGATATATGCGTTGGACAAAGGTGTGGGAGCTTAAGAAGAAGAGAGAAATTTGGAAGATGCGAGTTCCAAAGAAGATCCAACACTTCGGATGGAGGCCGTTCCCTCCCAACAAGAGAAAATCTGCTCAAGAAAGGAATCAACTTGGATACATACTGCCCCCTATTGCACAGAAATACAGTGGAAAACAATCTCCGCATCTTTTGGAAATGTCTAGAAGTGCAGCAAATTTTCAAAATTCCAGCTTTCAACCACATAACCAGCAGAACTTTCTCAAGCCAAATGGAGGTTTTGGAAGCAGTAAGTCCAAGTCATGACCTTTCCCTATTAACTTCGTACAAGCGTATCTGCTACCACAGAAACAGAGGGGTAATGGACAACATGGAGGGATCCTCAATGGATGCAGTTCAATGGTGCAGAGCATACATCCACCACTACCAGCCATCGATCCTACTTCATGCAGGGGGCTTAATGAACCAAAACTGTTCAGCAAGATGGGAAAAACCAAGTGGTACTTGGAAGGAAAATGTGGACGCTGCCAACAGAGAGGAAAGTAGTGGGCTGTGGAGCTGTGATTAGAGGTTGGAATGACACCTTTGTCGCTGCAAGAACATGGGAAGGATGGGGACTCCCAAATCCACTAAAACAGAAAATCAAAGGTATCCTCTTTGGAATGAGTTGGTTGCTGGAGTGCCACATCCAAATTGCAGTTGCGGAGTCGAATTCCCAAATCCCAATTGTATGGCTACAAAATGATGCCGAGATCCTATCAACATATAGAGAACTGATTGAGGAAATCCATGATCTCATATCTCGCTTTGAGCACATTACCTTCCAGCACGTCCAAAGAGAAGGAAACTAAGCAGTTCACCACTTGGCAAAAATGGCAATGACTGCAGAGGAGATGGTGCAATATGGAAAGATCAAGCTCCAACCAACATTCAAAATTTGCTAGGTACAGACAATTTGCGTTTTTGACTCTTTGGTTTTTTGGCTAGTTTCCCCTGTTCCTCTTTGTTAATAAAATGTGAAAACAGGGAGCGTTGGGACTCTATGCAGTCTTGTCCTGTACTCTAAAAAAAAAGAAAAAGAAGAAGAAGAAGACTGGAATTTTAGAAATAACAAAGCGCAGAACCTAATCCCTCTTGCTTGGAAGTAGCATGGGGGGACCAAAGCGGAAATAAATTAGCCAAGATATAGGTTGGATTAATAGCTAAGATGGTAAATTTTTGTATATCATCTTGTGGGGAATTTACTTTGACAATTAAAAAATTTTTGCTCACTTAAAAATACAACATAGAAGTCACATAGGGTCACCTTGGTGGTAACGCCCTTGTCAGATATGCTGGAGGCCAGGCGTCCAATTCTCAATAATGCATTCAAGTATTCGTTTTTCAGCAGCGTGCCCAAGTTTAATATAAGTGGAATTTTATCTCCATATGGATAGATACAAGTTTGTTCAAATGAGTCTGAATGTCATATCTGATGTCATGTTGTATAATAAAAAAACAATAAAAAAATATGACATAGATGTTAAACATTATGTCTACGAAAAGTTAAATTAACTAGGTATGTTTCCAGAATTAAACGCTAGGCAAAATGAAGCCTTGGCTCGTGGACCGTTCAACCAGGACCGTGCTTTTCAGCAAGCAGTATGTAACCTAGTATTTGCTAATGCTGCCGGCATTTTGAAGGCAAAAACTGCTTCGATTGACAAGCAAAACACCATGCCTCTCAAACATTTTTAGCTTCTTGGCGCCAAAATAGCACTACGGAGTGCAAAAAACCACTATCGGCAGCACAAGGCCAAACAAATCCTTTAGAAATTACAATCCAACAAGGCTTTCTTTTTTTATTGGGATTTCTTTATACAACAAGCCAATAAGGCGTTCTTGATTTCTTTATACAACAATCCAATAAATCCTTTAGAAATTAAAATAGACGTATTTGAGCACGTTAGGTTACGAAAATGTGCATAATAGGAAAGAATGGCATAATTAGTCGAGTAATTGAACAAGGCAGATGCATGTGCAAGAAAGATGAGATCCGCGAATGACTGAAAAAATAGATAATGATGGAGAAGTAAAAATAATACTTAAGAAGGGAAGCAAGTAAACAGCTTTAACCAAGACCCATCAGAACAAGAAGCAAGGATTAACAAGATATTAGAACAATAGCCTATTCAAATGCTCATGACCATTAAATTCAATTTGAAAGGAATGCAAATAAGATTTAGTTTTATGCCTCAATGCAAGGTAAAACCCAAGTAGCCAAAACTAATTTTGCAGGTTTCAGCAAACCTGTATGTAAGTTGTGAGGCAGCAAACTCCATACCAAAATAAACAATACAAGGATCGTTTCAACCACAGCTACAACGAAAAAAATCCTACAAAGTTCATGACACCAGAGACGGCCGCAGGAAGAAATATATATCGGGATAAAGGGAGGAAAATTGCACAATAAAATTAGTAACCACCCTTGAGGTCATTAACCACGTCATATGGAATGGGGGTTACAGTTTCTATGGTGGCACCTTCGACCATGAAACCAGGCTTGGGGCCCTCAGGCTGCCTCTTTGTGCTAATCTTCTCCCCACGAGCTTTAGCCTCTGCCTTCAATTGGTCATTCTTGATCTTCCTCTGTCGGAATTCCTCTGCACACCTTGAAGGTTGGACATGTTCCACCCGCACATGGATCCTCTTCCTAATTATCCTGTTTCCGACCTAATCAAACCAAACAGTAAATTGTCAAACTTACTGCCACATTGCAATCAGTAAACAAATGCAAAACATGAATAGGGGTCTAAAACAAACATATACAAAGCTGCCATCTGAGCTGCATGCTTCTGTTGAGGTAACAATAAAATACACATCAATATTTTCATAGTAAGTTGCATGTCCTGATGCATGGCGACCTTATTATTCTTAGCAGCAAAAATTACCAAATTTTCCCCCTACTGAATTTATTAATAAAAATTATCAGCTTGTGTCAAAACGTACAAGTGGCAGAGGCAACTTGTGGGATGAGAGATCAAAGATAAAGGGTTTGCAGGCATGTTTGAGCACAAATGCACATGAATCAATAAGAATGATGTGAAAGAAAGAAAAATTATTCAATTATCATGAACCACAAAAGAGCACCTGATGGTTACCACTTTAATATTTAATCATTGGCAATTAATAGAATTCAGATTAACATGTGGCCTAGATATCACCACTGTTGCAATGGCAATAGGACATAACTATAGCTATTGTAGCATATGAAATAGAAATTTGACAAAGTCCACCTATCCTAAGAAATAAAAACCAGTCATATTAATATCAGAATCACATGCAAAAAAATTCATTGATGCTTAATGTTCATCATGATATCAGATAGTCCTCAGGAGGACCAAAAATGTACATGTTTCAAGTACGATATAGATCAACAAGTGAAAAGTTACAGTTTCTGAAATCTACGGAAATTTGATGAAGTACAACAAATATATTTTGAGTCCAAAAGTTTTCTTTGCAACTATTGAATTGCTTGTCCAAATTTTGAAGTAGTATTCTCAATTGTGAATGCAATATCCCTGACAATTCAGCCCCTGATGAAAGATCATACTCATTATAGAAACATTGACCTCTTGGGTAATCCTATTAGTGTTCTCCCAAACACCATCAACAGTTAGGATGCTTCAGTCAATGTTTGTTAACTTCAACCTAAAAGCAATAAGATCGTTCCTTGGAGTATGCTTGGCATGGGATTAGGCCTCTGCGCTCAAATTTCTATCTTCACCTTAAATTAGTCTCTGAATTTCCACTCAACATCCATCTCCATAATATTGTCCACAAAGCACAAAAAAAATAAAAGAAACTTAACCCCTGAGATCCATCAAAGATGCTGCTATTTGCTAACAAAAATTAGGCCAAGAACATGCATCACTTCATCAGTTCAGCACTCTTTTCTTATTCCAGAGGGTGCTAGAAGACCCCAAATTTTAAGCTTGTGGTTAATGGGGTTTCAAAGGGCAGCAAGTTTCTGGCAGTTCATACTTCATCTGATACTCAAAAGAATAATACGGGGAAACTTATCCAACATGTCAACGTTGTCCAGCTATAACAAATCAGCACAACTTAAGAGGCATAAAGGGTCTCCCAAAAAAATTACTGTAGGATCTACTCAGAAGGTCACTGCTATATTCTCATAGAAGTTAGGGGAAGCATCTGCATATACCTCAAGCTGCAGTCTTTTGGATGCAATCAACGAAACCAAGACTTCTAAAAGTTAAAAACTGAAATGTGGACCCAAAATCAATGTTCACAGAATCACAAGCCCAAGCCTCCAGCAAGAAGTAGTTTTATGGTGCCCGAATGAACATCCATCTAATCATTGCATTTCCTCAACTGACATAAAACGCTAATCACTGGGTGCATTTCTCGAAATTTTCCAATCAAAATTGGAAACAAAAACAGCAGTATCCGAACCGAAAGGAAGGGAAAGACATGAAAAGAAAAGAGGGGGAAAACCTGCTTGTTGATTTCGACGCCGATGGCGCGCTTGGTGACGTTCCAGACGCGGCCGGTGCGGCCATGATAGAACTTGTGGGGCATGCCCTTGTGGACAGCGCCATTCACCTTGATGTCCACGTATTCACCGATCTTGTACGTCCGGAGATACGTCGTGAGGGGGATGTAGCCCTTCTTCCTGAACGGCCGAGAGAAGAGATCTCTCGTCCGGGAACGAAGACCATGGCCCGCCGGCATCTCTTCTTCCTTCTCCGCCTCCTGCTGCTGCTGCTGCTGCTGCTACTCTGGCCGCTCTATATCAGCAGGAAGAAACCCTAGAAATGCTGCTGGATAGCCTTTACCTTCCGGGGATTTTGCAAATAGGCCACTATCAGTATCATAATTCCGCTCTATGCGTATGTTTTGCAAATTTGCACAATAAATCCCATAAGCTTTAGCATCTGTGCAACCCAACGCCACGTATTCCTGTAAAAGAATGGGTGGGATTTGGGCGTGTGGACCCATGGCCCACCTTCGCTTTATTTTTCTAACCGATAAAATTAACATTTACATGAGCGTGAGTTAAAAAATTTTATCTATACTTTACAATAAAGTCAGAGTGTGTCAATCATGTCGCAATTGAAAGAATTTCAACTCATCCCACTTGTGTCTATTTATTACAAATTATAAGTGTATATTAAATTTAATTCTCATTTTCTTTCAAAATCTTGACATTATTTATGATTAGCTACATAAATAATATAATAATTAATTTGAGGTACCTGCATATATAGATATAACCTTTATGCATAATTATAATTTTTTTAGTGTTTCTTGGAGACATTAGTAAAAAGTACAATTACTTTGAGAAAATACTTTTTAAAATGCTAAATTTTATTACAATGAAGTATGTTTCATTAAACTATTTTAATAAAGTTATACTGTATTTATTCATATTTTAGTTTAGTAATGATATTTACTTTTATTAATTAGTAAAATATTTAAGCATACAATATTTAAACTTACTCAAATGTGAAATTCATGTTTGATAAGTGTATAAATTTTGAAAATCATTTTTTTAGCCCATGTTGTTTCACAACTTGTCATCCCAATACCATCATAAAAGATCAACTTGAAATTTATTCTGAAAACTATTAAAAAAAAGTAAAGGCTAAATTGACTCTGTCATAATTTGGTATAAAAAAATTAATATCAAACAAAATTTTTTAAAAAGTAGGACTGGAGTTTGACAAATCTTAACTAGCTATGACCTATCCTAATTTCCACTTTTTACAAAATCAACCCATATTTTTAGCAATAAATATGGAGATCATTGCTAAAATTTTGAATTTTCATTGCAAAGCAATAAATTAAGGAATAAAACTTCGAAAGGAAAACTTTTTATAGAAAAATTTTTTAAATAAAAGAAAGTGATGTGATATAATAAATATAATAACGAAGAATAAAAATAATAAAGTTAGAATAAAGGAAGCAAATGTATAAAAAGTTGAGAAGAAATGACTAACGAATGCGCCATTGTATAAAAAGATATGAAAAAAATTAAAAATAATTAGTTAAGAGAAAAAGGGTTTCATATGGAAAAGACCCACTATTTTTAGAAATAAATATATACATATCTCAAAAAATGATAAAACTTAACTCACACATTAAATATACTTGTATTAATAGTTTTATAAAAAAATTTAAAAATAAGTTTGTACCCAAGTGCATTTTAATGCACTGAAACATTGCTCCGTCGAAATGGTATAGAGAAATGTGTCGGATGTACGATAACAAAGAGCAAATGCCAAATTTTGAGAGTAATTAAAATTACAAGGTCATTTTCCAAAGTGGTTGCTGTTACACTTCCTTCTAATGAGAATGCTTACAAAATAATTTCAAAATAATATTTTTTAAAAACTAGGGACTACAATTGACTTAAAACAAGATTCAAAGATTAAGCCGATCTAAAAGAGAATTTTGATTAAATAAATTTTATTTCCATGGACCAAGATTTCCAATATTTGATATCATTTTTTTTAAATATATACAAAAAAAAAAGAAAAAGAAAAAGAAAAGTCGGCATCAAAAGTACAGATAATGCTTGGCATGCGAATGAATTCAATTTAGCTTGGTGATTGGTATATACAATCAAATCATGTTACTTGATAACTGCTACTCCAGAAAGAGACTAACCATGCTTTTTTTTTTTCTTTTGATATTTTGGGTGCGTTTGGCAACAACAAAAAGTTGTCAATTTAAAACTTTTCAATCTAAAACTTTTCACTCTCCACAATTATCTTATTTTTTAATTATTTATTCACATTTTTCTATACAACTACCCTACTTTTCAATCATTTCTACACAACTACCAACACAACAAACCTATCTATTTCAACTTTATCCTATTTATTCCTCATCCTTACATCTATCATATCACATCATTTGACAACTTTTCATCTCTACAACTTTTCATCAAAAGTGTTATCCATTTCCAAACATACTCTTTATATACAGTGACATGACACTCAAATACCTTCTCAACTCTTACACAATAGAGAGACCTTTATGACCCTCATACAATAAAAGAACATTTTTGTATAAAGACTCTCAACTATAAGAGAATTATTTTTATAAAACTCCCACAATTTCCGGCTGCATCAAGCAGATTTCGAACCCACGCTCATGCTGTTGCTGCTGACGGTGCGTAGCCCAGTGGCCTAATCATTCTATTTTTATGATGAGGAATTACATCAATAGAGTAGATTCCATTGAAGAAGATTTGGAGGTGGGTATATTATTTGATTTAGCATATTAGAATCCAGTCCACTCATTTTATTTGGCATCATTCCAAATCTTTTCAGTTGCAGTCTAAAGGAGCCATATGTCACGTCCCAAATATTTTAGTAGAGGTTATCAAGAAAACCTCTACATGGTTGTAGAGAAATCCTGAAAGTGCCAGAGTTTTCTAGAAAGTTCTAGAGAAGAAAAGTGTATAGAATTCTAAAATCTTCCAAACTTCTCTTGAATTCTTTAAGAGCTCCAAGAAGATCAAGACACTTCAGGAGACTTGTAGGGAATTCTGAAGAGGGGGTGAGAAGATTCTAGAAAGCGATCCTAGCCGTCCACTTAAGAATACATGTCAAAATCCGGAGAACTCCAAGGGGAGAGAAGAGTCTATAAAAGGGAAGAGGGCTCATTTGCTCAAGACATCAATCAAACACCCATCCAACACACACTAACCCAAGAGCACCCAAGCTCCTAAAGTGAGTTCCCTTGTAGCCTTCTAGTCCTCTTGTAAAAAACCTTCAAGTAATATAAGTCCCCTTGTTTTTAAGTACTTTCTCTTCTTTTGCCCACAACTCTCTATCATAACTTTCTCACGTGTTTGGTCCGATTTTAGGCTGACTTAGTCCTCACAAGGGTGTGAGCAAGCTAAGTGCTACATAAGTTCAGAGTTGAAAAGTCACAGCTTGTGACACATAGCTACAAAATATTTATAATCATATTAAAAAAGAGTAATGATTCTATTGATTACTCTATTAGTTCAGGCTCAGCAAATGTCTTATTTAGCTCACTTCGAAAAACTCATTTACAATATTTTTTTGTTTTTTCTTTATACAATTGTTTGTTTAAGTAAATTTAACATATAAACTGAGTTTTATCATTTTTGAAATGTGTATATTTTTTTTGAGATTTTTAAGGATACAGATATTTTAAATTTATATATATACAGAAAAATTCTCAAAAATATACATACAAATATACAAAAATGGTATACTTAATTTATATGTTAAATACACTTAAATAAACAAGTATATATAAAAAAAGTAAAAAATAAGCAAAATATTTGATTAGCGTGAGTGACAAGGATCACTTCTCATTAAAAACTAAGAAGCACTTAAATAGATCCTCTTACAAATGTGTCTTACTGATGGTTATAATAATCTAGATAATTATTTATTGGAGCCTCATTTGCAGATCCGGTAATATAAACTTTTTTGTTTTTGATTTTTTATAAAATTATTAATCTAGGCATATTTAGTTTAACAAAGTTTTATCATTTTTGAAAATGTATATATATATTTTTTGGATTTTTAACTATAAAGGAATTTTAGTCATTTTAACCCTCTGAAAATAACTAAAATATCCTTGTGTTTAGAAATCTTCAAAACAAATTATACACACAACCAAAAATATAAAACTTATTTTATATATTAAATACACCTAAATTAACGGTTTTATAAAAGACAAAAAAAAATTAAAACAAAGAGTTATACACTTGGGTGCGATAAAAGCGGGTTGTGGTTTTTTGCACCCGGGAGCAGGCAGTGCTCCCTGCTCCCGGGTGCATATACTTATTTTTTTTAATATTTTTTTTCGAATTTTTTTTATAACATTCTTAATCTAAGTGTACCTAACATGTGTATAAATTTTTACCATTTTTGGAATATTTTAGATATTTATTTTTATTTTTGAAAATCAGTGGCATTTTAGGTAATTTTAAATTACTAAAATGTCACTAATTTTCAAAAATAAAAAATAAATATTTAAAATACTCCAAAAATGGTAAAAATTTATATACATATTAACTACACCTAGATTAACAGTTCTATAAAAAAATTTTCAAAAAAAATAAAAAAATAAGTATATGCACTCGGGAGCAGGGAGCGCTGCCTGCTCCCGGGTGCAAAAAACCACAACCCGATAAAAGCCCTGTGTACTCACGTTCACTAGATTGGGGTCGTTATTTATTAGACTGTTTAGATGTTGAACTAACAACTTTTATATATATATATTGAACTAACAACCTTGAAAAATATATATAAGTTGAACAATTTTATTATGTTAATTTTACACTTTTATACATGCGAATATTTACTTTGGATGAAACTTGGTTTCCAAGTCAAAAATCCACAATTTAAATGCAATGGGTGTAATGAATATTATATCATAACCAACCGAACCTATATGTAAGGAGCATTAAGGAGCATTAGTCTCCCGAAGTTAAGAGCTTTGGCCTCTCTTTGATATTGTAAGACAATATGTAAGGATTTATGGGTGATCTGTAAAGAAATGTGTAAGGTTTCATAGGCTTGATTTGTAATAATTAGATAGAAAATGAGATATTGTATAAGCATGATTCCAGTGGAACGATATATATATATATATGGGATTTATTCCAGTGCATGCGACTGCACCGTGCAGTCCATGCACTGTGGGCCCCACCTGA
>JAXCLR010000001.1:4788030-4802125 GCA_035584095.1 Annona squamosa
TGATAGTGATGGAGAGTGAAAAGTTTTAAATTGAAAAGTTTTAAGTTGACATTTTTTATGATTTGCCAAACGCACCCTTAAAATACAACTTTAAAAATTATCAAAAAAATAACTTTAATATGGATATTAACATCAAGTTATTTTATTATATTAATTTTATACATTTATAAATAGAGCAGATGCACAATAACATTGGACAAATAGTGGGACATTCATGATAATATAAATAATACTAAATATAATAAATAAAATAATTTTTTTTATGAATTAATATTTAAAAATTAAATTCGATCAAAAAATCGTTAAAACACGATGATAGTACTTAATTTATGAATTTAAGTAGTATTTACCAGAATTATAATATTTAAATAAAATTTTCAAATTTATTAGACACTAATGCGAACATGAAAGGATAACGAGATCGTTGACTTGAGTGTATAAGTGTGTAGATGTAGAAGAGATTTAAGGTTACGAACTAGATACATGTATAAGAGATTTGTGGTTAGAAATTAGATTGAGACATTTGCCTCCATTCAGATCAAAAAGAAAAATGTCAACATGAAAGCAAACGAACTAAAACTACAATGATTCTCTAAAATTAGTATAGCAAATTTGAAGATTTCATCAGCTTCATTGTTTAAATAAAGCATGTCAATAAGAGATAAAATAATCCTATAAAATATAGATACTCTTCACCTAAAATCACCAAATTTCAATTACTAGAAGGAATTTTTTTTTTTAATTGAATTGAGCAGGAAGGAAATTTTGGATTGAATAAAAAGATGGGTTAGGTGAGTGCACCATCTGTCCACTGTTTATATTGATGGGAGACCAAGCCTCCAGTCGAAACCCTTGCCCCATATATTATTAGAGTTATGGCAGCAATATCTCATGTAAATACTTTTTTCTAATATTGTATAATATAATATTTAATATTACAATCAACCTCATTCACACGGGAAACAACAAGCTCCCACTTATAGTTTTAGTAGAGACAACAAGCTCCCACCTATGCTGGCGAAAGACAAAAGATCTCACTCATACTCACCAAAGACTAAGCTCCTAACTGAAATAACCCTCCTTCCCATTATTAGTTACATTATTAGATTTATATGAGCAATGTCTCCTTATATACATTATTTTTTTTAATCAGTGTTGTACAATATGACATCTAATAGTTATAAGTAAACTCAATGACACAGAAGACTAAGTTCCTACTTATATTTTAATAGTAGATATAAGCTCCCACCAATAGTTACGAAAGAAAAGCTCACACTATACTCATCGAAGACCAAGCTCCCAATCGAAATCACCCCCTTCTCCCCTAGATAAGCATTTAGTTATATTTTTAGATTTACATTCCTTAATTAAGAATTGAAAAAATATGTACTTAAAGATGGTTTGAGTTGCAAGATAATGAAAAAAATATCATAATAAATTTGTTTGATTGATTCACTCATGAGCTAAACATGTGAAAACTTGTGTAATTTAGTACTAGTATTGCATGTGTACACTTAAGTTTACTAAAATTATGAATATTATCCATAAATTTTGTATAAAATTGTGAACGTGTGCCTATTGTGAAGATTCAGTTAGAATTTTCAATAAAATGTATTTAAATTTTGAAAAATGTTGCAGGCATATTTATAAAAAAGAGATATCATCTTATTAGCTCAGAACAACAAATGCAACTGTTAGCTTGGGTTAGAAAATATTTTTATGTTTTTGAAATTTTTTTTATAAAACTGTTAATCTTATTGTATTTAATCTATGGATAAAGTTTTATTTTTAAAATATATTTTTGAATTTAACACAAAAATATTTTAGTCATTTTAAACTGTTTATAAATTAAAATCGACGACCATGGAAATCGCCAGAACCAGTACCCTACAAAGGTTCTTGCAGCATTTAATGGTATTTATATTTATATATATATAGAAGATTGTTGTGATTAAGATTTTTATAAAAAAAAAAGAGTGGGTTGAGTTGTAAATACAATGTAAAAGACTCCACGAACTTTCCAATTGATACTATTTTTTTCTTTCTCACTCTAAATGGCAGAAAAAGTTGATATGTTTCATGCACGTGATTTTGATAGAATCAGATTTTAAAATAAAAATTTATTGCCTAAATAACTTTTTTTTTTTAGTCTAGCAAAAACTTGGAATGCCGCGAAGCAATTTTACTTAACTAATTTGATAGTTTATAATTTCTATGAAGCCTGCAGCAGAGACACCGATCAATGAGAGGTACTACCATTTCCTAATCTTTGAATTGCAAGGGAAGTTCGTGGACTTCACAAATTACAACATAATCAACTGCAATTAGCTGATTTTTCCTTCCTAAAATTTTACTTGGTTTCTGTGAGATTAATGTATGGTTCAACGCATTTCAAAGGGTGTGGAAATTCTATAGATTCTGAGGTTCCCCTCACAATGGGTAAGTAACAAGTACATGTAAATGGCTTAGACGCTTTGCATGCCATTGAAAAAACTAATAACAATAAACAGGCAGAGATGACTGTATCAAGATTCATGTCTCTGTGTAAAAGAAAGTCCACTAGTGATCAGGATAATTTCGACCTGAATACAAAGGTTCTCAGTCTAGTACACAGCTTTAGTGCACCCGAGTGGATTGACATTAACTGATGTGAACCATTTTTTTTTGTCGCACGTGTTAGCCCAAAAATGAACATTTACCTAGAAATTTTCCTTTATTTTTAATATTTTTTTAATTTATGGAAAATTCATTTCATGTAAATGTATTTACCATTGTTCGCATTATCATGAAAATCCTTTCATTTATCTAGTACTGTTGTACATGAGTCCTATGTACAAATGTGTAAAATCAAATAATCAAATAACTTAATGCTAAATCTCAAATTTAATGTAGCATTTCAACAACCGAATTATCTAAAATACCATTACTATGTAGATAATTTTGTAAAATATTATTACATTTCAATACATATAAAAATGAATCTAAGTATTTTTTTCTAATTTACACATGAATATATATATATATTAAAATAAATGTGGTTGTTAGGATCGAAATCTGCTTATTGAATTCGATGGGAGTGTTATAGAAGAAATTATAAAGAAATGAGATTGAGCACCGACTCTAGTTGACAATGACGGTGTTCTTTCTCTAACTAAACTAATGTACAGGAACTAGAAACAATAAAAATCAAGCACCCCTTCTCCTTCCCGTCACTCACTATTTATGCTAATGGCTAATAGCTACTACACCCACAAACAAGCCAAGCCCATAGACCAGGCCCGCCGACCCTCCTAAACCCTATCGGTGGTCTCTTAACTAAATAAATGATATTAAATATAATGAATGATTTAATAGGAATGATCTTGTTAGTCCAAGCTAAGTAAATGCCCTACTTAGCCCACCTTAAAAAAAAATTTATAACATTTTTTTGTTTTTTCTTTATATATATATCCAAAAATAGTAAAACAAATATATAAATATATTTATTTATTTCCTTACAATATTTTTGAATCTCGTTTTTATATATTTTAAATATATATATATACACATTTTTAAAAATCTAAAAAAATATAAACATATCCAAAAATAGTAAAACTTAATTTATATGTTAAATATACTTAAATAAACAAGCAAAAGAAAATTAAAGAAAAAAAGCAAAAGAAAATTGTTGCAAATGAATTTTTTGAAGTGAGCCAAGTAGGGCATTTACTTAGCCCGAACTAATAAGATCTTCCCTCATTGACTTATTATACTTAGATAACCAAGTGGCCAGTAAGAATGTGCATAAAATGTTAAATTATGGAAATCCAGGGTTCAAAGTCAGGAGAGACACAATGGCCCCATCACCTTTTCCCCAAAATAAACTTCCATTATTTAGTCGTCCAAAATAGGTGGCCTGGAAAAAAATATACAAAATGAATTAGAAACATTAATCGGAAAGACATGAAGAGAACCGGTGCAAGTTCCACAACCTTCGATGCTGTGCGAATTAAATTGGGATCATTTGTGGGATAAAAAGCTTATGGTGCAAATTCTGATTTTCCTCCTCACAAGTTCGAACTCAAAGCAGCTTCTTTCTCCTAAACATTTCATTGCAGGTGTGTAGAAGAAGAAAAGCAGCATTCGGGCCTGTGTCGGAGATTGGCAAGCTTGAATGAGGAGCTGACATCACACAGAGCTTCATCCGCATGCTTAGATTTCGCTGCTGGGAGGAGGATCGAACAGAAGCTGGTTGATTATAATCAGGCGGCTGAGAGATTTGGTGGTATCAAGAGTTTAATTTGTCCTTTTAGAGTATTTTTTTTAAGTGAAAAAAACACCCGGCAAAGTAAAAAGTTTCGTCAAGTGTCATATGAATCATTCCAACTGTAGGCTTGCATTAGAGTTCAGAAGATATGATCCTCCAATCACAGCAAGTACCTGCTTTGGTTATTAACAAGATCACAAAGGACTCAGCGAGCACATCATTGTCCAGCAAAAATCCTCCTGTTAATCTCTATTCTGGGTATAATGTTTTAGTGATATTTACATGATTGTGCCAATGAGCAGAATAGAAGTATATAGGCTTCGCCCATGATGAGTTTTCAAGACAATGGATGATTTCACACGCTTGTCTGTTCGGCCACTGCCTAACAAGAGAACTAAACTGCAATACTGCATACATATCGTTTCTGAACCAGTAATTGACAGAGCAAGATCCAACTAGCGAGAGCAGATTCACTGTTGTACCATCTTGAAAACTTAACTGCTCAACCCAACGGAATATCTGTGCTCGCAATGTCTTTTTATCTACCTGCTCAAATACACAAAAATCTCCTACGGCAAGATTGTGATACCTTGCAAAGGCACCCCATCCATGAAATAGCTTTCCTCGGAGATGTTCACCAAAACAACAAACTTTCCAAGATGTTCCATCAGGACTCTTGATGGCCGTCCGCCTTATCCCTATGGGAAAGTGACACTCACGGAAACGGCTTGGTATGTACTGCAAATGTGATACTATGTATTAGTGACTAGCAGTTGATGTAGCTGTAGTTGCTACCATCCCCAAGCAAAAGATCAAAGATTGAACCCCAACAAAGGCTACAGTAAGCCATGTTAAGTATTTGGTTGAGTTCAAAAGCAAATTGTTGAAAATGAGGACGGGTTGGTGCAGATGGATTATTATTATTAGACAGTGGAATTCGGAAAAACAAGTATTGAATATGGCAGGCCAGCAGAATGACAAGAAATACATAATGCTTCCATGCAAAAATCATAAGATTGTATCATCAAACAGCTGGTAGACCCTTTCCCCACTTTGATCCTAGTGTGAGAAAATACATAAAATTATACAGAAATATGCAAAAGTAACCCTTTCCCCACTTTGGGATGACCCTTTCTTCGGTATTATTAACTTCAATCTGGCCTCTAGTTCAACCCCTTAACTTTTACAAGATGGCTGCTCACCTACTTGTACTTTTAAGCCCGCTTCTAGGTCACCTCTTCCAACAGTTGAACCCATGATTTCTAGGTCCGTTGCCAAGCTTTTTTAATGCCCTTGAAATGAAAAGCTCAAGCTGATCATATGAGATACCAATACTCCCTTTAATGTAAGAGTTCAAAACCAGTTCGTTTAAATAAGGAATCAATTGGTTTAGATGGATTACAATTTCTAGACAGTAGAATCCAGAAAAATGAACAATCCAAGTATTAATACAACAAGCTGGCAAATGATCAGAAATACAGAAAGCTACCATGCTAAAATTCATAACAAAACAAGCATGTCAACCCTATTAATTGCCACTAAAATATGTTTGAAAAATTGCATTAAGAATTATACTGGAAGATGAAGAGGGAAGCTATAAAATTCTATAGACAAATCTCAAGTACTGCATTGTGTGTTCATATCACTTGGTTCATGGGAACAGAAGTACAGTTGAGAATTGTGCTGCAAAATAGTTGTGAGTGGTTTCCATAACAACAATGTGCACACCCTAGTATTATAAATGTGCTGCCCCTGCAGGTCCTAGCACTTGTCACTGGTAGTTTTAGCAGCAGAGCATTTACCATCATTTTGGATTTTACGTGCCCATCATTTTGGGGTTCATGTCACAATCCACATCCCGCTGTATGATATTGTCCACTTTGGCTGCCCATACAGCTGCACGGGACATCAGAATGCAGCAAAGGACAGGACCATTTGCTTGTTGATTTTCGCCATATGCTTTCAGTTAATATTTTAGGCTTCAGCTTCAAATATCTTAGAAGAATCCCTTATGGATGTGTTCTTCATTGCTTCTTCCCTAGGAATTCCTTAGCAAAGGTAGAATGGGAAGTAGGAAAGAAGGATGGTCCTAATTGTGGTTCATTGGTCTAGAGACAAGTGCAGAATTTGCATGTGAAATCTTTGGATATTCACATTGTCAGATATTTGTTCCTAGCATTTCAGTATTCACAATACAACAAAATTTCAGATCAATTTTGGATAATGTCTTTAACTCATCATAACAGTCTTTTATGTCAAAAGTATTGGAATGCTGTTCAGAAAAAAACAAGACAATATTCGAAGAAATGATTGGCAAAGGATCCGCAACAAACCCTGTGGCCACAAACCTTTTCCTAACATAAATCCATGCATTAGAATAAAAGACAATATTTGTCATTAGTTACATCCACTCAGTTGCTGCATAAATGCACAATACTGCTAACTAGAAGATCTCCCATCATTTTGTGCCAAAAATAAGAGGCGAGAGGGTAAAATAGATCCAGAAGAGATTTTTTTTTTAAAATATATATATATATATATATTATGCACACACACACACACACACACACTGTGTGTGTGTGTGTGTGTGTTCATAAGAAAAGGAGAAGAAAAAAAAGATGGACATCAAAGGAATTCTAACAATATTCATGCAAATCCTAACAGGATAAAGGCAGAATATCCACAGTTAAATAAATTAAAATGCAGACAAAAGCATGACACTCACCTGCCATATTCAAAGAATTTTTTTTTCCATGTCATAGTAATCCATTCTCTCACTGTCATTTTCAATTGCATAAATATTTGTGATTATCATTGGGATACAGGTTGACCAGCTGTAAATCTAGGAATCACATTCCATGAACCATTTTATAACACCAAGTTCCAGAGATGTTTGATAACCTGCCGATATCACATACTCCTCGCTGAACCATATGATCCTGGCAATCTCCGTTTACTAAGAAGCAAGCAGTAATTTACCCACTCTCAAAAAAAATAAAAAAATAAAAAAGTAGTAATTTAAAAATCTTCAATACTCTAAAAACACATGAAAAATAGGCAACCAAAAAATAAAAAAGCGGCTTCTCCTTACCTTGAATGATACCTTCTCCTTCAACCTGTTTAAAGGTTTCAGTAGCTTTTTCCTGGCCACAAATGTCATCTCTCTCACCAGCAGTCCTATCACAAATCCACAAACTAAACTTCATTTTACCTGATGATGCAACAGAATAAATGCTATCTGAACACAGGTGAGCTTCTGCATCCTTCTTTGGTTCACTTACTGCACCAATACCAGTGACTTTATATCCCAATTCCCCGTTGCAAATGTCATTTGAGTTTGCCGTTGCTGGCATGACAGGTTCTGGCATATAATGAAATGGTGCATGGATGACGTTATCTGAGCTCTGCTGTGGGACCATGCTGGGTTTTACTTCACTCTCTGAAGGAGTGACCAATACCTGTGCTCTCCTCTCACCAAAGCAGGCACTATTTGAACAGTTTTCAGGGGCTGCAATACGCTTTGAATCACTTTCTCTATCCGAGCTCAGCCGTGAAACGGCACCAGACTTTGGATTGCTCTCATGTGCAAAATGGACAGCACCATCCTCGCTTACTAGCAGGATATTAGCACGCTTTGCTCCACTTGGAACCCCAACATCATCCCCATCCTGCCTCGAAATTTTTGTTTCCCCTGTCAAATTTTCAGGGGCTGCAGTATGTTTTGGATCAATTTCTTTGTCCAAGCTTAGCCGCGGAACTGAAACAGACTTTGGATTGCTCTCATGTGCAAAATGGACTACACCATCCTCGCTTACTAGCAGGATTTTAGCACGCTTTGCTCCACTTGGAACCCCACCATCATCCCCATCCTGCCTCCAAAGTTTTGTTTCCCCTGTCAAATTTTCAGGGGCTGTAGTATGCTTTGGATCACTTCCTTTATCCGATCTTAGCCGCGGAACTGCAACAGACTTTGGATTGCTCTCATGTGCAAAATGGACCACACCATCCTCGCTTACTAGCAGGATTTTAGCACGCTTTGCTCCACTTGGAACTACGGCATCATCACCATTCTGCCTCAAATTTTTTGTTTCCCCTGACGAATTTTCAGGGGCTGCAGTATGCTTTGGATCACTTTTTCTAGCCGAGCTTAGACGTGGGACCGCAACGGACTTTCGATTGCTCTTCTGCGCAAAATGGACCACACCATCCTCGCTTACTAGCAGCACTCTAGCACGCTTCGCTCCACTTGGAACTCTAGCATCATTAACATCCTGACCCAAAATTTTCGTTTCCCCTGCCGAATTTTCCCCGTCTTTTCGCGATTCTGCATGGCAGCCAGGAGTAACTTTCTGCAATCTACCAAAATATATTTCAAAATGAAAACCGTTTGGAAATGAAGTCCACCAAATGGACGCAATCCAAGAAAACTGAAGCAGCATTTTTCTTTCTTAGGACAATCTGAAGTGATTTTGTCAGCTCTACTTCGTGATTTTTCATTTGGGTGGCTACGATGATCTTAAAAAACCCAACTGCAATGCTAAGAAAACTAACTAGCTTTCCGTGGTTTCTTCCTGATCGTGCAGGGGAAAATACACTCATCAACTTCAAAATCAAAATCTGGTTCTAGAACAGCACCAAAAACAATAGACAAAATGCTAAACTCAAAGAAAAAAATACGGATGCCTTCAACATTGTAGCAGAAGACCCACACCAAGAATGTACCAATATCCTTTTTTAAAAAAAAAAAAAAATGCAGGGTGCCATCGAAACACACTGACGCCAAAATCAAGAAAATACAAAAACAAAGTTCAAAAAAAGAGAAATCTTTTACTGAAAATGCAGCGAATGGGAAGACGAAAAGGGAACAGACCTACAATCCAAAATGCATGCAAGCAAAAGGCGGGTAAGAAACCCCCACAAACCCAAAGCAGACCGTAAAAATCCTCAGACAAGAGGGAGGTAAACAAAAACAAAACAACCATCCCTTACAAAAATCAACGTTTCCAGGAATCAGATGCCCAGAGGCCAAAAGGGGCAACCAATACCTGGAAGAGCGGCGTCGGGGCGGAGGCACCGACGGCGGAGACCTCCGCTTTGGCGTCTCTTTCCGTGCCGGCTTAGAAGACTCGAACCGAGATTTGAGCTTCTGGGTGAGATCAAGAATGCCGAGCTTCTGCATCCGTAGAAAGTTCTCCTTGATCCTTTCATCCCTAGCTTCCTCGTAGCTCTTTGACGCCATCTCTCTGTTGCTGCTACTGCCAACGATGGGTGCCTCAGGCGGATTTTTCTCCTCCGCTGTTGTGGAATTTCTGGAGGATTCGTCGGTCCGAACCCTCTTCCTCAGCGTCACCATCTCTCCTTCCTCGCAACGATCGACTTCTCCACTACCCAGCTGGTAAACCAAAATGGCGGAGAGAAGCGAAAAACGAGGCGACGCGGAGCATGTCTCAACTCAAAGGAACTTGCTTAGCGCCAGTATGGCGCGCTTGTACGTACCAAAACTCTACGGCCGTCGTTTGGCGGAAATACCGTTGCACCCATAACTTCTACGTTTTGTACTGGATAAAAAAAATTTTATTGGTCAACACCATTCCATCTCATTTTATATTATAACGAAGCTAATGAATTCAAATACGAGACAATATACTCCCATCTTATCTATAGGGAATACCAAACTCACATCATAAGCCATTCTCCCACTAAAAGGGGGAGTATCATACTTCCACTTGAGGGGAGAGTCAAACACGGTCTAACGAAATATCTGTTATCTTGTTGATGTATTTGATAAAATTTTTAAATAAACTATTTCTGGTGTACAACTTGTTGAGATAAGAGAAGTGCTGTCATATGATAGAAAAATTATGAGGAGAAAAGAAAATAAGAGTAAAATAAATAAGGTAGTTGGATAATTGATTGTAAAGAAATAATTGAGATTTTGAATAGTTATATTGCAATATATAAAGAAATGATTAGAAAATAAGGAAGTCGTGGTGAATAAAAAATTTTTAAATTTATAAATTTACGAGAATGTTAACATGCTATTAACAGTTTGAAAATTTTTTTTAATCGACATAGAGGTCCAATTATAGTATCTTATATGCACCTGTGTCAACTATCTAGTCATTCTGGTTAACTGCGCTCATGACTTTAACATTTACGCAAAATTCGTCTCGTTGTCGTTAATATTCTCTAATTAAATATTATGAAGTATCTAAATTGGAGAAATGATTCTATTACTTTGAGCTAGGGGTGTCAAAGGTCATGTTCACGCATCAACCCGCTCGTCAACCCATTTATAAATGGGTTTAGGTTTGAATTTTTGAATAAACGGGTTATGATCCGCTAACCCGTTTAACCATTTAATTAAATAAATAGATTAGGGTTGAGATTTTATAACTCTTCAACCTATTTAGTAACCCATTTAACTCATATAACCTGTTCAACCTGTTTAATTCATTTAACCCATTTAACTCACCTAACTCATTAAAGTTTTATATATATATATATATACATGTAAACCCCTTAGTTATTTTTTCTCTGTAAGTCTTCCCGAAGTCACTTAATTTTTCATTTTTTCACTGCTTCCCTAATTCCATTTTCCCATTACTGCCCTATTTCCATTTTTCCTACGCTGAAAACATTCTCGTGTCTCTCCATGCGAAATCATCATTTATTAGAGTTTAGGCTTTCAGGTTATTTGTCATACAACCCATTAACAACACACCAACCTGTTTATTAAATGAGTTGTAAATGAGTTAGGGTTGAGGTTTTTAAAATGGGTAAACAAATGAATTAGGGTTGAGATATTTTAAACAAGTTAGAATTTGGATTAGACTCTAACTCGTCCAACTCGATCCGTTAGCACCCCAAGTTTGAGCTAAATAAATATCTCGATTAGTCCATTTTACAAAAATCTCATTTACACTTTTTTTAAAATTTTCTTTATACACTTATTTTTTTATGTGTATTTAACATATAAATCGAGTTTTATTATTTTTATATTTTTTAAATTTTTAAAAATAGGGGTATTATGTATATAGATATTTAAAAATCTCAAAAAATATATATATGTATATCTAAAAATGAACGAACTTGATTTATATGATAAAAACGTTTAAATAAACAAATGTACGAAGAAATACACAAAAAAATATATTATAAATGAATTTTTTAAGATAAACTAAGCTAAATATTTACGTAGCCTAAACAAACATTCATCTCTACATTGCCCATGTTGATTCCATCACATGCCCTCAACCAATTTAAGTCACCCGCAAGATTACCAGAATTACGGACTGCACCATCCGAGAAGTCGAGTTAGTTCCAACCTTACCAAATCCATAGCTGCCGTCTAAGATTGCACCATCTCCAAGTCCAGTGGTGTCCACTTCCTCCATGTTCAGTGGCAATATACCATCTAGGTACTGCTGACAAATACTTTCTAGTCTTCGAAAGCACGGGTGCCGTACGAGACCCAATTTCCTGCGCCCAGAGCAGGCCGCGCTCCCTGTTAACCTAGGTGTAGTTAACATGTGTATAAATTTTTTAAAATTTTTTTATAGAACTGTTAACCTAGGTGTAGTTAACATGTGTATAAATTTTTACCATTTTTAGAGTATTTCAGATATTTATTTTATATTTTTGAAAATCAGTGGTATTTTAGGTAATTTTAAATTACGAAAATGCCACTGATTTTCAAAAATAAAAAATAAATATCTAAAATACTCTAAAAATGGTAAAAATTTATATACATGTTAAATACACATATATTAACATTTTTAAGAAAAAAATTCAAAAAAAGTAGAAAAAAAAGAGGTGTGTGCGCCCGGCAGTAGGGAGCGCTGCCTACTCCCGGGCGCAGGAAATTGCGTCCCGTGGCTAAACAGCCTCTTAAGTTGAGCTAATAATGGGTGATACAAAGGGAGGCAAGTACCTGCAGCTCATGTCAAATGTTTCGTGCGGTATCGTCCTTCGAAAGTGACAAAATTTTTAGAAAATAAAATTTTTTATATAAAAAATTTTAAAATAAAAGAAAATGATATAATATAATAATAGTAATGTTGAATAATATCGTTGTTATTATAAAAAAAATTACAAAGAAACGATTAAAAAAAGTAGTTGTGTGGAAAAATATGATAAAATGATTGAAAAGTAATGTAATTATAAAAAATGAAAAGTTTCGTATAAAAGAATTTTAATTTAAAATGCTTTTTTATTGGATAATTTGGAAAGCTTTATATGTAAATAAAAAAATCCTAAAATTATTTTTAATGAAAATTTCTCCTACATCTTTTTTATTTGTATTATATAAATTTTAACATTTGATATTATAAATTAAGCACTTTCACAACCTTCACATTGAAAGAATATCCTACAAATACTTTCACTCTTGAGAAGTTAACTCTAAATACCCCAAAGTGGAGGACAAATTTTTTAACGCCCAATAGCAGAGGAAACGAACCTTAAATGTCCCTTAAGCAAGCGGCTGGTATTACCACTAGCCCACACTGCTGGCGATCTCTTTCATCCATAACTTTAGCGCATACGTACTAATATAATAATAAAATCTTTACAAACTTTTTTTATACACATTTTAACTTCCTCTTATACCTATATTGAGTTGTCAACAACCAGATTATTTTGCCCTCTACCTCTCTAATTCAAATAATTCAGCCCAATCATTTCCAAACCCTAATTTCATCTCTTAGTAAAAAACCAATTATTCCAAGCCCCAATTTCCTTCTTACCAAAAAATATGTATTTTTATGTTTTTACTTTTGTTTTTATAGAATTATTGGTTTAGGCCATATTTAATTGGAGCCTGCTCGTATGTGATACAACACATCTTTTACACACCAATATTGCAACCCACGTTCTGAATTTTGGCATCAACAATTGAAATAGTCAAAAGATTAAGCATGTTAAATATACTTAGATTAACAGTTATGTAAAAAAATAATAAAATTTGCTATACATATTAAATACACTTAAAATAACATTTGCATCAAAAAATTTCAAATACACTTAAATTAATAGTTATATAAAAAATTAATAAAATTTTCTTCACTTGTTAAGTACAAATATGTATAAAAAAATTTTAAAAACTTAAAAAAATAAATTTGCGCACTCAGATGCACTGAACCTAAGCACAACTAAGTGTATTAAATTAGAAACCTTATCTTAAAAATAAAAAAAGTAGTGCAAAATCATCTCTAGAGCCTCGTAACTTTTATGCCAAAAGACAAAAAACCGCCTTTTACTCGGGTGGGGTGAGTGGGCTTGCTGCTGTGGTGGGGTGGTGGTGGCCGATCGGGGATTCCTAACTGTACCCGCCTAGTACAGCCTTCCATTCGCGTGAAGCGCAGGAGTCATCAAGTGCAAACGAATCAAAGTAGTATTCACAAAGTATCGTCTGTGAATAGATAAAACCTTTTATGATAAATTTTCAAAAATAAAAATGGGCAAATGATGTGATATGATAAAAGTAATGATGATGAGTAAAAATAATAAAATTAAAATTGATAAGTTAGTTTTGTAGAAATGATTAAAAAGTAAAGAAGTTCTATAGAAAAATATAAAAAATAATTAAAAAATATGATAATTATGGAAAGTAAAAAATTTTAAATTGAAAAATTTTAACTTAACATTTTTTAACCATTGCCAAGCATACCCTAGATAAATACTTTTTTCCTGCATCATCGTTCACTGCTAACAGTGCTTCGAAGCCAAATTGCAGTGAAGTCGAACAGAAGAATTTGAGGTTCTTTCGTCCTTAAAGGGAACGAAGTGGTCAAGGAAAAATTAACCAGATGGTGAATGCTGCAATTCAAACGATCGATCAAGCCTAAC
>JAXCLR010000001.1:4806251-4825971 GCA_035584095.1 Annona squamosa
GTAGACTCCTTTTGAATGTTGTAGTCAGCCAGAGTACGGCCGTCCTCAAGCTGTTTTCCAGCAAAGATCAGCCTTTGTTGATCTGGAGGGATGCCCTCCTTGTCCTGAATCTTGGCCTTAACATTGTCTATTGTGTCAGAGCTTTCAACCTCAAGGGTGATGGTCTTGCCTGTAAGAGTCTTCACAAAGATTTGCATCTGCAAAAATAAAGAACATAAACCAGGTCTTCAGTGATCCATCATACAACAAGCAAGCAAAATCAGAAACAAAAACGTACGTTGAAAAACAAAGCAATTCACTAAGATTAAAGAATCAGACCCAAACAACAGGGTTAAAAGCAGTGATAAGAACCCCCCAAAAAAAAAATATACTGGCAGAACCACAGATGAATATGAAAGAGAAGCATCTACATTTATCCTGAAGATTCAGAACCACCATGTGGTGCAATGTATTTACTGCCTTTAGCAAAGCTAATAGCCAAAGAAGATCGGTGTTCACAAAAAAAGAAGAAGAAGAAGAAGAAGAAGAAAACACACACACACACAACGAAAACAACAGTTGTTTTACCTCAAAGATAGGGAGGTAAGTAAGAAAAACTTCCTAGGTAAGCAAGACAAGCTTTTCTCTAATCAGAAATGCAAGGATGTTCACTAATTGGTTTTTGGCATGAAAATAGCATAAAACTACCAGCAGTAAGATGTTTCAAACATTGCGTCACTTATAATTGTTTCAGATAAATATGGTGCATAGATCTAGAGCACTCCATTCATTCAACTTCATTGACGAGCACACCACAAGGATTGTTTCAGATTACTCTATGAACACAATTAAATCAGTGACAACAAATCATTTAATTGACAACCAAACTGATGCTTCCAGATTGTTTACCGTCTAGAATTAAGAAACAATTAAGATTTTAATTGAATAATATTCGTAACTCCGAGCAACTGTTTATAGCTGCACAAAATGATATTTTTGATGTTCGATGCTTCAACAAACGAACAAACAGATGCCACGCATACAAAAAATATATCCACATATTAGTTGTAACAATCAATTCAAAAACTAATACCACATAAGGCACTTTCGAGGAATAAAAAAATTTCAAATACCACTTCGACAAGCATTCAACAGGAGGGACAACAGTCAAACAGAACACGCACTCAGATCAAGCAAAAGAGTAGAGGAGCAGGGTATGGAAGGGAGATTAGATGCAAAAACATAAGCTGGCATCTAACCTCTTTTCTAGAAAGAAGGATTATAGAAAAATAAATGGACCTTTTCTAGTTTAAAAAAAAAAAAGGATAGAGAGAACACAGATCCGACCAGACGATCGAGAAAAACGCTAGATCTGTTACGGTAACGGAAAAAAGCAGGTCTGTTTCAGATATCGAAAATTCCGGATCTGTTTTGGAGAAAGTTGGTTGATTTAATATCCATCTGTTTTTCTTTTCCAAAAAAAAAATAAAAAAATACATCTGCTTCGGAGATCGGAAGTCCGAGATCTGTTTTGGGAATCGAAAATACGAGATCTGTTTTGCGAATCAAAAAATCAATTGATCGTAAAACCTAGGTCAGTTTCGGAGATCAAGTTCATCAAAATTCCTATCTGTTTGGGAGATGGAAAATCCTAGGACTCCCACAAACCAAATGGACTAGGCAAAGAAAAAGAAAAGAGAATCGCACCTTGATCTTGAATGTGAAACGTGCCGCAGACGAAAATATCGAACACCAAAATAAACTGAGGTGAGGAAAGCTGCGAGGGCAGATCGCACCTTATATAGGAGAAGGCGAGAATTTTACGCTGCCAACCAAAGGCCCTAACCAACCAAGCTAGTAGTCCGTTGCCAACTTGGACACGTTTCTTCTGGTCATTACTGGAAGGACGTAACCGACCCGGCGATATTTTTAAAAGGACTAGGCAAAAAAGCAAAACAAAAAATCGGTGGTAATCTTTTGAGGGCGACTGATCTTTTACGGCCAGGCCCAAAAACGTTTATTTAAAAGGGAAAGTAAATTTAAGTGTATTAAATTTATAAATTAAGTTTTATTATTTTTGAATATTTTTAAGTATTTTTTAGATTTTTAAATACAGTAGCATTTCGGTAATTTTTTGAGCTACAAAAATTACGGAAATGTCACTATGTTTAAAAATCCAAAAAAAATACTTAAAATATAAAAAAATAGTAAAATTTGGTTTTTAGATTTAATACACCTAGATTTACTTACTCATAAAAAAATTGGTTTTGGGGCCGGACGTAAAAGATCATGGCTCATTTGGAGTTCAGTCCTATGCACTCGGTGTATTTCATTTATTTTTTAAATTTTTTTAAAAAAGTTCATAAAATTATTAATTTAAATATATTTAACATGTATATAAATTTTTATTATTTTTGGAGACTTCTAGATTTTTTTAAATTTTTAAAAATTAGTGGTATTTTTAATAAACGACACTGATTTTTAAAAATCTGAAAAAAATATTTAAAATCTCCAAAAATGATAAAAATTTATACACATGTTAAATATATTTAGATTAATAATGTTATAAAATTTTTATAAATAAATGAAATACACTAGGTGAATTAGACTGAACTTCAAGATTACCACCAAAATTTATACACTTAAATATACTTATATTAATAGTTGTGTAAAAAAAATTTTAAAAATGAGCGTATGCACCCCAAATGCATCAAATCTCAATGCACCTAGGTACATATAGCCAAATATCGATAATCTTAGGATAAAAGACGTGTAGAAACTAAAAAAATTTTAAAATATGGAAGTAAAATTCAACCCATCATAAAATTATTTATTATCATTTATTTTTTTTATCAAGCTAACGGTTCTTGATAAATATAATTATGTAATTTGATTATAATTGCACATAATAACTTATCCTTTATAATTTTTCCAAACCAAGGAATTTTTTCATAAAAATTCATAAAAATAAAAATCCTATAATAACCCTCATATTTCTAAAGGTTTTAGATCATTAATCATCAATATTTCAACTACATATTTTTTGTTGTCTTAAAAAAATATTAAATGGCTAAAGTATTATTTTCACAGGTAATAACAAAAATGAAAATCACTAAATAAGACAATGTTTTATTTTTAACGTACAAAATAAAATGTCAGTAATTCAAATAATTTGATTTCATAATATTTCAAATTAAAAATAGTTTAATAAAAGCATAATAGATTAAAGACATGAAATGTTTCAGGAAAGAGAAGATGAGAGGGTAATTTTAAAATATTTTAATAATTTTATATAACATTTATTATTATTTGACCAGTCTTAAATTATTTATTATCATTTATTTTTGTTAAGCTAAAGGTTCTTGATAAATACAGTCACATAATTTGATTATAATTGCAAATATGCTCTCTATATTTTTAAAAATAATAAATTAGCCTCAATAATTATCAAATATTTGCAAACGAACAAATTTTTTATGAAAATTTAAAAAAATTAAAATCCTTAAATTACCATCATATTTCTAAAGGTTTTAGATCATTAATCATGAACATTTCAACTAGATATATTTTGTCATCTTAAAAAAATATTAAATGGCTAAGGAGAGTATTTTCATAAATAATAACAAAAATGAAAATTCAATAAAAAAAATTATTAAAAATTTCACCATTAACCCAACTCTTTTTAATTTTAATGATAAAAAATGAAATTTTAGTAATTCAAATAATTTTATTTTATAATATTTCGAATTAAAAATAATTTAAATAAAAAAATTAATATATTAAAGACATGAGATGTTTCCGTAAAGGCAAGATGAGGGTAATTTGAAATTTTAAAATATTTTAAAATTTTATATAACATTTAGTATTACTAACACACTTGCAAATAGTTGGAAGCTACAGAAACTAAATTTTTAAAATTATAAGAGTATATTTAAAACTAAAGTCAAACTTTGTGTCCTGTGAGCATATTCTGAATTGTCTAAATGGTTTATGTTTTAATGCATCAGTGGCTACAAAACTTACTTTTATTTATTTTTCTAAATTTTTTATAAAATTCTTATTCTATGTGTATTTAATCTGTAAACTGTGTTTTACCATATTTGAAAATTTATATTTTTATTTTAAAAAGGGACTAAAAATGCCCTTATTTTGAAAAAATAAAAATATATAAATTTTTCACACTAGGAAAACTTAGTTTACATGTCAAATATACCTAAATTAAATATTTTATAAAAAATTAAAAAATAAATGCACAGAAAATTTGCATCCAAATGCATTAAAATATAACCAAAATCAAAATCTACTAGTGCTTATAATGTTGGAGCCCATCTTAAGTAAGCAAGAAATAAAAAAGAACAGGTGAAAGGTTCTTAAAAAATCTACCATGTATAATTTATTTTTAATATTTAAACCAATAATTTCATTCTACTTAAAATTTAATATCATAATATAAAAATTAGTTATATGTGAGTTTTTAAGAATTAAATTTAGGGTTAATTTTAAATATACTAACTATAATTACAAATTAATTATAGATATATTCATTAAGGGTGTGTTTGGTAATAAGAAAAAGTCGTCAAGTTAAAACCTTTCACTCTCCACAACTCTCCTATTTTTTAATCATTTCTTCACATTTTTCTATACAATTACACTACTTTTCAATCAGTTCTACACAACTGCCAACACAACTAACATATCTATTTCAACTTTATTCTATTCTCATCATTACCCCTATTATATCACATCATTTGACAACTTTTACTCTCTACAACTTTTCATCAAAAGTTTTATTCATTCTCAAATACACCTTAAGTTTGAAAAGTTTCAAAAATATCCACTAAATATTGATGAAATTTCAATTGTACGTACTCGGTCAATCATTATTGAAAATCATTGTTATTTATCATATAAAATATTCAAAATATCCTTTATAAATTGATAATACTAATCTTTCAACTATGGTAGAAATTGACGGCTAAGATTAGTTGCAAGCAGCATAGTAGAAACCTCATCATCATGATCATCATTATCATCAATCATGTTGTTTTTTGCCTAAATATGGTTGGCTACATGGATTCTGTGGCATCATTCTTGGTGATTTGAGACTAAATTTTTGGTAATTTTTAACATTTTTATATCTTGTTTAATTACTTTATTTATATTTTTTTAGTTTTCACCTTATTCTCCTACAACATTCTATTTGAATATGTCCAACCAGTGTCATTTCAGATGTCCATTTAATATGACCAAACTGTCTAACTTTTTTTCCCCTCATTTTATCACTTATTAGCCTGACTTTAAGATTTTCTTGGATTACTTCATGTCTAATTTTGTTTCTTCTCGTTTTACTACTTATTCACCTTAACATTCTCATTTCTACCACGTTTATATATATATATATATATATGTTATTATTTAACTATCTAACATTCTATCTCATGAAGCATAGCTATATAATCATAATTATATAAAAAGATTTTAATTTGATTGGAACTCGACAATGACATAAATTCCTAATGCACTTTGTCATTTCTTCTATTTTGCTTGAATTTCATGTATTATATTTTTCTCAATTTCTCCATTCTCTTAAACTATTATTCTGATACCAGAAGTGATTAATCCTTATTACTACTTAATCTGAGATATTAATGATTCCTCATCTAAAAATATTAGATTCTAAGACATTTGCCCACTTATTCAATTTCAGATTAACTTTTTCTCTATTTCATCTATTAAAACAATGTTATTTGTAAATAACATATACTAAGGCACTTTTTGCATATACACTAAGGCACTTATAACATTTCTATTATTATTATTTTTATGTATACTATAATTTGAATTTTATTTTATTTAGTCTTCTCTCATTTTCACTCAGTTTCTTAAAGACAAGTTACATTGATTTTTCTCTTTCTCTTAGTATCTACTACTTTCATACTTTTTCTTGAAAGAATCCAAAGATTTCATGAGACTAATTGAACTTTGTATTTTGGTACCACCTTCTTCCGTAAACCACCTCTACAAAGGGTTTGCCTACTTCTCACCACACTGCAGCTCTTACTCATTTCTCACTGTAGCCATGCTCCGCTACAACTAGACGTGCAACTTGGTCTAGGTACCCTCGAGTAGGGGTGGAACCTACCCTTACTCATTTTTTAAAAACTTCTACCCTACCCTATTTTAGACCGGGTCGGTCCGGAGCCTACCCTACCCTATTTTCTTAAGAGCAAGTCGGTTCCGGTTCGGTTCTAAATCGGTTCCATTAATAATATAAAAGAAGATTTTGGAATGGACCTCTGTTTGAGGCAAGTGAAGCATTTTGATGTTCTATAATTCACAATTAAAGTCTCACAGAATTGGTTGGGATCCACCTGTCACCTAATTTTGATGTACAACCTGCTCAAGTCATATAATCACACTTGCTCAATAGCCATAATATAAATTCCATGTGAGGGTGAAGGCATCGCAAAAAGGTGTCCAAGTACTAGGTCTAGATGAGCTTACCGGCGACGGTGGATGCGCTGGAAGTGGCTGTGAGGGCCGCGGCCGATGGGGGCTTGTCTTCCTCGATCTTCAATCTCGCCATTGAAGAAATGGAGGAGTCGGAAGAGGAAGGAAGAGAACGACAATGTGTGCTCGATCACTTGAACTGCTAGCTGTCGATGATCGAACGAAGGGAGGATAGCGGTGGCGTGTGCTCGATTTCGACGGCATCGCAATGTCGGCAACTATGACTGTTGTTGTCTGTCAAAGGGTGGGAAGGGCCAATGGGCGATTGAGAGAGATTGAGGGAGAGAGTGAGAGAGAGCTCGATAAAGATCGATATCGAGAGAAATTGAGAGAGGGAGAGAGACAGAGAGAGATTGAGACTCGAAAGAGAGAGAGGGAGAGAGAGATTGAGTGAGTGAGACAGAGAGAGCTTGAAAAGGCGATGCTGGAAGGGAGACGGGAGGCAGGAGACGATGCCAGAGAGAGAGAGAGAGGAGATGCAATGGCACTAGGTATCCAGGAGCTGGAAAAATTGAGAAAGGGAAAAAGTAGGAAAAGCAATGGACGATGGATTAGGGCTAGGGCAGCCACTGAATATAAGGTGTGTATATATATATATTATATGCAATCCGGGTCGGTTCCAGGTACCCGGCACCTGGAATCAACCTTACCCAAATTCCTACGGGTATTTTAGAACCGGAACCGAACCGACCCAGTGAATAGTAAAATCGGAACCGAACCTACCCTATTTAGGGTACCCATTAGGTCGACCTGTGAATACCTGGACCGACTTGCACCCCTAGCTACAAAGTGTCTCTTACATGGGTAATTTAGAATTTTAAAATTATGAAATGTTCCTAATTATAAGATTTTGTATATTTGAAATTAATGAAATACTTAGTACATATATGTGAAAGTTTTCAAACTTAGTGAGTATATATATTAGTAATTAAGAGCAAATGAAATGAGTATATTTGAAATTAATCCTTAAATTTATAAAAATATTTATTTTTGAACAACGCATATGCATTTAATGAGACTTTTGTATTTGATGCTAACTATGACCGATTATATAGACGTTCAATATATTTAACTTTTTATATAATGATTTTAATATGAAAACATAACTAATACATGGGTCAGATCTTTCATTGCACCTCATAGAAAGTCAGACGTAAAAATGCTTCATGGAGGATGAGGGTCTTGCCAGTAAGCGTCTGCAAAAAAATCTGCATGTCACCCCTTGATAATCAGCAAGTGTTCCTTCCTGAAATCGCTTGCCTAGCAAAATAAGCCTCTACTGGTGAGGTTGAATACCCTCTTTTCTTGAATCTTGGCCTTAACGTTATTAATGGCGTCAGAACTCTCGAGTGTGATGGCCTTGCGAGTAAGAGTCTTGAAAAAAATCTGCATGCCGTCCCTCAGCCTAAGAACAAGATGGAGGGTAGATTACTTTTGAATGTTGTCATCGGCCAAACTACGACCATCTTCGATAGAGCTGTTTTCAGGCAAAGATGAGCCTCTGTTGATCCGGAGGAATGCGCTCTTTGTCCGGAATCTTAGCTTTTGACATTGTCAATAGAATCAGAGCTCTCAACCTCAAGGGTTTGGTCTTGCCTGTAATGGTATTACCAAAGATCTGCATGCCGCTCCTCAGCCTGGGAACCAATGGAGGGTGCACTGAACTCCTTTAAGAGCGTTATAGTCTTTCGGAGTTGGGCCATCCTCGAGCTGTTTTCCAGCAAAGATGAGTTTCTCTCTCTTGATCCGGGGAAATGCCCTCTTTGTCCTGAGTCCTAACCTTAACATTGTCTACGTTGTAAAAATATAGGAGTGCTTTCTTTAGGTTCGTATAGCTGTTGGTAATTAATGGGAGTCCCAACTCTGTCGCGCTGATGCCTGGTCATAGCATGCATGTGTTCCTGGGGGACTACATGTCTGGGAATGAAGAAATGCACCCGGCTACACTTGGTCATTTCTTGAAGAGTTTGACGGCCTGTCTAAGTATGAAATGAATTTTTGAAATTAAGTATAAGTGTAATTAACTTAAAAATTCATAAGTATGAAATGAATTTTTGAAAATTCACAGTTATAAGTGAAATTAAGAGTAAAATTTGTAGGTATATAAAGCATTCCCCCAATTTTTTTATTATGAATTATGAAAACATTGTTGATTTTTAAAAAATTAAAAAAATGTTTTAGAATATCCAAAAATGATAAAAATTGATATACATGTTAACTACAGTTAAATTAATAATTTTTTACAAAATTTTTTATAAAAAATATTAAAAAAAATGTTTTAGAATATCCAAAAATGATAAAAATTAATATACATGTTAACTACAGTTAAATTAATAATTTTATACAAAAATTTTTATAAAAAATATTCAAAAATAAATTTTTGCAACTGGGGTGCATTATATCACAGCTCCAACATGTTTAACTTGGTTTACGTCATTTTTCAACATCGTCGTATACGAATCGTTATCTCGTTGGTTTCCGTACAATTTTTATGCATGCTATTCTTTGATTTGCTCTACTTCCTTCAAGTGAAAAAAATGGTGCATTTGAATCAGAACCGTATCATTTCGCTATACCACCATGCGGGATGATCCTCATCTTTTTTTTTTTTTTGGGGACAACGGGACGATCTTTATTTTGAGAGCTACATCAATACTGTTGGTGTTGATTTTGCTGGCAGAGCAGCACATTCTTGCGTCTCTGCTCTCTACAAATGCTTGGTTCTAAATTGATTCTTTTATATAAAAAAAAATAATTAATTAAATTGGTTCTAAATTGTTGTTGACGGCTTCCTGACAGTTTCATAAGTTCCATCTTCTCTATTCCTCATAAAATTTGGACCGTGGTGCAAGATAGGAAAACTATTAAAGCTTCAAATTGTAGGCAGAGCTGTTTTTTCAGATGAACTATGGACAAGTAAAATATGAAATATTATTTCTCTCTTTAACAAGTTAACAAATCTCTGTTTTGCCTTCTTTTGGCTGTAGTGGGAGTCTAAGGGTGCTAATGAACTAGGTTAGATATATTGGAGTCTAATCCTAATCATAACTCATTCAAAATATCTAAACTCTAATCCGTTTACTAATTCATTGAAAAAATCTCAAACCTAATCCATTTGCAACTCATTTAATAAATGGTTAACGAGTTGTTTACTGATTATATAACAAACTATCTAAAGGCCTAAACTCTAGCAAACAATAGTCTCGCAAGAATGGACGAGAGGTGTTTTCAGCATTAAAAAAATAAAATTATGACATCTGTGGAAAAATAAAAAGTTAACTAGCGGGAGCAAAACACAACAAGAGAAAATAACTTAAAGATTTACATTTATATATAATTTTAATAGGTTAAATAAGTTACTAAACGAGCTGACAGATTATAAAATCTCAATCATTAGCTATTTATTTAATTAAGTAATTAAACTGATTGACAAACCATAACCTATTTACTCAAAAATCTGAACCCAAACTAATTCATAAATGAGTTAGACGAGTAGGTTAATAGATTGACTATAACTATTAACACTCCTAAATGTAACACTATTGGATAAGAACATTTCTGAACAATCACAAGCAGACACTACCATGGTGCACATGGCATTATCGTCTGTTATACCTTCCCACTTTTGTAAATCAACAGCAAAGCCGTAAGGGAATTATATTGTTGTCTTTGATTTGGTGGGAAACAAGCGCAACACAAGACTGCTAAACAAGTGGTGTCTTATGAGCAGGCAAGATAAGCCAGATGATACTTCACTTTTTCAGTACGTGTAGGAAGATGTCCTTGAGGGATAACAACGGATTTGGCTGCGGACATTGATGACTCAAGTGGGAGAAATAGGTATATTAATAGTAGGTCGGTGCTTACTCAAATTGACCAACAAATTGTAAATCCGTCGATTGTTTCACGAAATTATTAAATCGCTCTCTATAGGCATTTGCAGATGAAATTGGCATTCTTTTTTTTGGAAACGAGTGCAAAGAATGCCACCAATGTAGAGCAAACATAAAAGTGATGCTTACTTCCAAATACCCACACACACCCACATAAACACTTGCTGCTGCTCCTCCCAAATAGCAAAGAGTCCATTTAGCAAAGTGGGTGGAAAGGTCACGCTGACAGACGTATCCATAAAGACCAGCCACCGCAAACCAGGGTGAGCTCCGATAAGAATAGAACAAAAGAAGACTACCCTAACATGGATCAAATTTGGATTATAAAACCATCACAGACGTCTGTTATAGCCTCCAAACTGTCTAACAAGTTCTCATTTCCTTTATTGTCTTTCTAGTTTCCATTCTTAAGATGGGTAATGAGATGATAGAGCCTCAAAACCCTAATCAGCATCAGGTCTAATACCCTAACTTGATAGCCCATAAGGGAGGCAACCAAATAGTGGTTCTTTTCCTCCCCTCTGCAAGTCAACAGGAGAATTCATCGAACCATATTCATGCACTGGCATATGTGGGTACTTTATAACTAGTAATGGAAATACTATTATAGTAACCATTTGTCCTGAAATACTTTCAGGAACGGTTAAAACAGGGAAATACAACCATCTGACTGATTTGGTGAATAAAATTTCGGGGCCAAAAAAAAACACGTAAGGGCTGCAACAGTTCCTGCAAGAGCACAAAACAAAACCACCAAATTCAACATGAAGATAAATTCTCACTTCCTAGGAACTTTCACAGCCTGCCTATTCCTCTTCTTGACTCCAGACTTCGCAACTTGAAGGCTCCTCCTCACAGCACTCAGCCTTGCCAGGGCTGCTTTTTTTAAATCAGGTCTGTAGTAGTTTTCCTCCACCTGTAATCATCAACAAGGGAAGAAAAGAAAACCAATTAGGCGACTGAAAGAGATTACAGCACATGCATGATTTGCACTAGATTACTAGTGTTGATACACATGCATTCTTGGAAACGAGTAGCATTTTTATTGTGTTCATAACTTCTTTATTCATCGGCACCCATAACATCAACCTGGGATAGTAGTCATGGTAAAGGTTTGCAGTGATATAAATAAATGTTTAAAATATTAAAACGTAAATTCATGATCAATTGGAATAAATAAATAAAGATATGAGTTTGAATATCGGAAGAAGAAACCTAAGGCCGAAGTAAAATCACCGATAGGTGAATGAAGCCACCCTGCCCACCTAAAGGCAACTGGAGTGGGGCATCACTGGGCCAATATTGCTAAAGTAGGCTACAACGGACATCGGCTCTCAAAGGGTGTACTGATATAACTCATGACTAAAAGAATTACATTAAAAGGATTCTGGTGTCCGATATGATCGGCTCCAGCTTTTCCTATTACCATATCACATACGCACATGGAAACAATCACACTAAAAACAAACAATGCTTTCGATTTTCAGAGTTTGTAAAAATAAGCCTATAAAGTGGAGAGAATACTAATAAAGTGATAGCTCCTTTGACAACTAGATATTGCATTCAGTGATACTTCTAATAACATCAAGAATAGAAGAAAATATTCGTTTATAATTAGATAAATTTATTAGCTGCCTGCCAAGAAATATTATTTGAAAAATGTCAATAATTAAATCAATCACTGCCAAGGACAAGTAACAACCATACTTCTTTGTGTTTGGCATTGCCAATAAATGTTAGCGAATTTGAAAATGTCTTAAAGCATCAGGGCTCATTTGCACCAGCAAAGAAAACATTAGATTTCTGGAGCCCATGGGAACCAAATAAAAAACTTAATAGCCAATCAGAATAAACAATTCAAAAGCTTAGAAGACAAGTGCATCAAGCAGATTTCATAGAAGATACCACTAGAAAATAGTTCTCATAAATTAGCTGCTCATCATTGCAAAAGGGGTCCAAAAACTTTCAGTGCATTAGAGATTATATATTGGTAGAAATGGAGAACCACCCAATCTCTACATAACACAGCCAAGTCCTGAACACTAACTTATCACCAAAAAAAAAAGAAAAAGAAAGAAAGTCCTGGACACTGAAAACAATATTCTCCATCCATAGTATCTATCAACCCATGTAACTGGATAAAAGGAAATCCAATGCCTTTGTTACAAGACATGTAGAATTCTTTGCATGGCTGTCAGCCAATTGGGCTAATGGCCAGAACCACTTTACAATTATGTGTCAGCACCCTACCCATCAAGGCATCAACTAACCTAATCAATGCAAAGTTTGACATGCAACCAATGCAGCAAAGCTGGGGCCAAAGGCTAAAATTTGCATTAGCAGAACATGCAGAGGATTAGAGAAAGTAACAGCTCAGAAGCCAAGCGTAACAAGAGCATTTCATTGAAGATCCAATAAGAGATCTTCTTACATGTTAGCAGCTCATCATTGCCATATATCCATGGAACCTCACCGTTCAAGTATCAAAATCAATTTGAAAAGGAATGTGAAGTTTCGAAAAGCATATAAAATGGAAACAGGAAATTAAGAATGAGAGAAAACCAGTCCAGGAAAACTAATCATTCCAAACTGCAGTGCAGTACCTGGTTAACAACGACCTTCGCCATCCTCCGGAATTCCTTTTTCAAGACGGATCTGTGATACAGGTCTGCAGGCTTGTTCTGCTTCTTAGTCTTTGTCGTTTCAAGGACCACAGAAAGATCTTTCCCCTCTGGCTGAATCGACACAGTCTTCTTGTTCGCCAAACCTACAATCCGACCAAGATTTGGCAACTACATAAGTGAATAAAGGCAAACCTTGATTATATATTTTTGTAAATGTACAAGGCTGGCAAGAAGTCGAAATCTACAGATGCTTACCGGAAAATTTGCGTGAGTTGAGATTGAATAGATTGTTTTTCTCCTTGCTGAACTGCACGGAAGCAGTACTGTTTCCAAATTCCTTCAACAGAAAGCAGTTGTTCTTCTTCACAATCTCCCAAACCAGATCCCCAGGGATTGAAGCCATTTTGTCTACAATGTAGATTTAAAAGGGACAACCAAAAGTGCAGGGATTATAACTACAAGCTCATGTGGAATCACAGGATTTAATATTGCTTAGACACTAGAAAATTGCTCCCAAACATCTAAAGAGAAGAAAACTAAAACATGAAACTGGAAAATTTGAATTCAAGCAACTAAGAGGACATAAAACTACAGAACTTCCAGTTCCAATAGCTAGAGACAAAAAGATGCAAAGCAGATCAAATCGATTCAGAACAAAAACAAAAAGACAACGCAGCTCGGATCCCATACAAACAGAAAGAAACCGGATGATAGTCGAAGAAGAGCTCTGTTACCTTGGAGAAACAAAACCGGCTCCTGTTCTATGCTGCAGGGAGAATGAGACTGTGGAAGAGCCGCTTTAGAGCAGCAAGCGAAACCCAAGGGAGGGGTTTGGCTAAACAACTTGGAACTTGAAAGTCCCTCATCTTTTAAAATTGTATAAAAAACCCTCTTACTTTTCATTAGTAAATGTACATTATTACATTTAATATAACAAATCAAGCACGTTCATATTGGGAGACACACACTAAGCTCTCCAAATTTTTTTTTTTTTTTTTTTGGAGACAAAGCTCCACCTATATTCAAAGAAGATAAAACTTCCCCGGGGGTGGGTGGGTGGTCGAAGGGAAGATTCCAAACTCCCACAGTGAGGAGAAAAACAAAGCTCCAACTATGAGGAGAATCAAAACCATGCCCATAGAATGGTTGCTGAAGGCATGGACCCACTGGACAGCACCCAATTAGACAACTCCCTCTTACTTGGATGTACAAGAATTACTATAATATTATAGTTATATTATTAACCAGATACTATATTATCTGGATAATAATAAACTATTATAACTATCTAAATCATAATAGTCATATAATAACATAATAATTCTTACATATTAACGTATAATAGTTGTAATATTCTTATTGCCAGCTGATAAATAAAATAATAATACTATCCTAGACTATTACAACAATATATGATACTAATATTTGTACAAGACATCTAAAATAGTGTAAGGCACACTAAGGTCCACGTGGGTCCTGGATAAGACACATTCATGGCATAGGCATGAATGAAGCAAGGTGTATCTTATATAAAATTTATCTAAATAACTATACCACTGAAAACAAGTGAATAAAAAAAGGTGTGATCTTGTTAGCCTCGGCTAAGCAATGACTAAGCCCACATTAAAAAGCCTATTTAATTTTTTTTTTCTTTTTTCATGAATTTGTTAACCTAAGTTTGTTTAATATAAACCAAGTCTTTTTGCAGATACATATTTTTTAATTTTTAAACATAGGATTATTTTAGTAATTTTTAATTATTTAAAATGGTTAAAATACCCCTAATTTTAAAATTCAAAAAATATATGCATGTATCCAAAAATGGCAAACCTTGCTTTATATGTTAAATATATATATATTAACAAGAATATTAAAAAAGTAAAAAACGTTTTTTAAATGGATTTTTTTGCAAGGGAGAAGTAAGCCATTACTTACCCAAATTAACAGGAACTCACTTCGACTAAAAAATAATGTTAACATTCTAAAAGGCAAATACATGCATAGATACAATTATTTACAACAAGTATCTGTTTGACAAAAAAGCAACATTTTAATAGCGGCAAGCCACAATTAGCTTTAGCAATCGCTCAATGAGCAAGATCATTAAGTAAAAAAAGTTTATATACTTTAAAGTTTCAATAGCAACTCAGCAAGAAATTTACTAAAATTTAAATGTGTAGTGATCCCATTAGTACGAACTAAGTAAACTATTACTTAGCCCAGGCAACAAAACTATTTTTATATATTTTTTCAAAATTTTTATAACACTATTAATCTAGATATGTTTAAATTTAAAAACTATAATTAATCATTTTTGAAGATGTCGTTAAAAATCTCTAAAAAATAAGTACACATCTTTAAAAAGAGGTATAACCTTACTAACCTAGGCAAAGTACTAGCTTACTTAGCACACACAAATAAATTTATTTATTTATTATTTTTATTAATTTTCTTCCATAAATTTATGAATACAGATATATTTAATATATAAATCAAGTTTTACCATTTTTTAAGAAATGTATTTTTTAGATTTTTAAACATATGACATTTTAGCTATTTTACTGGTTAAAATTTACTAGAATAACCCTATGTTTAAAAATCTAAAAAATATATACACATTTTTCATGAATGCTAAAACTCGATATATATGTATATATATCAAATACATCAAGATTAACAAGTTCATGAAAAAAGTAAAAACTAATGTTTTTAAAATAAATTTTTTGGAGTGGGCTAACTAGCTAAGTAGGCCATTATTTAGCCCTCATGGTATAAATCAAGTCGAGTTGTCTCAGATTAAGGTAAACACAACCCTAACCCACCTTATAAAATCTAAACTCAACCTACTTTTAACCTTATAGAAATTGGTTTGATTTGGGTTAGAAATCAAGCTAATAGATTATGCAAATTATTGATGACCGTTAGGCACTTGTTGCAATCAACATCTCAGTTGAGTTGTTCCAAATCACCAACACAAACTAACATCCAGACAACCTGTTTAAAACACATATACAAAACCGAATAAGTCCAAAGACAATTTCACAACTAATTAACCAAAGTACATGTACATAACCAAATAAATCCAAACACAATTTCCCAACCAATAAATCAAACATATTTCCAAACTCCACACAATAACATCATTATCTTTCATACTAATTAATGCATGAAAATTAGAATATTTTCACATCTCGAATTGGCAGATAAATCAACACAAAAATACTAGAAACAAAAGCACACGGAGAGACGCAGAGAATCTCAAAAGCGATGCCACAATTACCACGATGTTGAGATCGAAAGCAAATAACAAACGAAAGAAAAGCAACGAGGGCAGAAATCATGATTGCACCAAATCGAATTCCCAAATAATAATAACAAGATCTAGAAATAGAAATATACCAGTACAAATCATCCGCCAAAGCCAATGCAGTCTGCTCTTCGTATTTAAGTTTTTTAATATTTATTAATAACTTTGTTTGCTACTAGAGCTTAACAAATAATAATTTCTGGTCGTTAAGGATAGCCGTTTATTCCCACTTGAGAATGCGGAGTGGCTGGAATTAGATGAAATGGTTACCATGACACTTTCTTTTCGAATTGAAACGCCAAAAAGAAAGAGATAACAAAATCAGGAACCGAAGAATGTCCGAATCAATACCTTGACCAACTTCGGATGAAGGACGACTTGCGCCTAGTTCTGAAGCAAAGAAACTGACAACAGCAGATGGGAACTGGGAAGAAGACGTTTGCCGAGAGCAACGGAGAGGAGGGAACAAGCAGCAGCAGCAATGGGGAGGTGGGAATGAGCGGCAGCAGCAATGAGACAAGAATTGCGCGGCGGCAGCGAGAAGCGAGGAAAGAAAGGGCTAGGGTTACCTTCCATATATGGAGGGTGAGAAATATATGTGCAACTCGGGCTAAAGAAAATAATGCTCACAAAAATGGGGTTTGGCTCACCCTACCCCTAATCCTAATTTTTAAATTTTAATTTTAATTTTAACCCTAACTTTATTTATAAACTTAAGTCCTAATCATATTTTTGAAATTCGGATTCAGTTGAATTTCGGGCTAGAGTTTAGTTTAAAATTATTCTAGGTATTTGTTATCTATTTTATACTTATTCAACTTTTAAATCTAGTATTAAAAAAATTAAAAATGATATTTTTCTATTTTCAAGTAAAAATTCAAAAGTGTTTAAGAATGTAAAAAAGAAAAATCACATTTAAACATTCTTTTTATATTAACTAGACTAATAGTCATTTCTTATAAAAAAAATAAACCAATAGCCCTTTTTAAAAAATGAAAAGGTACATTATTTTCATATTATGAAATTTAATATTAATATCATAAACATATATATATATATATTAATAGCTAATTGTAAGAAAAACCTTATAATGTCAATCATAGTAAAAATATTCAACAATCATAGTATTAAGTCAAATAAATTACAACAAATTTATTTCAAGTAGAATAAATATCCAACTACTAATATCATATTGAAACGACCAAATGATAACATCATACATAAGTAATTAAGTTAAAACACCAAATAAAATATCTCAAGTTCTAATATAGTTTTCATTTTTTTTTTTGAAACTACTACTAAATCAAACTCTTTTTTCCTAAAAAGAATATTAAAAATATTATATTATATAATTAAACTTAAGGGGAAATAATATTTATATATGATATAAAATAAATATAATATATATATGGGGAATGGAACTAGATTTATAGGAGTATAAAATAATTATAAAATATATGTTATATATAATTTGGGTTTAGATTTATCTCAATTCGGATTCAAGTTATTTTCAATTTGGGTTTGGGTTAAATCTAAAAAATCAGGCTTGAGTTCTACCGTGGCCAATTTTACCACTGTTTCAATTTGGGTTCAAGTTAAGCCCAACCCAAGTTGCATCCCTAAATTAACAACCAAGTGGGGGCGTATAAGTCGAGTTAGGTTGCTAGACACCTCAAATCGGCTCAACCCGGTTTCTAAAATCAGGTCCGGTTAAACCCCATTTTGGCAGTCCAATTTCTAAAATTCACAACCCAATTATTATCTAAATCAGTTTTGGTTGATGCAGGCTCGGGTTAGGTCTTACTCTATTTATACCCCAGGGACCGAGTTTATTTTTTAATATTTCTATTAGATGCAATCCATTTACATGTGTTACTGGTGAGTCAAAAATTCATGCTCAAAGAAATCTTAAATATTCTAGAAGTTCAGAATCATTTGAAAGTGAACCTACGCGTTAAATTTCGAAAAAAAATGTTATCTATAAAGTTTCCATTATATGTGAAGTTTTTAATAAAAATGAATATATATAGACTGATATTATAAGTCGATTACATCATAAAAACATTATTGAACATAATAAATGAACCAGTTGCGTTGTATGATACGTGAAACCGATTGCTTGTAGAAATCTCTATCTATGCACTTGAGTACATTGAAACTCGTGTACCCCGGTGAAAAAATCAAAACTTTTTAATTTTTTTTTTATAAAACTGTTAATCTAAGTATAATTTAACATATGCATTAAGTTGTACTAGTTTTTGGAAATATGTATATACTTTTCTTTGATGCTTAAAAAGAAAGAATTTGAGTGTTTTGTAAATAACTAAAATACCCTTGTTTTTAAAATAGATCATTAATAAGGACATACAGAAGTGGTGTTTAAAATAGGGAAATAGTCGTTAATCTCTCCTTAACATTGGAAATCGCCCATCATGAATGCATTACTAGAGCATTAATCATAGACGGGTTATACTAGGATCCATCAGGACCTAGAGAAGGTGCTTCAGAAAAAGAGCTTGAAGAGGAAACATGGCTTTTTTTTATCCAACTTTTGTCATTTATAGTTATATTTCAAATTTAAGACTAATGCACCTTGTGCACTAGTTACATTAAATTTTCATATCGCTACATTCCATCATTAATGGACTATCATGTGGCTGATTTTCAACTTAGGATACTTTCAAGTTTTATATCCCTTTCATAGAAGTTTGCGTCTTGTATTTTCAATATATTATGGTAAGTCTGACCAGCATAATGGTAATAAGGACTGCTACACACATTGTACGAATTAATAAATCTATAGTTGGCATTCCACCGCAAGCTATTCCATTATTGCAAATCTAAATGGTAAAGATGTAGAGGATTTTTCAAGTAAATTAACAGCCACCTTACTCACTGGTTGCGTCAACTGCATACAAGTAGACGTTTTAGCAGTTGTACATTATTTGGACATGTAATTTAATAGTCTCTAGGGAGCAACTTGAGTCAGATTTAATTTAAACTCACCATTCTAACCTGAGTTTATGTCAGGTTCAGGTTGGGATGAGAAAAAAGTTAAACTTGGCTTTAGAAAAATTGAACTCAGTCCAAAATCCAGTAGGGTGAACTCGAGCCCTTTGCGGCCAAAATTCTTTTTGAGAACTTCTAAAGTTCTCAAGCTTTCCATCTCCAATGCATTTCTCCCATTGTTCATAGTTGGTTCGGGACACAATACAGTTTTTAGGCTTCAAACATTACCTTCGTTTTTCTTCATTCACATCTACTTCATCTTTTAAAAGAATCCGAGCAGCGCTGGTCATGGGTCTTTGGTCTTTCGTCTGGTTATTTATAGGAGCAGTGGTCTCCCGTTTAGTTGTTGGAAGCTGTGTCTTCCTGATTATTTGGTGGAGCAGTGTCTTCAAATTTGT
>JAXCLR010000001.1:5011580-5021962 GCA_035584095.1 Annona squamosa
CCATTTGTTGTATTATGTATTCTATTATCGTATCAATTTTCATACCAATATGGACCTGTCTGAAAATGATACAAATTCAACACAATAAAATAATTTGATGTAAACAACAACTTTAAAGTTGGTTTTTTCAACACATTTGCTATAAATTTATATATAGATAAATGACTATATAAAGTATGAATATATTTAAATATATGTGAAACTTATTTTTGGCAAAATGCATCGTTAATTATGTTACAACTTCACCTCTACTGCTACTTCACTAGTGACCTACCCCAGTAACCTACTCAACACAACTGTTTCGTCATCATCCCTACCGATCGTCTCTTCGTTCATACTCGTGAACTGTTTACTGGCTTTGTGTTCGCACTGGAACTGCACATTTGGCTGATACTGAACCGCTCTTTGTCCGTAGTAATCTGATCTAACCTCTCCCTAATTTCTTGTACGCTTCTTCCAAGCTGATCACGAGAGACACAACGATGGAAGCAATCATCAGCACATTCAACGTGGCCATCACTTGTATCATTCTCAATGTGCTCATCAATCAAGTCCTCGATATCGTAAGCAATTTGTCTGAGTTCTGACAACCGAAGGCGAACACTTTCTTCGGTGACTTGAACGCTCTCAGCATCATGGAGAACAACTTCGATATGTTTTAATGACTGCCGAATTTTTTGGAGCTCATCGGTTGCTACCTGTAAACAGTGCTATGCGCTGTACGAGCACATCAGTAAGCTTCTCCATGGCAACCGTGACGACTGCATCCGCCATGTGTACAAGCTAGCGCGGAGACAGAGAAGCTCCCTGTTTTCCTTCTCTGTTCACTACTGCACTTTGACCGGGCAAACTGCAAAAGCCCATTGCTCCATTAGAATTTTAAAAATTCACTAATTCACTACCAATGATGTCTAATGAACAAGTAAATGCTTCTTTTTAAAAAAATAAAAAAATTCACTTGCTTCCATTTGTGTGGACATAAAAGGCATGTTCGGGCAACCTAAAAAGCTTTTCAAAGTAAAATAATTCAATCTAAAACTTTTCTCCACAACTACATTACATTTGACTACCTAAAAAACTTTTTAAACTAAAATTTTTCATTATTCACGAATCTCCATATATAACTATCCTACTTTTTTAATTATTTTTTATACAACTACCTTATCTATTTTAAATTTAATTTTTTATCATTAGCCCTACTATATCATGTCATTTTCTTCTATTTCAAAAATATTTAGATAAAAACTTTTCATTTAAAAGTTTTAGCACTTTTTAAACATGCCTAAAATTTTGAATGAACATTTTAAAAGGCTTTAATGCTTAACAATAGTTAATTCACCTCAATGATAAAAAAATTTTTGACTTAGCATCCACTTTTAAGTCATTCAATTTTTATAGCCCACATTAGTCTTTGATTAAAATTATTAATTGGAGTTTTTGATCCTGTTAGAAATAATCAAAATCAATAAATTATATATATACCTCATGTTGAACCTCATCAAATAGGCTTACATTAGCTTAAAAATACACATTTATGAAAATGCTTAAACTTTTTTGCATATGCAATTAGAATGCAACAATATTTCTATGACAATATAAATTATGATAAATACAATGAATGAAGTAAATTTTTAATCAATTATCAAGTGATAAAAATAGTTGAGGTTACACTACTATGACAAAATTTATTATGCGTGGCCACTTTTGCAGCCAAAATTTTATTACTATTTTCAATCAAATTTTAATAATTATATTAGACATTAATTTTGGCTCTATTTACATTTAATCAAATCAAACGCTGCACTCGAAATAACCAGTTTTTATAACTGAATAATCGATTGTAGCTAAAGTATAACTAACCAGTTTTTATAACTGAATAATCAATTGTAGCTAAAGTATAACTGATGCTGTCAAATAAATATGATATTCCGCTAAAGAATTATAACCTACATAAAAATAGGTTTGTTGTCATTTAGAGAATTGTGGTTTTAAAATTTAAAGAAGAAAAATTCTTTTGCAAAATATAATTTTTCAATAAGAATTATTTTTATAGTAATAAAATAAGATATGTTAAACTTAACAAATTATTTAAATTTTACAAAATATTTTTAAATAGAAATCTGGAGAATAAGGATTGAACCTTCCTGCTTTGGCAAATAGTGAATCATTACCATAGAATCTAAAATGCAACGAATGAAAACATAATAAATCCAAAAAAAAAAATTCAAATCTTTATCCCACAAAATAATCAGTGTGTGCGCTTTAGACTTTTCGAATTTTAATAATAAATATTATTAAAAATTAATTTTCTTGTATTATAAAGATACAAAAAGTATCTGCAAAATATCAAGAATTTATTTTTCAAAAATATAACTCGAATAAATAAATCAATTTGGTGTTGATGTCGAAAAATATCAAAAAATTGGTTTTCTGAAAAACCACCTCGGAATCTAAAATGCAATTAATGAAAACATACTAAATCCAAAAAAACTAATGTTTCAAATCTTTATCACCCTAAACAATCATGTTGCGTCCTTTTGATTCTGCAAATTTAATAATAAATATTATTAAAAACTAATTTTTTGAATTATAAAACACATAAATAAGTTCAAAACATCAACAAAGTAAATAAATCAATTTGGTACATTAAGAATTTGCAAATTCCCAAAATAAATCATTTTCATAATAATAAATTATAAATATAAATTCATTAAAAATATTAAATTTTATTTAAAAATCCACACTTAAACATATAAGTTTTGAAGTCTGCTTAGTAACAAGAAAAGAGAAAATCTCCACTTTCTATGCTCCTTTGATGTCAAATAATGTTTTAACTGTTTAAATAACTTATTTTTTTATACCACTTTTATATTATAATTATTTTTCACAACTTTTTATACCAATATCCTTTCAATTCTATCTTTTATTTTCTTTATACCCTATCACATCATTCTCTCACTTTAAAGATTTTTTCCAATAATTTCTTCCTTTTCTCATCATGTGTTTTGATTTTTCTCAAAATCTTAAGACAAATATATTAAAAATTAAATTTGTCACACTATAAAAGAAATATATAAGAAAAGTACTATACAATGTCAAAAGTTTCTTTCGAAAATTCATCGCTTTAAATGAATCAATTGCTGTCTTTAATATTTTTAAATTCTCAAAGTAAATAATTTCAAAATGAATGGGTAATTTTGCAAATATACTTGCATAGTTTGACTTTAATTATAAATACACCCTTTTATTTTAAAAATTGCAAATAACCTCATATAATTTGATCATGATTATAAATATATTTGTGCCACCATACCGTTGTCCTTGCTTCTCATGGAATTAGTACATTTACAAAAATGTGCAAACTATATTGGTATATTAAAAATTATAAAAATCATAAATTACAGACATAATTACACATATCTGTGCCACCATGGGTGGGTATATTTTCATCATAGTCAAATTATATAGGTCATTTTGAATTTCTGAAATTTTATGGGCATATTTGCAATTATGGTCAAGTTATGCAGATATATAGGTAAATTAACTAAAATAGAATTTTAATTTCATTACCAAAAAAGGAAAATACCTATAGATATTATGATATTTTCTTGCGTTTATAATATAAGAAATTTATTTTCTATATTATTTATTTTTGTACTTTGTGTAGGTGAAAGATACCAAATTGTTAATATGATGAATATTTTAAAAAATATTTTATGTTTAATAATGTTTTCTATTTTTATTTTAATACAAAAATTAATTTTTAATATTATTTGTCATGAGAATTCGCAACATCTATAAGGCACCAAATTAATTTATTTAATTTTATGAATATTTGAATTTCAATTTTCGATACATAAAAAGCTATTTTTGCGTTTCTAAAAATTATATAGACTTTTCTACACTTGAGACCCTGTATCGAGGTATGCATTAAAACAAAATATACATTTGGAATGAGTAAAGCTCCTTTTGGGGATGGCGCCTGGGAGTTCGACGGCTAATAATTGTAGTTTAGTGGCTAATAGCTGTAGTTTACTTGCAACAGGTAGTTCAAAGTTTAAGACGAGGCGGCAGTCTTACACCCATATAAAATATTATTAAGTGATTGTACATTTTCACAAAACATAATAAAAAAAAAATACAAATGCATTAAAAGTATCAAAAGTTTTGAAACAAAATCCACACTTAAATAAATAAATTTTGTAGCCTATTTAGTAACAGAAAAAAAGAAAAAAAAATCTCCACTTTCTGCGACTTCCGATGTCACCGGAAGTTTTAACTACGTAAATTACTTCTTTCTACTATTAATTTTATATTCTAATTATTTTGATAATTTTTCATACAACTTCCCTTTACTATCTTATCACGTCATTCTTTCACTAAAAATGTTCTCCTGTAACTTTCACCTTTCTTGAAAATTAAGACAAATTATTGAAAATTAAATCTCTTATACTATAAAAGAAATAAATAAGAAAGTACTATGCAATGTAAAATGCTTGTTTTAAAAAATTTAACCCATTAAATGAAACAGTTTGTTGTATTTAAGATTCTTTAAATTTTCAAAACTTTAAAATGGATGAGTAATTTACAAATATAACCACATCGTTTGAACATAATTGTAAATATGCTTACTTTGTTTTAGAAATTATAAATAAACTCATATAGTTTGACCATAGTTATAAATATATTTACAGTTTTACACCATTGCCATACTCTCATTGCACATATTTACAAAAACCCACATAGTTTATTTATATTTGCGCTATCACAATGGGTATAATTTCCTTAATATCAAACTATATAGGATTGTTTATAATTTTTAAAACTTAAATAAGCAATTATGTGGATAAATTTGCAAACATATCCAAAATAAACTTGCCTTCAGAAAAAAAAAAAGAAAATACTTATAGAATATTATGATATTTTCTTGCATTTTTATAATATGAGAAAAATTAATTTTTTTCATTAGTTATTGTTACACTTTATGTATGTGAAAGACACCAAATTACTTTATTTAATGTGTCAAATGTTTAAAAAATTATATGACATTTTATAATTTTTTCTATTTTTCTATACAAATTTAATATTATTTATTATGAAAATTTGTGACATATATGAGAAGGCATCGAATTAATTTATTTAATTTCATAAGTATTTGAAACTTAATTTTTTGGATCTTTAAAAAGTACCTTTTTCATTTTTTAATTATAATATATTGATTTTTCTACAGTTAGACCCTATATTTAGGTATGATTCAAAACACTAATATATTTTGGTATAAATAGTTTAGGTATACGAGTTGGATTAATAACTGGAGTTTAGTTGCTACTGGGGGTTCGAATTTTAACACAGGAAATAGTTATCTCACATCTGTATTAAATATTATTTTTTTGATTGGTATGTATTTACATTATATCTCAATTTATATTAGAATCAGGCTTTCAAATAGGGCTTACAAATTTTCAAAAGAAGACCACAAGCTTCCAAAATCAATAGAGGAGACCACAAACTCCTAAAGATTAAAAAGGAGACAAAACTGGAAAATAGTAGGAACTACGATTCAATACCCAGACAACTTTTAACTGCGTTAGCGCGCAAGTGGTCCGTTTTACACATCATTAAGCGAGTGCAAAGCTTTAGCTTGCAGAAATTGACATAGAAACTTCAACGTATAGAGAAAGTAATCGACGGACAAACAAATTAGTAAATTTTGCATGCCTTAGGGTGTTATAGACTTTTACAAACTCATTCATGACATTTTATTTTATGATAGAAGATACATTAGCTAGCATAGACTTACATTGGTATAGTATTGATTTTCTTTAAATAAAAACCTTAATTATGAGTTAGCCTCCTTTTAAATGAAATTAAAATTGTTGGGTTATGATAACCAAATAAATAGTCTTTACAAATAGGGTACATTCCGTTTAAATTCACTCAGTCTATTGGATATAAAATCATTTGCTTCGCAATAAGACCAAATTTTATGCTATTCAAATCAAAGATGTGTTTGGCAAATTCAAAAAAAAATTTTAAATGGCCAAAGCAATATCTTCAACATGTAAGCCATTGAAAATATCTTTTCTATGGATACAAATAATAAAGTATTTTTCCATTATAATGCATATGTAAATTAATATAAGCATTTTTTATAATCCACATACGAATATAATTTAAGCAAATGTGACCCACAATGTGGTTTTTATTCCATGATGAAACAATGATGTTAAACAATACAAACTATTGATTTTTTATTTGATCATTAAAATGGGCCTCAATCACTAAAATAGGGCCATCAACAATAGATAAAATTCAAAAACACAGATAACCAACTCTATCTAAAATCTTATCTTTAAAAAAGATAAATTTCATATATACTTACGAATTTTACCTTTAATTCTACTTATAATCACAAACTTTCAAAATACTTCTCATACTCATGAACGTTCCCATTAATTCTATATATAACCATGTTATTAGAGATTCGTTAAATGGGTCGTTACACGTGAAATGATAAATATGCCAAAGCCTTAATTTGAACCCTGAGTTTTGAAAATACATTTTAAAAGGCCACCCAAGCCCTAATTTGACTAACTATGACTTCAATATTTTTTTAAAATTCATTATGACAACACAACCCTCCCATCTAAACTCACCATGATCCTACGTATGCACACTATTGGGCTATGCCTGATTTACTCCCTAACTCTTTTTGATGAGGACTTCGAATATTTTCTTGAGGATTTAAACGTACTTTTACTCCCTTTTACTCTTGAACAGCTGTTATGAGAAGGGAGATCCAGTACACATTATATTCATCTATTAAAATATTCAGTGTCATTAAATAACTGAGTAACAATGAAATCTGGAGGAATATAATTCCATTCGACCACAGAGTCCTCCATTTTTTATGTAAAATCAGCTAGACCATGGGCCACTTTGTTTCTAGACCTATTGACATGTGTGAATGATATGGACTTAAGATTTTGGCATAACATTATAATGTCCTTCACAACGATTTCCATTGGAAATGAGGTGTTTGATTTCCTGGGTAGCATCTCCACCAGTAGCAAAGAATCATTCCCAATATCAACCCTTTTTAGTCGCATTTCATTGATCCATTGAATCCTAGCCTGCATTGTCATTTCTTCCCTCATCAAAGATTCTGTTATCCCTTCGCCCAAGATTTGACTGCTATGAATGATCTCTGATCATCCTGAAGAATTGCTTCAATGCCTGTCATGCCATTTTCCAATTGCCTTCTTGCATCTACACTTCCCATCTTCCGCTTCTACGTTTCTTTCCACTGAATTACAATTTCACCTATAACAGCACCCCTGTTCTTGGAGAAGATTAGCATCCTGTAATTGCTCCAGATAATACATACATCATAGATGAGCATCAGCAAAGTGATGGACTTAATTAGCTGCAAAGAATTTGTTTCTAAGACCTCATATCTGCCAACAGATTGACATGAAATATAGCAGTATGTCTTTGTTACCCTGCTTTGCTAGTGTCAAAAATACCTCCTTGAACTGCCCAAAATGCTTATTCTGGATCCCGTCAAACATTGGATGCTAAAAAGCGTGCCTAGTTCTGTCACAGCTCCATAGTATAAGTGTTACATCTCCCATTCCCATATTGCAAAACTTATAATTTAGCTCTGCTAATATCCCCCTCTTCAACAGATTACTTCTAGTTGGAAGAGAGTCATTTAGGGAGCGCCACCCAAAGACCAAGATCTTCATAGGTAGTTTGATTTTCTAGAGGCTTTTTAAATAATGTCCCCATGTTCGTGCTATTCATCCCTTGTTACTTCAATCCTTGTCCTTCACTTATCTGTCTGTTCATTCCATAAGCAGAGCACACACTAAAGTGCCCATTTGGTTCTTCATCCCAATAGATTTTATCCGTTTCCTTAGAATGCGATAATGGTATTAATCTTATTTGCTTCCAACCCACTTCACCAGCTACTTTGAAGATCCCTTGCTCACTCCACCCACTTGTTTCTCTATCTATCAGATGACTAACTGTTACATCTTCTTGCACATCTCCAGGTAGAGGGCCCGCCTTTATAATTCTCGATGAAGTCCATCTATCAACAAACACTCTTACATCCTTTCCATTGCCATTTTATACCTTCCTTTACGAGTTCCTTTTTTTTTTGAATATACTTCTCCAAGTATAGGAGACTAGGACTAAATTCGGTAAGTACACAACTCTGAGTACTCTATAGAATAGAGATCCATTCGATTCAATCAATCTCCATTCTTGCTTAGCAAGTAATGCCACATTGAAATCATGCATGTCTCTGAATCCCAACCAATCTCCTACCTTGCTATACATGTCTTTTTCCATGATACCCAGCTTATCTTCCTTTTGTCATACACTTCCCCCGCTAGAACTTAGAGATCATGGATATAATCTCGTTACAAAAATTTTGTGGTAATAGAAAAATAATCATTGCATAGGTGGGAATTTCATGGATGATAGCCTTAATTAGTAGTTCCTTTTCATCCCATGAGAGTATCTTATTTTGCCAAACCTGAAGACTCCTCTGGATTTTCTCTTTCAAATCTCTGAATGAGGCCTTTTTTCGATCTTTTAGCCCCTATTGGAAGCCCCATGTAATTTTGAATTTATTGTCCGTTGTTTCCCATAAGCGTGCCCATCTCTTGTTTAGTTTCATAAGGAACATTAGCACCAAACAAAAGTGCAGTTTTGTCCAGATTAACCCATTGTTCCAAGCAAGCCCCATACTTTTGTAGCAGCTCTTTCAATCTTATTGCTTCATTTGCATCTGCTTGAATGAATACCATTGCATCATCTGGGAAAAGTAAATAAGACATCATTGGAGCACGTGCAGTTATCATCATCCCATGAAGCAATCCTTCTCTATTAGCTTTTATGATCAGTCATGTAAGTCCTTTTGCGCAAAAAAGGAATAAGTAAGGTGAGAGGAGGTCACCTTGTTGTAATCCTCAACTAAGAACAAAGGATTCTGACTTGAAACAAATTACATCCACGCTATAAGTTACCGAACTCAAGTAGTTGCTAATCCAACTCGCTCATTTTTCAAAAAAGTTCATTTTCCTCATTATGGCATACAAATATTCCTATTCTACTTGGTCATAAACTTTGGACATGTCTGGCTTGACCGCACTTCCTTTATTCTTCCCCTTCTTTTACTTAAAGCATTTATAGCCTCGAAAGCAATAAACATATTGTCCATGATTAGTCGACCTTGAACAAAAGCACTTTATTGTTCCGAAATGATCCCTTTAAGATAGCTTTTCAACTGCTTTACTAGGAATTTTGACAATATCTTATAGATCACATTACAAAGGCTAATGGGCTTTAATTCTATCATTTTCTTGGCTCCTCCTTCTTAGGAATCAAGACTATTGTGATGTAACTAATCTCCTGTAGCTTCTTATTCTATTCACTACCACATTTAGTCTCTAATAATCATTGTAGGCCTGACATACTCTTTCGCCCACTACCTACTAATGTTTTAAATAGAACCCAGGTGACATGCCATCATGCCCAGGAGCCTTCGAGGGATCAATGGATTTCAATGCTAATCTAATTTCCTTTCTTGTAAATGGTTCTACTATCCTTTTCTTCTCCTCCTTAGAGATTCTGTATTGTATGCAGTCTGTAAGATGATCCATATTGCCTAAGATTTCAACTCTAAACGAATTTTTGAAGTAGCTTACTGCCACCTTTTCTTTCTCATTCTATTCTAGAGATACTAGGCCTTGCTCATCAGCTATGCACTGATAAAGTTATTACTTCTCCTGTTAGAAGCCTTCTGATGAAAATCTCGTGTTCTTATCCCCGTTCTCCAATGACATAACTCCGATGTTTCCACATTATTTCCTCATTTTCAAAGAGAGAGTTTATCATCTTCTTTAACCTCTTAATTTCTTCATCCCTGTTGTTACTAGCTGACTTCAGATTTTAGTAAATTTAAATTACTAAAAATGTCACTGATATTTAAAAATTCAAAAAATGTCTAAAAATCTCCAAAAGTAGTAAAAATTGATATATATGTTAAATACACATATTAATAGTTCTGTAAAAAATGTTCAAAAAATTAAAAAATAGGTATTTGCACCACGTGCATTGAAGTTAGGTGTACCAGGGTGCATAGGGTGAAAATCTTATTAATTTTTTCTGTAGAAAACTCCAATCTCTAATGTATCATGAGGTACCAACTTTTGTGGTTTTCTCGATTTCAGCTTGCGACATTACCCTCTGATTACTTTGCAATAAGTTAACTTGTACGTTCACCAATGGTTCCATTTTTGCCCTTTTACCAAAATGTAATATGTACATGTTATGAGGATCTGGATTCCTTGTCAGGTGCACCCGGGTGC